>CM052798.1:186037-201894 GCA_028533885.1 Nasua narica
CTAGTCTGTGGCCATTTGTGCCGGGGGCCCTGGGGGACTGACGCAGGGAAATTCAAGATGCTTCTAGATGGTACTGCTTTAGAGAAACCGGAGACAAGTATTCTCCAGAATAGAGCAGATGGAGCCTCGTCCCCAGAGAATAGGGACGTCCTCCCCTGTCCCCACTCCAGACCTCCGCACAGCACCAACAGCACGGTCCTGCCCCACGGCCCATAGCGTGTGACCGCGGGCCAGTCCCTGACCTCTCTGTGCTCCCGGGTCCTCTAGGACAGGGCTGACAGGTGCGCCTGCTCCTGCAGTCAGCTGACGTAGGGCACGTCTGACCCCAAAAACTGAAGTGCCAGCTGCTCTGGAGGGACTGCAGGGAGGCCCTACGCAGGGCCAGCCTGCTTCCTGCGCCCGCCACCCCGGCAGAGCCGGCCCTCGATGAGGGCCCCGCGCAGACCTCGGGGTGGGCTCAGACCCTGTGCGGGGGGTTCTCGTTCTCTCTGAACAGACTCAGCATGTCAGGAATCAAATGTCCAGAACAAGAAGGACACAAGGGCAAGGCAGGACCGCCACGGTTGGTTATGGGGGGACCTGGCCCCTGTCCCGAGAGCGGGAGGGCCAGGCGCCCACAGAGCCCAGCCTTGTAGCGTCCCTGGAGAGTGGCTGGCCCCAAGGGCACCTCATCTCCCCGAGATGAGGGCTGACATACCTGAGGGCTGCGGCGGGAGGATCATGGCGGCCTTGAAAAGGAGAAAAGGCACGGTGAGAAGAGGGGGCGGCCGCCAGCACCGAGAACCACCACGCGGGGGCGCTCGGGCCGTCCTTCCAGGTTACTTACAGCTTCGCCGGGCTGCAGGGCGGGGGCTGCGGGCAAACACGGGGGTCACCCGGGGCAGGGCTCCGGCGCCTGGAGGAACCCACGGGGCCTACAGACGCTCCTACCCCCGCTCCAGGCTCGGCCCATTCCCACCTTCACACGACTGCCGGCAGGGCCCGGGGCCCGGCTGTCTGTCCGGCCGCGTTTCCCACCTGCTCTTGGGGTGGGGGGCCCCCAAGCACCCCAGGGAGTGCCGCCCTCCCAGCCCCTCTCGGCAGAGCGACAAGCCAGCCCTCAGAAGGCACACTGCCATCGTCTTCAGCACCCCCTGGGGTTGCCTTCGGGCCCAGGGGAGGCCAGGGCCGGGGGCGTGCCTCAGGGAGACCCCCGCAGGGCCCTCCTCTCACCTCCACTGGGGCTTGCTCTGCACCCCTGTGCTCTGTGGCTGCCCAGGCTGACCCCCGAGCGGGTCTGCCCCGGCCACCGTGCTGCCACACCGGGACCCGTGGCCACCGCCGTGCAGCAGCCCCCCTGCGCTGACCCGGGAGGGCCCGTCCTGACTGGCCTGGCTCGGGCTCTGGGACCTCCAATGGCCCCATGGGGGACTCGGCGCTGGCAACGGGGTGGGGTGGGCAGGGGTCTCCCAGAGGCCAGGCGAGGAGCCTCACCCACTAGCACTGAAGGGTCCCCGCTGGCGGCCAGACCACCTCCTGGCACCCCAAGGGCACAGCAGGAGTGACGCCCCGCTCTTCCGGGGGCAGGTGCGGCATCCAGGCCCGGGGTCAGCTGGGGTGGCAGGGGGGCCCCAGGGTCCCCCACTCCCGGGGGGCTGGCTGGGGAGCAGTGGGCAGGGAGCCCCAAGACCAGGGATGTCACCTCTGCCCCAGCAACCCTGCCGTGACAGCCCACGGTGGAGTCACGCCAACACGTTCGCCCTGAGAGCCCCACGGAGTCCGCACGGAGACCCCCGAGGCCCTCTCACTCAGACACAAGGACCGCAGACAAGCCAGGCCCCTTCCCGTTTTGTGAGGAGTCTCTCCGGCTGGACGGCGGCGGCATCTGGCACCCCAGCCCCCACTTCTCTGTGCCCCCAGGCAGGCCCCGGGGCCCGCGGGGGTGTGCTGCTCAGCACTCGCCAACAGCATCCCAAATACCTTTGTTTCTGCCGTAGAAGACCTTGGGGAGTTTACTGGTGCGCTTCAGGTAGAAGAAGCCGGCCACGGCCAGGATGAGACCGGAGCTGATGAAGAGCGTCCCCAGGAAGAGGGAGGCCGCCACCTGAGGGCTCCCTGCAAGCAGAGTGAGAGGCTGCGAGCGCCTGGACGGGCCTCAGAGGGCCGCCCCGACCCCCGCTGCCCGAACTCGCCTGCGCCCCACAGGGGTCCGCACCCAGGGGCTCAGGCTTGGCCTGGGGTCCCCGTCTCCCTCCTGGAGACGTGGCACAGACTCGGGGGCCCCGTATCCCCGGCACGCCACGTCAAAGCCTTCCACTACACCCCCGCCTCTCGGAGCTTGTCCCTGTCCCCAGATGGCCTTCCTGGCGCCATGATGCCTGCCTGTCTCACGACACGGGGTCCGGACGGGCTGGCGGGCCCCTGGCTGGCGGCTCTGGGTGGTAACTGCGGGGAAAGTGCTCTTAGACACCTGTGCAGGGGCGGCTTTCTGACCTGAGACCCAGGCTCGGGGTGTGGGCGCCGCTACACAGAACCGAGAGGGGGTGAATCCCCGCTAATTGGGCGAGTCCTGCCCCGAATCTGCTGCACTGGAAATGGGCTCTAGAGTCGGACCTGCGGGCTGCATCGGTGCCCCACTGCCGGACCCGGCACGGCGTGCGCTGACCCCACCCCAAAACTGGGCTGCTCCGGTGGCCGGCCTTGGTGGTCGAGGTCAGCGCAGGGCCACCGCGTCCGGTCCTGAAGCTTGTGCAGAAGCTGGAGCCCCCAGCCCAGGTGCGACGTGCCCTCTGCTGAAGGCCCAGCATCCGGGGACACACAACCCCCATCACGACCTGGCCACCTGAGAAGAGGAGGGGCCCGCTCCTGGGGCAGGTCCTGCTCCCTGACTACAATGGCCCCTGTGGCAGGGCCAGGCCTCTGTGGCTGGCGGGCCCCACCGCAGACAAGACAAGACGCAAGCTGAGGACAGAGCAAGCAGGAGGTGGGTCCTCCGTCTTCCCCGCGAGGCTCTCCTGCCCGGCACGCGATGTCTTCAGTCTGAGCCCTATACCCTCAGGAGAGCCTTGAGGGGTGAGGGCGAGGGGGCCTCAGGGCGCCCTCCCATCTCTAGAGAACCGCACGTCCCCAGCTCCCGCGGACCGGGGTACTGGGTGGGCCAGGACTGGGGCAAAGGGTGAGGGGTGCAGCTGTCAGGGTTTCCACTCACTAGACCTGCTCAGGGCCTCCTGCCTGTGCCCAGTGACCCAGCCCTGGGGGCTGCTGACCACCAGCCCTGCTCTGTGGTCAGGCTGGGTCCCTGTCCGCAGATCTCCTGCGTGGGCTGCAGTGTGACCTTGGCCGTGGCGGTGGCCCTGCTGAGGCCAGCGTAAGGGGTCACATGCACTGGGAATGGCAGACAGTGACCCCCCTCCTCCACCAGGACACAGGCAGAGGCCCTGCTCTCAAGTGGTGAGCCAGAGACTTACCGAGATTCGGCTGCCCGGGCGTCCCTGCGCTCCGGTTCACCGGGGACTGGGAGCCCCAGCCAGCGACTGCGGGGAAGCAGGGCCGTCAGTGCGGCCGGCTCCCGGGCAGGTCCGGGCCATGCACCGGGACGCCGCTGCAGACTCCCAGGGGGCCGGAGACGCAGCGCGGTGGGGAACCACGGGCCGGAACCCAGAGAGGGAGGAGGCCGTGGGGACGGAGTAGCCCTCATCCCACGGCTGCCCTGCACGGACAGGGGGACTCGGGGAGAGGGGACCGGGCGGACGGGGGGTGTCCCCTCAGCAGACGGTGGTCCAGGGAAAGGCAGGCCACCCGCAGCTGTGGGGGTCAGAAGGGCAAGTCCCACCCGTTCCTGCAGAACTTGGAGACACGGCCCCTCGGTGGGAAGCAGGCCAGGTGGGCCCGGCAGGGGGAGCCGCGGGGCGGCCGCCGCACTCGGAGCCATAGGTGCCGTTCCCGCAGCGGACGCAGCGGACACTGCCGTCCTCGCTCCGGTGCCCGTAGCAGCCTGTGCGGGAGACAGCGCGTCAGCCCCTGCCTCCGGGGGCTTGTCCGTATCCTGAGACCGCCAAACCGAACTCATTCAGGAACGCTCGCTAGCCGTTCTGCACGGCCGGGCAGACGGCACGTTCGCCCTCGCGGGAAGACGCCAACTTGACAGGAGCCGCGGCGAGCGCCCCTGCAGGGGCTCCTGTCTGGAAGAACGCCCCGGGCGGTGCCGTGCACGTCCCGTGCTCCAGAGAGGGCCGCGGCAGCCCGACCCCCGGGCCTCCCCCGCCTCCACAGGTGCCCGCGCCCCTCGGCGGCACCGTCTCCAGCGCGGGCGTGGGCCGGGGGACATTCCAGACGGATGCCGCCGCGAGCAGCCCCAGCCTCGCCTGGCGCTGGGGGCAGCCCGCCTCCCGCTGGCCAGCGGTTTACACGCCGTCCACTTTGCCGACCAGTCAGGGCACCCCTTAAGGGCAGGAAGTGTGTTTCACACCTTGGTTTTTCCTTCACCTCCTCCACAGCGGGCCCCGCGGCCGAGCAGACCCGTGCTCAGTGATGCTGGTGCTGGCCCCGGGAGCATCGTCCAGGGACACGCCACAGACCACACGTCCTTCAGGGTCAATTTTACTGATGTTTAATCCACACACAACGTGTCATTGTGAGATGAAGGCCTTTCTGCAGGGACCAAGTGGATGGCAGGGCCCGAAGACTGACTACAGCAGGGCCTGCGATGCTGTGGGCCCAGGGGCCTAGCACCACACTGGGGGCCTGGAATCGGGGGCCTGGCACACACTTGGCACCCGGCGGTCGTTCTCCCGAAAAGCACCCCTCCGGCTGGCTCCAAGCTTACTGGGCAAAGCTGCCCGGGGCTGGCGGCCTCAAAGGGGCCCCAGGCCGGGCTGTTGTGTGCAGGGAGAAGGGACAGCGAGAGAGCCAGGACCAGTGACCAGAAAGACCACAGAGCTATGTATGACGCCACTGAAGCCCTTTTGAAGAACTTCCTGATACCCGGCTAACCGGATTCCCAGCTCCCAGCTGAGCCAGGAAGGTCACTTCCAGGCAAGGCCAGGACACCGAGGGTATCTGGACCTTGAGAAGAGAAGAATTCACCAAAATCTAGAGGTATTGCAGGTGAGGTCTGATGGCGAGGCCGTGGCAGTCCGATCTAGGGCTCCTTGTGGAAAGGTCCAGCAAGGCAGACTCAAAGAGTCTAAGTGACCAGTCACTGCCCTCGCTGTACTTACGCAGACGACCAGGCCACGTCTCGTGAGGCCAGACTTACTGTAAAAGCAAATCTGTGTCTCGCCGTGACTGTCTTTGGTCGGAGTGGGGGGACCGTGTCTGCAGGCATCTGTGTGGGAGTCAGGCCCCAGGCCTATTCATCGTGTCTCAGGCTTTGTTCCCTACCCATAAGCTCCAGGGGCCCCTGAAACCTTCCAGTCTCTTCCAATGTTTGGCAACGACTCTCCAAACCAACATTTCCGCTTTCCTCCCACCCTCCTGACTTGGAATCACTAAGAACTGAAAGTGCCCTTTACTCTAACCCTGCGGGCTGCGGCTGGACGTGAGGACGCGCACTCGGAGAAATCGCCTCGATATGTCCCGTGTGGACATAGCCTCACGCCGCCCCCTGCCGGCCCCTCAGAAAGCCCACGAGCAGCCCCCCACGGCCTCAGCAGGGACATCCGCAGCGCGAGCCCGGAACTCGTCAGACACTCGTCCTCACTCCAGCCAAGTCGGCCTTGAGCCCAACAGGTACGTAGCCGACTGCCCTCCAGGAAAACTAGACTTCAAATTGGCAGCAACCATTATCATTTGTTTTTCTTTCGTTTCCCCAGAAACGCCCGTCGGTCAACCCCCGACTGCGGAAGCCCACCTGCCCGCGGCCTCCCAACAGTGGCCAGTCGGCTGCTTGGGACCCACCACCGCCGGGACGAGAGGCCCCTTCGCGGAGGCGCACACCCACTCGTGCTCTTCCTCCGGTGCCGCCATTCCCCCCTCTTGCCAGTCTCTTACCTCGTAACTTCCAACCCAATTCTCTCTGCAGCTTGGCTTCTAATATATGAGACGTTCCGAGAATAAAGTTTCAAATGGGAACTGAAGGGAACCACAATATGCCTCTTGTACACAAAAAATATTTCCAGCTGAAGACCCTTAAAAACAGCAGGAGCAGGAAGGGCCCTGACCTCCCTTTTTGTCCCCGAGAAGCGGGAGACAAAGGCCCCACGTGGAGGGCCCCCAGGCCGCAGGAGGAATGAGACACGCTCCTTGCCAGAGACCGAGGGAGGCTTGGCTGGGGTCCTGTCACTTTCCCGCCGCTTCTGCCCACTCTTCCAGCCCCTCGCCCACCTCCTGGGCACCCCCAGCGTCCTTCCTGAGGGGCGTGTGTGCCCGTCTGCCCACACCCACCGTGGTGGCCTCCACAACGTGCATGTGAGCGCTGGCCTCGTCCCCAAGGCCAGTCAAGGTCGGCTGGTGCAAAGCAGCTTACCTGGACCACACAGGCTTGTGCCCCCACAGGTGGCATTGGCGTCCACCACGTCCGCACAACACTCAGGCTGCCGGCCCTAGAGCGGAGAGGGCAGTGAGCTCCCGGACCCCACGGCTCACAGGCCAAGAACGTCACCCACACGGGTGCCTCATGAGCCAGACCTCGTGCCCAGGCTCTGGCCTCTTCTAAATTCCAAATCGCGTGACCGTCCCTTGCCTACCCAGAGTGAGCCGAACACACGAAGCCACACCGCATGGACACTTCCTGGGACAGAACCTCAGGTCCCCAGGGAGCGTTTGATGACTGAATAAACATAAGATGTTCCCACGCACTCAGATTCCCAAAAGCCAGGAAAGGGGATCCCCTGGGGGCCCACTGAGAGATGCCGCGCAGGGGCCTGGGCTGGGCACACAGCTGTCCTGGGGTTAATTCCCGGGCTGTGGGTGCGCTCTGGTCTACGCAGTCACGTTCCTCTACTGCCGGCCTGGCTGACCGCCCAGGCCTCGTCTGGGCCGTGCTGGGGGCCGCGGCCCTTTCTGCAGGCGGGACTCTGGGGTCGGGGTTAGCTACTGCCGCTCAGTCACCAACCACAAGTGGATAGCAGGTGGGGCACTTCAACCCGAAAAATTATTTATAGGTATACGTTGGTGATACTGCGGATTCAGTTCCAGAACGCAATAAAGTGAATCAAGTGAGTTTTTGTTTTCCAGTGTATGTAAAAGTTACGTTTAAACTATACTATAGTCTCTGAAGTGTGCAATTGCATTGTGTCTAAAACACAATGTACCTGGCTTAACTTAAAATACTTTATCACTACAAAAAGCAGACCATCGCTGAGATTTCAGCAGGTCATAATCAGTGATCACAGGTCACCACTACAGGATGGTCATGAACAAGCCTGGAGTGCAGCGAAGATTCCCCACATGGGGCACAGAAGTGCGCCCTGAGCCCCCGCCGCGGGCGCGTGCCCTGAGCCCCTGCCGGCAGAAACGGGGCACACACGGGGCGCTCAACCCCGGGCGGCCCCAGACCCTCCGTCTGTAAAAAGCGCACTGTCCGCAAAGTGCGACAGAATGAGGTGTGCCTGTATGTCCCTCACCACTGGCCAGACGGCCGCTTTGAAAATTAAACAATTACAGGTGCTAAACCCCACACTCCCGGCCACACATGGGCTCCCTCCCAGGAAAGGAAGCACGTTTTGCTAGACTGTGATATGGAGACAAACCCAGGCCCCCGGGGCGCCCCTGGTCAGGCGTGTCTGCCCTCTGCAGCCCAGAGAAGAGTCACCACGGGGGCCTGGTCGCGGCTGGCAGGTGTCAGCACCCTGTGGCCGCCTGCCAGTGGGGGGTTCCAGCGGGGGGCCCCCCCAGAGGAAGTGCCCAGACCAGGGCAGCCCGCGGGGCAGGAACTCACGCCTGCTGCGTGCCCCGAATGGGGAACAGACGTGCGGAGCGCTGGCATTAACGGGACCAGGCTCGAGGGTCCGGCGGCAGCTTGGCTCAGGGTCTGTCACAGCTGAACTTCTGCTTCTTGCGAGGGGAACACAGGGAAGGTGTCTAGGGAATGGTGCGGAGTATCCACGCCACCACGGGAGGGGTCCGAGGCCGGTTCATGGAGGAGGTCAAGCCCACGAGGGACACTCCAGCCACCCCACTGCCCCCACCCTGGCGGAGGCGGAGTGGCCAGAAGTCCGCATCCTCTGGAGGGCCTGGCTGCCGCGTGGCTGGGCGTGCGCGTGTCCCCGGCCCGGGAGAGCCAGGACACCTGGCTGCGGGAGGCGGGCGGACCCTGCCTGACCTGCCGCTTGTCTGAAGCTCGCGGTCTCCACCCCCCCGAGCTGGGCGGGCGGCTCGCAGGCTGCGTTCAGTGCAAGAGACCCTTTTCCAGCTACAGCAGCAGGGTCTGCTTGGTGAAGAGAACAAGAAGGTTCTGGGGGCAGAACCCAGCAGGGGCCAGGTGGGGGGCATGTGTTCGCTGCTCTCCAGGAGGCACGGGCTCCTCTGACCCCGACAGTGGGCACAGTCAGTTGTCCCTGGACCCAGGGCAAGGGTGATCCCCAAAGGTTGAAGGGTGAGGCCCCTCTGGGTGCAGGGCTGTCTGCTTCCAGGGAGGGTTCCGACATTAGTCCTGGCACCCACATCCCTGGGTGATGGGACACCTACCGCACTCTCCGAGGATTTGCTGGCAACTTCCGCCAGGAGGCCCGCCAGGAGGACGGCACGCTGGAGCGCCATGTTCCAGAACACAGGGTCTGCAATAGACAGGGGCACTGTGTAGATGCGGGCGCCTCCTTCCGGGGCACCAGGCGGGGCCGAGGTGCAGGACCCTTACCTGGCCCTCCGGGATGGGAGCTGCAGACATCCAGAGGCGGGCCCAGTGCCCAGCCGGCCAGCCGGGGTTACTAAGAAGCCACAGATCCCTGGTCCCAGGCCTGCGAATCAAGGCGGACGGTGAGGCCCATTGTTGGTAGGCTCACCCCACTTGCTAAAAGGAGGCCCCAGAGCTGAGGGACTGCTGGGGCCGTCCTCAACCCATCCAGGTCCGGGTCTGGGTCTCGACGGACTCGCTCCTTCCTCCAAAGCTTTCGGCCACCCGCTGCCTCCTGAAGGACGGAGCGGAGGGGCTCTGCTCGTGAGCGCAGGCAGCACTTACCCACCCGCCGTCTCGCTCCGTCCCAGGAAAACCCCGACTCGAGCATCTCACCAAGAGGCAGAACACCCCGGCCGTGAAACACCTCTGGGGCCAACACACGCCGGTCAGCGACCCTCAGCCTTAGAGGTCTCTACTGTTCGCCCTGCTCTTGCCATGGAAACCGCAGGAGCAATGTCGTCTTGGGCGGTCAGGGCACCCGCTAAAGCCGCCAGTGAGGGCAGCCCGGAGCAGGGACTTCGATGGAGTGAGGGGCAGAAGCAACACGAGCGGCCCACGCGCTGCAGGTGTATTTCCTGCCACCAGCAAACTCAAAACGCAGGAGCCCACGTGCTTTAGCACTAAGCTGTCACATTTCCAATGTGACCCGAGAAAACTAACCTGCACCAACCCTGCAGTAAACTGTTAGTTTTAAACAAATTTCTTGTGTGTTGACTTGCGACATAGTAACCGTAATTATAATCCGTCCGAAACACAGCTGGCTAAATAGTTTGACATATAAAAGCCACCTCTAGAAAGACTTCTTACTCAACAAAAAGAGCTGTTACTCAGGGCACCTGTTCTGGTTCCTGGAGACGAAGCTTCCGCGGTGGCAAGAAGGGTCAGCAAGGAACACATCTTGGGCCAGGGCACGAGAAACCACTCCCTCATCTGGCCGCGGGACCAGCAAGACCAGGTGGTGGGCGAGTTCCAGCCTGGGGGTCCTGGGGAAGAGCCCCATCTGTGGGCCCCAGGCTTCCGAGCATGGGGAAGGGGACACATGCATGACAGCAATACTGGGACAGGGGCTGGGGCTCTATCCTAGCCCTGCAGAAGCAGGAGCAACCTGTCACGCCTTGTAAGAGCCCCCTCCCCGCCCCTTATTCATGCCATCCCATTTAAAATGCATGCTTTATTCAAAATGCACCTTCTCCTTTCTAGGACAGTAATTGCTATCATAAACACGCTGACCCTTACCTACAGAGTGTGATCAATCTTTTCCTTTTTGTCTATTTCATATGTGCTCAGGAGAGACCACCTCTGTCTGCCTTGTGGAAACCCTAAAAGTCACAGGCCCGTCAGCTCACTCTGTGGTAAGAGGCATCCCCAGAGTCATACTAAGTCATAAATTACCCTTTCAATTCAGGAATCAGAAGTCCAAGATTTATTTTTTTAAAGATTTTATTTGAGACAGAAGGAGGGAGAAGGAGAGAGAGTGCATGAGCACAAGCAGTGGGGAGGGGCACAAGAAAAGGGGGCAGACTCCCCACTGAGCAGGGAGCCAACGTGGGGCTCGATCCCAGGACCCTGAGGTCATAACCCGAGCAGAAGGCAATGTTTAACAGACTAAGCCCCCCAGGCGCCCCTCAGAAGTCCCAGACTTTGATCAACACTTTCATCTGCCAGTCAGTCCCTGTGACTGGGCTGTAATTTGCCATCTAAAGCACAGGATCAGTGAGTTCAGACACATTGTGCAGGACGTCTCTGTCACTGCAGGGGCAGCCTGAGCCCGTCTGCAGCCCTTCCCTCAGCCTGGCCTCCTGCACCCCCGGGCTGCCCCCAACACTGCACACCAGCCTGCACTGTCAAGAATCTTAGGTAAATGAACCACACGGTACGTACACTTCCGTGCCTGGCTCCGTCCACGTGAGCTAACCACCTTCGGACTCATCGGCACGTCGTTCCTCCGACGGCTGAACAGTAACCCGTGGTGACGGCGCACAGCGTGGCCGTTGCCCACCCACCTGCCAGCGCGCTGCGGCGGCCATGAAGAGAGCTGCCGTGGCCATTCCTTTACGTGTCTTCGCGGGGACGTCTGTCTTCATTTCTCTCGGGTAGATACTCAGGACCGGAACGACGGGGTCAAGGTAAGTGTGTACTTACCTTTCTAGCCTGCCGAATCGTCTCCCGTGCCGGGGGCCCCGCGCCCGCCCCGACCAGCACTCGGCGCGGTGTCAGCGGGTGTGCGCTGGTCGCTCACTGTTGCTCCAATTTGCATTCCCTGATGACTAATGATGGTTCTGAGCTCTCATGTATTTATAATTCTTGAATTTATAATTCAAATAGGCAAATGATTCTTCAATCATTTGCCTATTTGGTTTAATTGGCTTTCTTTCATTGAGTTATAATAGGTCTTCACGTGTTCTTTGTCAGATATATGTATTTTTCAGATATAAATATTTTCTCCCATCTGTGTCTTGCCTTTTCATTTTCACACAGGTATCCAGAAGAGCAAATGTTTTCACTTGATAAAAATCAAACGCATCCATTTTTTCTTTTATGATTCTTGCTTTTTGTGTCCGAAGGTTAATCTCTGTCTTGACCTCATGGGTCATTTCTATGTTTTATTCTAGAAGTTTTAAAGTTTTAGCTCTTACATTTTGAGTTACTTTTGTGTACAGTATAAAGGAAAGATCAAGGGTTATTTTTCCATATGCATATCCAGGAGCTGCAGCACTGGGAAGATTTTCCTTTTCAGGTTATCATGACATCTTTGTTGAAAATCAACTGAGTGCATACGTGTGGGTCTATTTCTAGACCTCCTGTTATGCTCCACTCACCTAGGGTGAGGTCTTCAGCAAGACCACACTCTCAATTACTAACGCTTTCCTGAAATCTTGAAAATCAGGCAGCAGGAACTTTGTTTTGCTTAATTACTCTCTCAAGTCTAGGTTATGTGCATTTCCATATTTTAGAACCATCTTGTCAGTTTCTACAAAAAAGCCTGCTGGAATTTTGGCTGGGATAATCAACATTTTAACAATACTGAGTCTCTCAGTCGATGAATGTGCTATCACTCCCCATTTCTTCCAGTTTTCTTTTCAGCTCTCTTCTGAAGTTTGCAGTGAAGAGCAGAAGGGGGTTTTGGACAAGCCGGTCCTATACACGAGCTCAGACCACTTAGCAAATAAGTTTGTTAAACTTATTACTAAATATTTTCTTTTTTGGTATTATTGTAAAAAAAATTGAATTTCTAATTTCATTTTCCAATAGTTTGCTGCCAGTACGTAAAAATACAATTAAAATTTGTCCATTAGTTTCAGAAATCTTATGAAATTCGCGTGATAGTTCCAGCACTTTTTGTAGATTTCTTAGGATAGTCTACATAATTAATCATTTCATCTGCAAATAAAAACAACCTCACTTCTTTAGTTTTTCTGAAACTTGTTTTAGGGCACAGCACTCAGTCTATGATAGAGAATCTACAATATGCACTTAGCAGGAATTTGTATTCTGCTTTTGATGGGTGTAGCTTTCTACAAATAGCAATTAGGTCAGGATGCCTGAGAGTAGTGTTCAGATCCTCTAGGTCTCTACTAATTTCTTTTGGGTTTTTGTTCTAATATTTGGTGGAAGATGTTAAAATCTCTTATTATAATTGTGGAACTGCCTACTTCTTCCTTTAGTTCTGTCAATTTTGATTCATTTATTTTGAGGCTGTTATTAGACACATTTATAATTGATATGTCTTCTTGATGAAATGACCCTTTTATCATTAGACAGTTCCCCTTTATCTTTAGTAATACTCAACCTCATGAAATCTATTTTATCTGATATAAATACAGCCACTCCAATCTTCTTACGTTCACTGTTTGCAAGATAGATAGATGGATAGATAGATCTTAGATCTACAGATATAGTTTCCATCTATATATCTTATTTTCGACCTGTGTTTTTTTTTTTAAAGATTTTATTTATTTGACAGAGAGAAAGAGATCACAAGTAGGCAGAGAGACAGGCAGAGAGAGGGGGGAAGCAGGCTCCCTGCTGAGCAGAGAGCCCGATGTGGGGCTCGATCCCAGGACCCTGAGATCATGACCTGAGCCGAAGGCAGAGGCTTTAACCCACTGAGCCACTCAGGCGCCCCACGACCTGTGTTTTTTATATTTAAAGTGCATCTCCTATATATACTATATAGTAGGTCTTGCTTATTTATCCATTGTGACAATCTCTATCTTTTAATTGGAGAGTTTAGTCCATTACATTTAATGTAATTATCACTATGGTTAGACTTAAATCTACCATTTTATTACTTGTTTCTTACTTGCCCCTCTGTTTTGTTTTATCTTAATGTATAAAATATTTTTATATTCTTTAAAGATGTATTTGTTTACTTGAGAGAGTGAACGAGCAAGTGTGGGGGAGGGGCAGAGGGAGACAGAATCTTCAAGCAGACTCCCCACTGAGCACGGAGCCCAACTCAGGGCTTGATCCCAGGACCCTGAGATCATGACCTGAGCTGAAACCAAGTTGGACTCTTGACCGACTGAGCCACCGAGGTGCCCATAATATACAAAATATTTTTAGAGCAGTTTCCAGTTCACAGCAAAATTGAGCAGGAAGTAAGAGAGTTCCCATACTCCCCACCACCACACAAGCAGAGCCTCCTCCACTACCAACAATCTGTACATTTGTTACAATCAATGAGCTCATACGGACACGTCGCACAAAGTCCATATTTGCACTATGGTCATTCTTGATGTTGTACGCATGGGCTTTGGCAAATGTACAAGAACACTGTGGGTGGATTTAGGGTTACTACTTTGTTTTCTTCGGGTCTCTCTGGTGTTTTGGTCCTCTGTTCTCTCTTTGCTGCTTTTTTTAATATTATTTGAGTATTTTAAAAATTCCCTTTCAACGTATCTTTTGGTTCTTTGGTTATACTTCTTTGCATATTTTTGTAACTGTTGCTCTAGAGATTGCAATGTACACCCTCTCTTTCTTACAGTCTACTTAGAATATGGCGCTGCCGCCACTAAAGTGTAGAAGCCTTGAAGCCTTGAAAGGTTCACGTGCCCTTTACCGTTTGTGGTGCTACAACTGTCCTATCTGTTACATCTGCATACAGTACATATACAAGAAATGTCTGAACTTTTTAAAACATATGTACTTGAAAGAAAACATTTCCCCCAGCTATTTACTGTTCTTGAGGCTCACCAATCTTCATAAGATCTTTGTGCAAAGTTTCACTTTGGTACTTACCTTCAGTCTACAAAAACTTCTTTAGCATTTTTAGTAGTGCACACTGATGGCAACAAATTTTATCCGTTTCCCTTTCTCTGAAAATACTTTTATTTAACATTCACTCGTGGAGGGTATAGAATTCTTTTAGTATTTTAGGGTACAGTCCCACTCGCCTCTCGTCTCTGTGGCCCCTGATGCAGCCTTTACAGTGCTATATTGTATGTGATCTGGTGCTTTTCTCTGCTTTCAAGATTTTCAAAGTTAATCTTGAGTTTTCAGTAATTTGAAAACAATGTGTCTGTGACTTTATTCTACTTATCCTATAAGTCTTTCACCAAATTTGGAAAGGTTTTTGGGATTGTTTCTTAATGTATTTCTTCTGCCCCACCATGTGTCTCTCCTCTCCTTCTGGAGTCCATAATTATCTATGTGCTAGACATTTACCCCAATCAATCCCCCTTTTTCCTTCAGACGAGACAATTTCCAGCAATCTTTGATGTCACCAACTATTTCCTGTCACTCCCATTCTACTATGACCATTCAGTAAAGCTTTCATTTCAGATGCTATATTTTTCAGTTCTTAAATTTCCATTTGGCTCATTAAAAGTATGTGTGTGTGTACATACACATATATATGGCTGTGTGTGTGTGTGTGTATCCTATTTCCTTACAGATATTTCCCATATTTTTGTTCACGATGAGTGCATTTTCCTTTACCTCACTGAATGTAGTTAATAAGTCTGTTTTAAAGTGTTTGTTTGAGGGGCGCCTGGGTGGCTCAGTCGTTAAGCATCTGCCTTCAGCACAGGTCATGATCCCAGGGTCCTGGGACGGAGCCCCACATCGGGCTCCCACTTGGTGGGGAGCCTGCTTCTCCTTCTTCCTCTCCCTGCTGCTCCCCCTATTTGTGCTCTCTCTCTCTCTCTCTCTGTGTCAAATAAATAAATAATCTTTTAAAAAGAAAACAAAGGGAAGCAAGGGCAAAAATGAACTATTGGGACTTCATCAAGATCAAAAGCTTCTACACAGCAAAGGAAGCAGTCAACAAAACCAAAACACAACTGACAGAATGGGAGAAGATATTCGCAAACAACATATCAGATAAAGGGCTAGTATCCAAAATCTATAAAGACCTTCTCAAACTCAATACCCAAAGAACAAATAATCTGATCAAGAAAGGGGCAGAAGACATGAACAGACATTTCTGCAAAGAGGACATCCAAATGGCCAACAGACACATGAAAAAGTGCTCAACATCACTTGGCATCATGGAAATACAAATCAAAACCACAGTGAGATACCACCTCACATCAGTCAGAATGGCTAAAATTAGCAAGTCAGGAAACGACAGATGTTGGCGAGGATGCGGAAAAAGGGG
This sequence comes from Nasua narica, assembly GCA_028533885.1. Classification (NCBI taxonomy): domain Eukaryota; kingdom Metazoa; phylum Chordata; class Mammalia; order Carnivora; family Procyonidae; genus Nasua; species Nasua narica. The sequence continues at coordinate 201,454 of CM052798.1, forward strand.
AACATTCCTACACTCTTGGTGGGAATGCAAGCTGGGGCAGCCACTCTGGAAAACAGTATGGAGGTTCCTCAAAAAGTTGAAAATAGAGCTACCCTACAACCCAGCAATCGCACTACTGGGTATTTACCCTAAAGATACAAATGTAGTGATCCAAAGGGGCATGTGCACTCCAATGTTAATAGCAGCAATGTTCACAATAGCCAAACTATGTAAAGAACCTAGATGTCCATTAATAGATGAATGGATAAAGAAGATGTGGTATGTATATACAATGGAATACTATGCAGCCATCAAGAGAAACGAAATCTTGCCATTTGCAATGATGTGGATGAAACTAGAGGGTATTATACTAAGCGAAATAAGTCAATCAGAGAAAGACAATTATCATATGATCTTTTCATATCATATGATATGAAGAAACTGAGAGGCAGGGCAGGGGGT
>CM052798.1:208609-261355 GCA_028533885.1 Nasua narica
TCAAGCCCTAGTCTGTGGCCATTTGTGCCGGGGGCCCTGGGGGACTGACGCAGCCCTTAAATCGCTCCTTACTTTTGAGTGCCCTGTGGGTGCCCTGGGGGTGACGACCCCCAGCCTCCTTGCCTGCCTGTGCCGGTGCCGGGCTTCAGGGCTCAGTCGTGCCGGACTGTGGTCTCCGAGTGTCTGCCCCAAGGCGGCCGAGGGTCAGCCCCGAGGGCAGAGAGCGCCTCTGGCCAAGCCCTGGACTGAGCGACCGGGCCTGCCGGGCCGCGGCGGGGTTGGGGAGTGGGGCTCCTGGTCTTCTCCTTGGCCTGAGCACAGGGCCCTCGGAGCTGTCTTCCCTCAGGAACGCGTGCTCCCATCCCCATGTCCCTGCCGGGGACCCCACCCCTTGGAGGCGTCCAGGCTCCGCTCTGGGTCCCTATGGGTTCTGGGGAGGCAGCCCCAGGCCTGGGCTGACACAAGAGCTCGAACTCCAAAACCCTGCCTCATAGCCCATCCGGCTGGATGGTGTGGGTGCCGCCCCAGCCTTCCCCACGGTGGCCATGCGCGTCCCCACACTGGCAGCCTGGGGCGAAGCAGGGGACTCATTAACCCGGGGCAGGTGGGCCGCGGAAGGCCTCAGAGCGGGGGTGCGCTGGGGCCAGAGGTGGTGGTCCAGCCCCCCTCCAGGGCCGGGGGCGGGGGGAGGGGCCCCGCACCCCTCCTGCGGCGTGGGGCCTTTGCTGGGACCGGGCTGTGCTGTGGGGACGCGGGGCCGGGACATCCTGCCATCCAACCGCGCACCCCTGGCCTCTGCCGCCCCTGCTTGGCTCTGGCGGGTGTCCCATGGTTCCCACTTGGTCATCTGCGCCCAGAGGCCTCCCTGGGCCACCCCACGCCCTCCTCCCCCACCAGCCCCCACCTTCTGGACTGCTCTGGCTGCTTCCACGCGCGCTGCCCTCCTCCCCACCTGTACTCCCGTCCAGACGGTCCCTCCCCAGCGTCTAGCACTGGGCCAGAGCCAGAGGGGCTCAGGAGAGACTTGGTAACGGAAGGAGGGAAGGTGGGGCGGAACCCCCAGAACCCCAGAGGGCCTCAGAACACTTGGGCCAGACGCAGACCCGAGGACCTACTTGGAACTCAGGGGAAGGAAGGGGGTTTTGGGGGGCAGCCACGAGGCTGAGGCTGGGATCAGCATCCAGAAGTTTGGTTTGGAGACAGCTTTAGACAGGACACATCTGCCGGGGGTAGAGGAGAGGGGAGCAGGGTGGGGGCCTGAGGGCCGCCTAAATTTGAGGGCTCCCTGCCCTTTAGTCCCCGTGGCGATGGTCGGGCACCCGAGGGTCCTCCCTGACTGACTGCCGAAGCCCTGGAGATGGGCCTGTGGGGACTGGGGGGCGCCAATGTGAGGCGCGGGGAAGGGAAGCAGAGGTGGCCTGCGCCCCCCTCTCACCCCTCCCCTGAACTTCTGGCTCTAGGTTGAGGGTGAGGTCTCACCCGGGAGGGGTCTTGGTGCTGCCTGGGTCAGGGGGAGAGTGGCCCAGGGAGGTTTCTGGGTCCACTGCTGGCCATGCCCTGGGATGGAGGTTTGGGGGTACGGGCCCGTAGGGGCGAGAGGCGAGGTCGCTTCCCTGGAGAGGGTTCTAGGTGGGGCTTGGGGGAGGCAGTTCCCGCAGCCCCGGGCTTTCTTCTGGCTCCGTGGCAGGGCCAACAGCCTGGTGAGTGCCTCACCGGCTTGCTGCCCCTCTGTGCCCTGCCGGCCCCGCCCAGCCATGGCCCTGCGAGGAACAGGAGCCGGCCTCTGGCCGCCCACTGCCGAGGCACCTCACACCCTTTATTGTGCAGATCATGCATCAGGGCCGCCATGGGTCACGGGGGCTGCGGAGATCCTGGCGTGGACACAGGGGGCGCGCCCACGGGCCCCCAGCCCCCGGCATCGCCCCCACCCGGTGTCCCTGCAGGGTCTCCTCGTCCGGCGCTGGTCGGGCCATGGATGAACGGCATTACCAGACAGTATTAGACAACACAACCCAGATCTAACCGTGTCTGGTAAGACGCCCATCGGCAGGCGGCGGTGCAGGCGGCCCCGAGCCGGTGGCACTCCTAGGACGGGGGCACTGCCCATCCTGCAGCACCCTGAGGAAGCGGGGGGCCCCCGCGAGACCCCCGCCCTCCTGAGTCTGCAGGTGGCCCCTGTCGTCCGGTGTATGGCTGGAGCCCCCCAGGACCGCCGTTGGCCGGCTCTCCTGCAGGCGTGCGTGTTTGTGGATGCAGCTGGGGGCAGGCGGTCTGGTGTCCCTGCACTTGTTCCTGACTGTGCTCACGCAGGCACCCTCGCCGGTCTCCTGAATGGCTCTTGGCTGGTTAATGAGTAACAGGGAGGCCAGGGACAGACCCCTCCTCCTTCCCAAGAGGCCAGCTGGGACCCAGGGCAGGGTGGGGTTCCCGGGGGCCCAGAAGGGCCGCCCCTGCACAGATCAGCTGGGCAGCTCTGGGGACCAGCGTCCTGGCCTCAGATCAAAAAGATAAAACAAAGGGCCATCCTGGCCTCGCCAATTTTGGACAATGTTCCCTTTCTTAACTGCGACCCTGTGGCGGGGGGGGGGGCACAGAATGCCCACTGCACTCTGCCTGTGGGTTCGGGCCAGCGCACCCAGACGCACCCCCGTCCTTCCGGGATCCCTCATGGACCAAGGGAGGGTGTTCCCCTTGGTCGGGTAAGAGCCCGGGTGTGAGAAGAGGGGCCACTGCCTGTGGCCCCACTGGACTGGGGCCTTTAAGGGCAGGCCCGTTCCCAAAGGACAGCCGGCGTGCCCTGGGACGGCCACAGTGGACGTCTGAGCCTGGATGGTGGGCGGGAGGGGCTGAGAAGGGAAGGGGAGGCTGCCCGCTGCTCACTCCGGACCGGCCAGAAAACGCATTTCCTCCTGTGGCTGCTGAGGGGGGCCAATGTCCGTTTCTGGCCTCAGTGCGGGCGCAGCGAACACGTTGGAGCCGAGCAGGTGGTACTCAGGGTGGGGTGCGTGCTGGGGGGCGTGGGCCAGGCCCCTAGGACGCTGCCGACGGCCAGGACGGGACTGGTGGCCCTCTCCGGCCTAGTGTCCTCGCCCTGATGGTCTCTCCTGGTATCAGAGCACCCTGAGACCTTGCTTGGACGGGAGCCAGGGGCCCCCGCCTGGGCTTGGTGGGACTGCAGAGACCTGCCAAGGGGGCCGCCCTGATGCCTTGGGCTGACAGAGCCGACAGGCCGTCTGCCCATCGCTAAGCCAGCCCCGGGCCCTGGCCCACCTTCGGAGCCCAGGAGCTGAGGACGGTGTGTCCTCGGGCCACTTCCTGGCGGGCAGGCGGCGGGTCCCCTTTGAACATCGTTACCAGACAGTGTTAGAGCCAAGCCAAGAAATCCAGCACTGCCCGGTAAGATGTCCACAGAGGCCCAAGTGCAGCTCGGCCCGAGGACAGGGGCGGAGCCCTGGTGCCCACCCCCGGGCGGCGGGGTCCAGGGGAAGTGGGTGACGATCCCTGGGTGGGGGCCTGAGTGTCCCTCCCTGCTCTCCCCAGAGCGCGGAGACTGGGGCTGAAGACACAGGACGGCGGCTGGGGACGCTGCTGGGCGGTGAGCTGGCCCGCGCACCCTGGGGCCACCCGGAGGCCCCGGCTGGGCCTGACCACCCCGGGCGGGGCCTCCGCCCTCCAGAGCCCTTTGTTGTCGTCTGCTCAGCCCACACCTGCCAGGTGTGGCGGCAGCACCTGCCGGGCTGCCGTGGGCAGGGCCCAGGTACCTGAGCGCCCTGCTCCAGGGCCAGTCTGGGCGGGGTGCTCAGTGGGGGGCCAAGAAGGGGTCCGTCTGGGCCCGGGGGAGGGGTCACATTTCTGCCCCCGAGCCCCTGCCGGCAGGATGGGCTGCGGGCACTTGGGGTCGGTGGAGTGGCGCTGTGGGTGTCGGTGTGGGGCCTGTGGGGGGGAGAGGCCCGGGGCCAGGTTGGGGGAGGGCGGCCCCATCGCTGCGCGTGGGGCCCCGCCGTCATCATTACCAGGCAGTATTAGAGACCTGACACCATCCAATGCTGCCCAGTAAGATGGCGATGGCCGCCCCCACTTGGGTCTGGGGGCCGCCCAGCTGGGGACTCCACGGGGGTGGTCAGCAGCCTGATGGGGAACCGCGGCCTCTCAGGGCACAGAGGCAGGGAGGGGTCCGTGAGGGGCGGGGGCTCCGGAGAGGCCTCAGCTCTAGGGGCCCAGTGGGGAAGGCTGGGCTGCGGCACTGGGATGCCCCCAAAGGGCAGGACCACAAGGTGGGCTCCTGCCCGGCCAGCCCTGGCCGGTCCGTGGGGCCATCAGCTCAGGGCCTGGGGCGGGCACCCAAGGAGGGCCAGGATGTCCTGCCCACAGAGGGCGAGGGTGGAGCGGGACCCTCCCCTTGGGTGGTCCCAGGAAAGGCCTGGACGTGGGGCCCTGCCCCCTCCGTGTCCGGGGGCGCGTGCGTGTGCACGTGTCTGAGACCGGACAATGGGCCTCTGTCTCCCGGACGCCGCCCCAACAGCCGTGTCCAGCCCAGCCCCCTCCTGCCCTTGTCAAGGGCGAGGAAGGGTGTTGGGACAAGGATGGGGGGATGGGGCGGGCCGTGGCTCTCGAGGCGGGACAGCCCTGGGGCCCCAGCTCAGCCCCCACCCCGCCCAGCCCAGACCCTCTACCTCGCTCACCGGCCTGGTCTCGCGTGGTCTCTCTGCCGCCCCTCGGCTCTGTGGGCCTGGGGTGCTGGCCGCCGTCAGCCGTGAGGTCCGAGCGTGAGGCGGCGCTGGGCCTGGAGGGGGTGAGAGGACAGCCCTGCCCAGCCTGTACCACCAGTCGCTTCTGCCCGCGGGCGCAGAGCACAGGAGAACCGGCGTCCCCCCGCCCCCCCCCCCCAGCCCCTGCAGAGGCCAGGCAAGTCCTTGGAGGTCAGAGCGGGGTCAGGGAAGTCGGCGGTTCTGTGACCACCGCTGGGGCCCTGCGTGGAGCCGAGAGACCCCGGCCCCCTGTCCTGGGGAGACCGAGGGGTCCCACGCTCCCGCTCGTCTCTTCTCTGCCGGCCACACACGATGCCTAGGCCTGGAGAGTGGGCCAGAGCCGCTTCTCAAGTCTTCCGGCACCTTCTAGTCACAGAGGCTGCAGGCAGGGATGTGGGCCCCATGCCGATTCCCCCCAGGCCCCCGGCTGACCGCAGCAAAGACTGCGTCCACTTGTCCGGCCCCGGCCGGGCTCACCCGGCTCGCTAGCTTTGTCCTCGGGGCCCGACCCTAACTTCGGCCCGGCGCAAGGGGAGGTGGCAGGGGGCCGGCCGCCCAGTGTCCCTTCCTTGTAGCCAGCCCACCGGGCATAGACTGGCCTCCCACCGTGGGGCCTCTGGAGCCCGAGCCTGGTGTCCCTAGTGTCCTTGGCCACCGAGGGCCAGCCCTAGTTCAGGAGCCCCGGAGGCCCCGGAGACCCCGCAGGCCTGAGATGGCCTGGCCGAGAGCCAGGGGCCGCCAGCTTCGTGCTGCCCACCAGCTCCTCAGCCCTTCCTTCTCACCCAGGGGGTGAAGGGGTGCACGGACAGACTCACAGACACGTGGACGGAGCTGGGGCCGCGGGCGGGCGGCACAGTGCTCCCTCCTATGTTCCAGGACGGAATCCCACCCTCTTCCTGAACTCAGAGCCGGCCCCCGGCCCCCGAGTGCAGCTCAGCGTGGGGCCAAGAGCCCGACACTGTGTGCCCCGGGCAGGGAGGAGGAGTGAGTGGCGGGCTTCCGCGGCTGATGCGAACAGTGAAAATAACCTAAATGGTGCTTCCTCGGTCAGTTGTTGGCAGGGCTGGAGGCCAGCCTTATGGTAGCGGATTGGGGTCTGGTTAATCATCACCGTCCCAAGAAGGCTCTGCCTGGGAAAGACCCAGGATCGAGAGGCCCGGAGCAGCACCCCCAGCTGCTGGGCCGAGCAAACGCCCCAGCTGCCCTTGGCGGGTCCCCCTGCACAGGCCCGAGGCGGGGTGGGGAACGCGATCCCAGCGTTAACCTGCCTGGCGGCCCTTAATCAATGTTGAGGCCGCCGGGGAACAAAGCGTTGAAACCCAAGCCCTGCCGCCCCGCGGGATGGGCCAGCCTGGGCCCAGAGGCTGCGGGCGGGGCGGCAGCGGAGGCCCGGCCTGTCCACACGCAGGGTACCTCCTGGGCCCCCGCGGAGGCCGGGCCGCCATTTCCCCCTCGTGGCGGGCACGGACTCTCGGCCCTTCTTCGGGGCGCGCCTGCCCTGGAGAACCAGCCAGACTCCGCAGAGGGAGGGGACCTTGGCTCTCAGATTCACCGGGGACCTTCTCACGCCCTGGGTTTGCAGCGAGGGTATTCGCAAGAGGATGTAGGAAAGCAAACAGTGGCCGCGTCCCTGCTGTGCGGCCGAGGGCACGTCCGTAAGTGGAAAGACTCGCGCTCGTTTTGGCCAACGCGACATGCCGCCAGTCGCTCCGACTTGCAAGCACTTCATCTGGGTTACTCGAGCCAAACCAGACCAAACCAACCTATTTTTCAGATGCTCTGTCTAAAAAGGCCTAAAATGCTCCCAGCGGATTCATTAAAACATCGGATTCCTGCGCCCTGAAGGGTTCTGTTCATCACGAACAATGACCTCTGTTTGGTGCCTTGGAGAGAGTTCGCTTCACTTCACAGCGACGTCGTCCCCTCCCAAACCGCAGGACTGTCTGAAGGAGCCGGTGATTCGGCAAGAAGCTGCCCAAGGGCAGCCATGCGGCAAGTTCAAGGCCGGTGGTGCAGGGCCGGGCCGCGCGGGCCACGCTTGGCCAGGACACAGAGTCCGCGTGCCGCCATCACCCCTTCCGAGCAGCCTGGGACCCGACCCTGAGCTGTGGGCTGGGCGGGGGGCCGGCCTACCCCTCCCCCAGGAGGTTCCGGCTTGGCTGGCGTCTCCGACACAGGCGGGTGCAGGAGAGCCTGACTCCAGGCCAGCCCGGCTCCGGGCCCACGCTCCCACCTCGCCGGCCCCACGGCCGCCTCTCACGGAGCCAAGCCCTCCCCTTCGAGAGCAGACTCCGGAAACCCCCCACCCGAGCTGCGGGCGCTCTCGAGCCCCGGGCCCCGAGCCCTTCCCTGCAGCCAGCTCCGAGGTACCTCAGGAGCCGGCTCGTCAGGGGCCCATACGGGAGCTTTCTAGAAGGGGCTGCCGCCAGGTGGAAGGCGGAAATCCTCTAGGCCGCGACACCGACACCGAGCTGCCCACTGGTGGGGCGGGGGGGGGGAGCGGAAGACACCCGCGGCCTGGCCGCTCCTGCCTGCCGACCTCGGCGGCCCCGGCTTGCAGCCCCTCCAGCACCCTCGGCCTGCGGGACCCCCTTCGAGGGCGAGGACCCCCCGGCCGGCGTCTGGGCCCTTGGGCCCCCGTCGCCATCCTCGCTGGTCAGCCTCGCCAGGGCCTCCCCCCGCAGAGCGGCCTCCGCAGCTGCCCCACCTCCTGCGCACCTGCCCAGACAGGTTCTGCGCCTGCAGGGGGAGGGCGGGAGGCCGCTCCGACCCCAGCCGGGCGGCCGGACCATCCAGCTCTGTCCCTGCACTCACGGAGCCCAGGCCTCAGAACAGACGTCAGAGAAGCTTCGGCCCCAGTCGCCCCAAATACCTGTCAGCCCGCGGCGAACAGCCTGGGTGCCCGGGTTTGGCTTCTGCCCCACCTGCCCCCGCCGAGATCCAAACTCGGAGCCGCTTGGAGGCCAGCGAGGACCGCCTGCCTCCCCGGAGACACCAGCCTCCTGCCCCCCTCGGTGGCGGCTCCTCACAGAGGAAAGCCCGAGGTTCGCACGCGTGCAGGGGGGCAGCTGGCCTGGTCGTTCAGGGAAGATTGGAGAGCGCCGGGGAACAATGGAGGCCGCGGCGGGCCCTTGTGCAGCCAAGACGGGCAGGGCCGGGAAGAGACGGTGGCCCCGGGCTCGCCTTACATGTAGGGCCTCACCCCGCCCCATGCAGGTGCCTGCTCACCGCCGACCAATCTCTGCTCCTGGCCGCCAACAGGTGTGTCCCCCGGGCTCCCATAGGCCAGGAGGGAGGCAGCGATGTGACGCAGGGCGGGACGCAGGCCCTGCACACATTCCTGCCCCCGCCTCGCCCGCCCGCTGCTGCCGGGGCCCAGCTCGAACAAAAACCAGGGAGGAAAGCTTCCGCAGAGGCTGCCGTGCAAGCCAGCAGCTGGGGGAGTCGGGCCAGCACCTCCTCGCCCACAAGGAGCGGGCGAGGGAGGTCACAGCCCGAGCCCTCTGCTCTGCCCCAGGCCTGGCCCCAGCAGCGGCCGCCTGCCCCTGGGGCTGAGGTTCCCGTCGGCAGAGGGCCGCGCCTGGACCTGCCCCTCTCAGCTCCTGGCCCCCAGCCCCCGGCTGCGGCGGCCATGGAGGGGTCTCCTCTGCCCGAATCTGTCACATCCCCTCCCTTGTGTGCCCCCAGCCACACCCCCAGGGCAGGAGGCCGCCGAACAGGGCGGGCACGTCACACGGACCCACGCGCAGGGGGAGACAGGCTGCCGGGAACAAGGGCCCTCCTGCAGAGTAGGGGCTGAGGCCATCGCAATCCCTGGAACACCCCCAGTTTGGAGCCACCGGGCTAAGGGACGCAAGACTGCACACTGGGGTTCGGCGGGGCCCGGGGGCCATGGCCGCAGACTAGGGGGGGACAGGACCCCAGTCCAGCTTGGGGAAGTGACTCGGGGACACTCCCGGTGGAAGGTCCCCTGATGAAGCCCAGCTATGCCGGCAATTAGCACCACCAGCAGGGATCCCAAAGGGCCCAGCTGTTTTCCACTGTAAACTCCAATGACAAAGGGCCTGTCCTCCCGGGGTTCCAGCTCCGGCTTGCTCCGCCCCAGGAACCCGGCTGTGTGGGGCCGTATCTTTCCGTCCAGGGCCTGGTCTTTAGACCCCAGCTTGTCCTCTAGGGGGGGACGTGGCTGCCATGGAGGGCTTCCTGAGGGCTGCACCACTCCAGGGGGCACTGTGGCCTCTGATGCCATCCTGGTGGCCTCGAGTTCCCACCGCAAAGGGGGTCCCAGAGGAGGGCATGGCACCCCCACGCCCTGCCCAGGAGCTCCATGGGCCTGATCACTGGGGCCCTGGTGGAGGACTCTGAAACCCTTTGGGTGGGGCTCTGAGTCCACTCCGCAGCCCAGCTCGGCCTGGCCTCGTGCCCCAAAGGGCTGGGCTGGGGTTGGGGCCCCTCCCTCCCCTCCAGGGGGGCAGCCGGGAGCCGCTCAGGTTCCCCTGGCCCCCAGCAGGGCATCTGGAAACCAGTCCTTGGAGCGTCAGCCCTCTGACCCTCCAAACTTCCAACCCCCAGCCCCTGGGGCATGCTGACAAGGGGGACCCACCAGGCACACCCCTGTCGGGACCCCCCACCCCATGCTCCCTCAAGGTGTCTGTGTGGAGGTGGGGCTGGGGTCAGGATGCACCGGGCCAGCGGCACCCATGTTTCGGGGAGACCGAGGCATTCCTGAGTCACAAGGCAGAGGTGTTGGGCGCCGGACGGGAGTGGGAGGAAGGGCCGCTTGCCGCTGACCCCGGCCTCGGGCTCACGCCCTGCCCTCCGCTCGCTGCCTGGTGTCCTTGGTCACAGAACCATGCGGCCCTGCCCCGGGGTGTTGGGTCGCCCGACTCCAGAAGCTGGCGGGAGGACGAGGGCTGTATGGAGGGGACCCTGGCTGGTGTTCCCTGATGTGGGGGGGGCCAGGTGGGTCCCCACTCCGTTGTGTTGTCGGGACCACCAGGGAAGGAGCCTGGGCCGAGGTCGGGACGGGGACAGCCACCTGTTGGGGAAGAGGGCGCCCGGAGTGCGGCAGGCCCGGGCAGCGGCTGCCTCCTCCCTTTCCGGTTACTGCGGCCGAACCCGGCCCGCGGTGGGCAGGGGGATGGCTCCGACCCTCCTGAGGCCGGGCCAGGGGGCTGCGCTCTAATGCTCTCGCCCTCAGGAGCACCTCCAGAGAGCTCGGACTCAAACGACCACACAGGTCTCCCCGCGAGGCTGAACGAGGAGCCGGAGGGTGCTGTGACTGGCCCTCGTGCCCGAGGGGCCCCGTGTGCGCTCGTCTCCACTCCTGCCCGGGAGCCAGAAGGCCGGGAAGCAGCCGAGTGCCGGCTGAGGGGAGGCCCCTGCCCGAGCCGCAGGGGGGCCGGGGTGAGGGCGCGGGCCTGCGGGGGCTCTGCTGCCCGGCCAGGGGTCCGCGGCTGACGCAGTCCACGGTGACCGGGTCCAGGGCTCGTCGCTGCGAAGAGGAAGGTTCTGGTTGGGCTGAGCACCTGCTCTCTGACCCTAACCCTGCCCCTCTCTGCTCTCCTTGCACCGAGCTGCTCGAGTCCCAAAGACAGTAAAAGTGACCCAAAGGCGGACCGTGGAACCCGAACTGTCTGCCCCCTTTGTGCTGGCTGCCCCCACAGGCCAGGTCCCCACACTCTGTGTCCCTTGGCTTCAGACAAATGGTCCGTTGGGACGTTCCCTTTGCCGTTACGGTTGTCCCAGGAGCAGCCCAGGTCCTGGCCCCAGGGCCCCTCAGTGCTTCCGAGCTCTGCCGATGCACGGCTCCCAGGCCCTGCGCTCGGGGCTCCTACTCCTGACCAAGCAGCCGTGGGCTGCCGCCCATTCTTGGTGCCGCGGGATCTCAGCTTCTGCCCCGTGCAGGGCGCTGGGAGGGGTCTCTCTGGGGACAGCACGCGCCCACCCTCAAGGACATTTGCAGACAGGGGCCGGCCTGGAACCTCTGGCCTCCTGCCGGGGGAAAGCCGGGGGGGCCCTGCCAGCTGGTGCCAACCAGGTGTCTGAGCCCTGAATGGTCAGCCTGGGGCCGCCCCACACGGCACATCAGACCCGTGGCATCCTGGCCCGGAGGGAGACCGCTGCGCAGCGTGCTGGGGTCACCGGAGACGCTGGTGACCGCCAGACAAAGGTTCTGGTCCAGCCCACCTGCCGGGCGTGGACGTTGCCATGGCAGCGTGAATGGGGTGGGGCGGGAGAGCCAGGCTCCCCAGGGACAGGGACCTGGGGGGGTGATGAAGGCCACCCCCATGCTTGGGGACATGGGCTGGTGGCAGAGCTGGCCCAGGGGGCCCAGTCTCCAGCCCCCCAACCCCCCTGCCTGGGTGCGGCAGGCAGGACAAAGGGCCATTGGGCTGTGGCTCCTGGCGACTTCCTGGCCGGCAGCCAGCCACAGAGGGCCTCAGGCTCTCCGCACCCCTACGGTCCAGGTTTGGCCTGGAAACTAGGCTGGTGGGGGGTCCCCCCTCAGTGCCAGGGGACTGCCATCCCACGAGGACTGTGCTGGGGCAGAGGGAGGGCCCTGGAGCCTCCGGAGCCTTGGACTCAGGGGCAGGGGGCCTCTCCGAACATTTAGCGCTCTCTGGGCTCCGAGACGCCCGCGCGGGGCCCTCCATTTCTGGTTGGGACAGGCTACTGTCCTCTGCACAGGCCGGGTGTGCTCCCGCAGCTCCAGGCTCCCGTCGGACTCCCCTTCCGGCTGCGGCAGAGCAAACGCCCGCAGCAGGTGTCGGTGGACGCTGGGGCCACCCGCCAGCTCGCTTAGTTCTGCTTGGGCAGCTGTCCCTGGGGCCAGTGCCCCTCGTGGGAGGGGAGGGGGCCAAGGCTGTCACCCACCCCTCTCTCAAGGCTCCTGCCCTCTCAGCACTGCCCTAGAGCATGTGGGGTAACTGGGAAGGAGGCCAAGCCGTGGCCCCAGCGCAGCCGGACCGTGGCACCTGGGGCTCAGAGCAGGACGCTCGGCCGTCGGGCACCAGCTCTGCCTCCTCCGGGCCTCCCGGGGGTGTCTCTCCCAGCCACATGGCCCCCCGCTTCCCACTCGGGGCTGTCTGGTGCAGCAGAGACCCCCCAACGCAAGAGGCTGTGCGGGGGCCGCTGTGCCCCGGCGGCGGGGGTGGGGCTGTGACGGCCGGGCCGCGAGACCCCAGCTCCCTGCGCCGGAGCCCGCGGCTCCCCTGCTGCGGTGACAGGGCAGCAGAGCCTGGGATGAGCGGGGGCGGGGCCCTGCCCTGATTAGACGCTACACAGAAGGGGCCCTCCCTCACCCGCCGTCCATCTATTCCCACCCCTTTGAGCCCTGGCTTCTTCTCAGTCGGTGCCAGGGCCCGGGACCCACTTGCGGCCCCAAGCTCAGAGGACAAGGGCTGAAGCCAGAAAGCTCCTCTTTCTCGCCGCCCAGCCAAGCTGAGGCCTGGCCGTCACAGGAGGCCTCACACAGGCCCACGGATGGGGTGCCGGCTAGCTCCGCGCCGGGGACCCCTCTCCGGACGGCCTGAAGCGGCCCCTTCGCCCGTGCTGCTCCGGAACACCGTCTCAGGCCCCAGCGTCCAGGCAGGGCCGCCCACGGGCCTCCCCAGCCCCGAAGCTCCTGCAATCTGACCCCGTCTTGACATTGACCCCTTCCTTCTGCCCGAGACCCTGAAGGCCACACATGGTTATGGCCCCTGGATAACATCAGGGGTCTGAAAACCTGTGCCCGTTGTTCCTACGCATGACCTTCTGCCAGGCCGCTGTTTTCCTCATCCTGATTGTCCGTTCACTTCTTGAGTGCCCCTCACAGGCCCGTCCCCGTCCTCTGTCACGGAGGTGCCCGCAGGCCTCTGGGGGTCGATCTGCTGGTCAGCCCTCGACCTCTTGGGCCCGGCCCGTCAGCGGCTGGTCACTGTGTGTGCTCAGAGCCTCTGCGCCACGAGGCCACGAGTGCGCGAGGCCCTCTGGGTCCGGGTACTAGCGCCACGGGAGGGGAGTGGGTGCCGGCGGAGACAGGAGCCTGAGGACAGAGCTCTTGGCATCCCCACATCTGGAGGCCGGGGAGGACCCAGAACATTCTTCCCCAGCGTCCAGTGGGTTCAGCTCAGACACCCTGCTGTTTCTGACTGGGCAGGAGAGACCGTGCTGACTGTTGGAAGTCGCGTGAGAGCCTGGGCAGGGGATACGCCTGGTGCCTCCGACTGATGGTGGGAATGGAGGCCACGGTCGGGTCTGCTGGGCCGGGAAGGGCCCCAGGGTTCCCGGTTGGGAGGCAAGTGACTGACCCACGGTGGAGATGAGGAGCAAGAAGTGGGAGGAGCCCCAGATCCGAGGGAGAGGGAGAACGTGGCCAGCACCCAGCGGCTCCGGCGATAGCGGAGCCTGAGGCCCTCAGCCAAACCACCCACTGAAGGCGATCGGAACGCTGAGCTGTCGTATTAAAGCCTCAGCGAGCCCTGGGCCTGGTGAGGGCATCTCAGGGTGCAGCCAAAGGAAAATTGTCGCCTCGAGAGGCAAGTGTGCACAAAGGCCACTGTTCTCTGGGGTCAGATGTGAGTTTTGTCCTGGTGGTCCTGAGGAGCGGGGGGACAGAAATGAAAGCTCGTGGCCCCTGCTAAGTGAGGGTGTGGGTTTAAGAAGACCCCCCCCCCAAAGAGCTGGGAGCTTTCCACTCCCAGGGTTTCCGCCGAAGGAGTGTAAGTGCAGCCCAGTTGAAGTGCTGGGACCTTCCTCAAGTCAAGGTGGTCCTCGAGCAGGTCGGCCCTGGTGCCGCGCAGAAGAGAAGAGAGCTGGGAAGGCGCCTTCATCCGAGGCGCCACATGGTTCCTGCCAAGAGTGTTTCTAGGACGGTAACTGGCATACAGAGATAACCTGACGCGCGAGAACATAAGACCATGAGCAGGAACCGGCAGAAATGACGGAGATCTGAAAGACTTGCAAGGACCTCAGATTTTGGAATTATCAGACACAGTCAAAAAAAAAATTTAAGTTTAGTATCTGTAGGCAGCTGGAACTTATAAAAATTATATAGTCAATTAAAAAAAACAAATGAACACTTAGAAATGAAAACTTACAAGAACCACAATTTAAAATTCAATGGATAGGCTTAACATCAGGTTAAAAGTAGCTGAAAAGAAGGGATGCCTTGCTGGCTTAGTCAGTGGGGCATGTGGCTCTTGACCTTGGGGTTCTGAGTTCAAGCCCCACATGTGGCATGGAGATTACATAAAAATCTTAAAAAAAAAACCCAAAACTTTTTTTAAAAAGGAGAGAGAGTGAGAACAGGGGGAGCGGCAGAGGGAGAGGGAGTCCTCGAGCAGACCCCCCACTGAGTGTGGAGCCTCAAGCGAGGCTCGGTCCCAGGACCCTGAGATCATGACCTGAGCCAAAATCGGGAGTCACCCCTTTAACTGACCGAGTCACCCAGGCGCTCCCAAAATAAGTAAAATCTTCAAAAAAAAAAAAAAAAGTAGCTGGGGGCGCCTGGGTGACTCAGTGGGTTAAAGCCTCAGCCTTCGGCTCAGGTCATGATCTCAGGGTCCTGGGATCGAGCCCCACATCGTGCACTCTGCTCAGCGGGGAGCCTGCTTCCTCCTCTCTCTCTGCCTGCTTGTGATCTCTCTCTTTCTCTCTGTCAAATAAATACATAAAATCTTAAAAAAAAAAAAGATTTTATGTATTTATTTACAGAGAGAGATCACAAGTAGGCAGAGAGGCAGGCAGAGAGAGGAGGAAGCAGGATCCCCGGTGGGAGTGACCGCTGCGTCTGGACTGTGACGGTGGGAACAGAGGGCGGTGGGACGAGAGCTCGAAGGGACCACCAACCAGAACGTTCCAGGCTCACAGAACGAAGGTGGAAGAGAGCAAGACAAAGCCAAGCCAAGGGAGGGCTGGGAGGGCTGGCCACCAGCAGCCTCTCCGAAGGGGCCACAAAGCACACACATCAGCAGAAGGAGGGCGATTCCAGGTAGAAGGTTGAGGCGTAAAAGGCAGGTCGGTCTGAATTAATTTTCACTTCACACCATGATAATGACAACGAGCAATAGAACTCAAAGATTGTTGAAATTAAAATGCAGGACAATAAAAATGTCCCAGTGGTGGAAAGACCTTAGTTGGGTAGAAAAGGGGCACGGCGACCTCAGGCACCCCTGACATGAACCCACGAGGGCATCATACCTCTGTGGGGCTCCCCCAAACCCACACCCCGGTCTGCCCACGAGAAAAACATCAGAGCGGCCCAAACCGAGGCAGGTGCCAGAAAACAGTCAACCCCTACTCCTCAGAACTGTCAAGGTCAACGAAAACAAGGGGGGGCCGCCACAACCCAAAGGGACCTAAGGAAACGTGACAACTAAATTTTGGAAATAGGAAGCTTATTTAAATATATTTTGAAGAGTCCTGCCGGTGACCTTGGCAGGAGCCCCGTTTGTGGCATTGTGGTCGCTACGGCTGAGGAATCGGGGGCGCTGGGACCTCTGGGTCTGAGGCCACCTCTCGCCTTGGCTGGGGCCAAGGTCGCTCCGCTCCCCACCTGCCTGGGGTCAGCCTGGGGCTCTGGGGACCCTACCTCTGGTCTGTCTTGTCTTGAACTTCCCTGGGATTCTGAGCTGCCCGGACTCTCACGGTCCCCTCGTCATGATGCCTTTTGGGGCCACCACTCGGCAGCCTTGACACCAGGAAGCTGCTCAGGGCCAGGGAGGGAAGGGCCCGTGGGTCCTGCCCCTGAAGACCGAGGGGGCCCAGGAGATGCCCCACACCGCGGGTAGCCCAGGCCGGCTATGTGAGAGGCAAACCCCGGGAGCAGGCCCTGGAGGGGACTGGCCAGGGGTCCCAGGTGTCGGGCTGACGATGCAGGCCCCTCCGACGTCCTGCGCACGGGCCCCTCCAGAGGTCGGAGAAAGCAGGGAACGATGGCTCACGCCTGCAGGGACCCGCCCGGGTGCTGCCGGCTGGGCCCGCACGCAGGGGCTGGGCTGGGAGGTTCTGGACCAGGTCCTTGGGACCAAACCAAGAACCCTCCAGGGATGTGCCAGGATCCTCGGAGCGGTGGGCACGGAGTAAGCGCTCCCGGTCACCATTCGGGGGAATCGACGGGGCACGGGTGGGTCGCTCCTGCCTGGACCAGAGCTTCGGGGAGGGAGCCAGGCAGCTCGGCCCTCTCCACCGCCCCGGCCTCCTCGGCTCCTGTCCTCCAGCTTCCAGAGGGAGCTCTGGGGACTCGGGCCTGATGGCGGCAGGTATTCCTGGGGCCCCCGAGGAGTCCGAGTGCCCTGCACCCCCAGAGGCCCTGAGCAGAGCCTGGCTGGTGGTCTGAGCGGCTGGAGGGTGGCCCCTTTTGTCCGGAAGGACTGACCACAGGCCGGGGGCCTTGGTGTGGACCCCTGCAGGGCCTTGGTCTCCCTCATCGCCCCTCGGCGCAGGACCCCTCCAAGCCCCCTTGCTGGAGAAGCCTGGGGAGAGGTGATGGAGGGGGAAGGCAGCTCAGGCCGGCTGCACCCTGGCCTTCGCCGACGTGCCCCTTGCCCTCCCTCTCCGCTCCACCCTCGTTCGGAGAGGCCAAGGCCCCGGCAGGGACGCGCAGGCTGAGGTGGCCCCCAGCCCCGGCCCAGCGCTGTCCCCTAGAGCTGTGTCTCCCGGCCACAACTGACAGGTGTGTTGGAGGAAGACGACAGGGGCCGGAGCCGTGCGGCCCAGCAGAGAACAGGGACCAGCCTCAACACAGAACAACTGCCGGGGAGTGGTCGACAGGCAACCCTGGGCCCTGCCCTCCCCCGCGGGCTGCGGGGGGGACACTAGAGCGGCTGGGGGGGGGGGCAGCTGCCTGCCCTTGGCCAAGCCCCCCACTCACTGCGAGGCTGGCAGGACCTCTGCCTCCACTGGGGGGTCTCGAGGTGCCCCAGGACCCTCGGGGCATGATCAGAAGGCCGTGGGCACGCATGGCCCCAAGTGGACCAGCCCGAGGGGCCGGCAGACCCTGTTCGACCCTGCCTTCCAGCCTTCCTTGCCCTGGCGGCAAAGGGGAAGCCAGAGCCTGGGGGCGGCTGGGGGTGCTCCGTGGGGCTACGCCGGGCCCTGATCCTGGCTCCTCCTGGGTCCACGGGCCCACGATGCTGGCCGAGCAGGGCCCCGGGCGTGGGGCTGCCGCCTCCTCTCAGCGGTGCTCGCGCCTGCCCTGCTGGGACTGAGCAGCTCCAGACCGCGGCCGGTGCTCCTGCCCTGGACCTACTGGGAGTCTGAGCTCCTCCTGCCCCTGGGGCACTGTGGGGGGCCCCTCCTGTCCTCTCAGGCCCTGCAGGGCTCACGGCAGGCTGGGCCGGGCCCACGGTCTGGCGCCCGTAGGTGGGGCCAGGCCTGGTGATCCGATGGCCTGTCAGGAAGAAACTAAGAGCCAGAGGCACTGGGGACCGTCCCCTAGATGTGGAACAGGACCTGGGTGTCCGTGCTCACCGCACCCACAGGGTGCGGCCGGAGGCCCGAGCTCACGCGCTTCCCCCGGAGATAGGTGGCGGGGCCTTAGCCCCCAGCCAGCGCTCAAGAGAGGGGGCCGGGTCCAGGAGGCCCCAGCCTCCAAATGCAAAGGGAGCCTTACACTTGGGAACCGGCTGGGCTAGGGAGCCCCCAGAGCCGCCAGCACCCCCGGCCGTGCGAAAAGCCTCTGGAAAAGGGCTGGCACTCAGAGCAGACCTACGGAGGCCCTCGGTTCTCTGTCACACAGCTGGGGCTCAGGCAGGCCCAAAGCCTCCGGCGGGGATGTGGCCCCTGTGGGGTCTCCGCTTCGTTCAGGGGAGCACCCGGTGCCCTCATGGCCCCTCACAGCCTGACCCCATGGGGCAGCTGGGCCCCCAAGCCCCCCAAGCCCCTCCTTCTTGGAGCCCCCTCCTGCCATCACCTCCTCACCCATCACCCACGTCTCTGGATGCCTCTAACCATGCTCTTCAAAGCCACTGGCCCTCATTCTTCAACGGTGTTGGTAACCACGGCCCCCGACCCCAGTGCCCAACCCCTCTGCGCTCCCGGCTTCCAGACCCCGGGAGCAGGGCCCTACCGGCTTCCCCTACTCCCTGAAGACCCCGCACAGGCCTCCTGAAGGCTGGGGAGGGCCCAGCCCTTGTCTTGCCCTTAGTCTTTCCTTTGTGATATTTTTCTCCTTTTTATTTTGAAATAACTTCAGACTTACAGAAAAATTTCAAGTACAGTACTGTCTCAGTGGCCTCGAGCTGGCCTGAGAAATCACACATTTGTTTATCACGGTTCCCAGGCTGTGAGGACCCGATCAAGGCGCCAGCAGACGCGGCGTCTGGCCAGGCCCCTTCCTGGTTTGCGGACGCCACCTCTTCTCAGGGGCTACGCGGTGTGTGCGAGCGGAAGGGGAAGGTCCCTCTGTCTCTCTCCTTACAAGGGCGCCAACCCCACCGTGGGGCCCACTCTCACGGGCTCGTCTCCGCGGACCTCCTTCCATAGCCCCTTCCCGCTACCGACGCGCGGAGGGGCGAGGGCTTCCGCACGCGGATTTGGGCGCACGACTCCCTCCGTGGCAAGTACTGGGACTTTCTGGTCTTCTGGGACATTTGACGGTGAGTCGCTGGCTGGCTGACCCTCACCCTTGGCCTACAACGCCCCGCCCCCGCCGGCCCAGCAAAGCACTGCACGACCCCGGAGCTGGGGGATCCGCGGCCCCAACGCCCTCGGGCTGGTCTCACGTCCTGTCGACCAGTTGTCCCAGAGCCGTCCTCCCGAAGGGTCTGACCCAGGACCGCACGCGGCCCTGAGCCGTGGGTCCCCTAATCGCAGCAGCTCCAGGACATTGCCCGGCCTCTCCCTGACTGCTGGGACCCCTCGAAGCGTCCAGGCCTGGCCTTGCGCACAAAGCCCCCCACGGAGCGGTCGAAGACCCCTGCCTGCCCCACGTTAACAGCGGCTCTGGCTTTGCTGGTGTTGCGAGCGACGACCTTCTTGTCCGTGGTGCTTCTCCCGGAAGGAAGAGCAGTTCCCTCCCCACCGTTCGCAAATCTGTCACCACGTTCTGTCTGGGGGGGTAGCTCCCCTCCGACCCACTTTCGGCTTCAGAAGGCGGGCACCTAGCCCAGGCCCTGACACCTGTTTCTCCAAGCTGCCGGCAGCCTCGGCGGAGAGTGAGCCCGAGGGCCGGGCACCCCCCCCCATCGCCTCCTTCCCACGCCCAGGGCCCGGTTCTGCCACTGCCCTTCACCTGCCGACACCAGGGTCACCCTCTCCACCTTGGAGCCGGGCTTTCATTTGGCTTCCTCTCCTGTCCCCGGGCACTTCTGACCTTTGAACCCGGCCCGGCCCAGTCTGTCCGCGTTCTCTGCCCCTCCCCCGTGCTGTCCCCGGTACCCGGACTGCCCGCTGTGCCCGCCAGCAGCTCCTGCTACCCACCCGCCAGGCCAAGTGCCGTAGACAGGCCAGACCCGCCCGGACCCCATGTCCTCCGGGGGCCCTCCGTCCCTCCGGCACTCTGCCCAGCCCCAGCCCTCAGGAGAGCGGCTGTACCTTCATAGCGCCCCCAGACCTGGAGGTCCTCCGGGCCCGTGTCCCTGCGCGCTCTAACCACCACTGTCGCCCCTGGGTCCGTGCTGCGACCCTGACCTCAGAGGCCGCAGGATCGGCTCCACCGGCAGCCAGTGGAGACACACCGTCCCCTGCTCCCCCTCCCCCCCCGGACCGCGTCCCCCTGCCCCATCCCCCCACCTCCTCCCTGGCCTCTTTCTGGGGGATCCTCATGGCCCCCTCACCCTGTCGGCCTCTTTGTGCGTGTGCACCTCAGGGAGGCCCACGCCACCTGCTGCCTGAGAGCCCGGCCCTCACGCCCCCGGCACCGTCTGGCCAGCGGTGTGCGCGGTCGGGGCGGGCTCGCCACCCCACTGGAGGCTTCGTGCGGCTCAGGGCGGACCAGGAGCCGGGCGCGGCCGCACACGTGGCACCGCGGGCGTTTGCAGAATGAACGGATGAATGAATGATGCTAGAGTGCCAGCTCATCTGGACCTTGAGGGCACTTCAGGGGTCCTCACAACTGGGAAAGGGGCGTGCCCGTGGCCCCAGGCCAGCACTTTGGGGTCAGAGGACAGGGGAGGGCCTCGGGTTCAGGACCCAACAGCCCCTCCGGGCTGGCACCAGGCACCAGTGATGTCGCTGGGCCCTTTCCCCCCTGCGGGGGCAAAACTGACAGCACGATGCTCACGGTCAACCTGGGACCAGCGCAGGCTTTGTTTCCAGGTGGACTTGGAGCTGACCCTGGCGTTGGGCTCCCTGCTTCCCTGCAGGCCGGGCGGCCCCGTAGCAGCAGACGGGAGCAGGAGGCCTTTGGAGGCCCGGGGCCCCGTGGGCTTGCCGGGAGTGCCCTGCGAGTTGTCGGACGCTCCCGGGCCTCCAATACCAGGTTTGGGGGAGGCTGGGGAGACCCCGCTCTGACCCCTGCCGCCCGGCCCTGCCCCCAGGCCTCCATGTGGTGGTTCCAATTTGCCTTCCAAATCACCAGCTGCAGCTGGCTTAGCATCTAATTTGAGTGAAAATTCTCAGATTGGGGAGAGGGTGGGGCTCGAGAGCTAAACTGGAGGGGAGGGGCCTGAAGGCTGCGGGAAACCTGCCCACCAGCCCCCAGGGAGGAGGACGTGCTGGGAGGACTGTGGGAGGGGAGGACGGTGGGCTCCCGGGGGCTTGTCCCCCTCCGCCCCACCCCTGATGCTCGGAGTGGGGTCCTGGGCCAGCGGGGCCCTGCCAGGTCTGCGGCCTCTTTGTCCTTAGGCCGGCTCCCACCCCTCCTGCTCTGGCTCAGCTGCGGGGGTTAGGCTGCCTTCCGGGCCTCCCCTGGCCCCTGAGCTGCCTCCTCTGGCCACGGGCACAGTCACGAGCGGTGAGGGCCCGCTGTCCGCAGCCCACAGCCCCACTCGGCCTCCCTGAACCCTGGAGGACGGGGCGGCCCCAGCATGTGCCCGGCGAGGGGAGGGAACACTGCCGCCGCTCCCGCCTGCTGTTGGTTCCGGGGCCACCCAGTGTCCTCCGCGGCTTCCAGGGCCCCGCACCAGGGAGCAAAGCCCGAAGGGGCCCCTCTGCCCTACGGACTGCCCTGCGGGCTCTAGCTGACCCTAACTCCCACCACAGCCCCGCCCAGCCCATCCTGGTGCCTCCGCGGCTGGAGACACGCGTTAGCCCCTGGGATTTGGGGCACCCCGCCCCCCAGCAGGCTGTAGGCCCTAGGAGCCCCCAGGGGTCCCCAGCACTGGCAGAAAGTGAGGGCTCAGAAAATCTGGGTCAGAGGAGGTCCTATGAGGTCAGTGAGAAGGTCAGGAGGGGGTCAGTCATGAGGTCAGGGGACATAAGTGAGAAGGTCAGGAGGGGGTCAGTGAGGAGGTCACTTGGGTGGTGGGGCCCCTCCTCCATCCTTTCCCTGGGTCCCCCCTGGGGACGCCCCAGCCCGGACGGCCCCTTGGTTGTTTCTGTGCTCTTCTCCCTGCAGGGGCTTGTCCTGTGGGACCCCGTCCCACGGTCCAGCTGGGGACAGACGGGAACCACAGCTCTTGTCCCGCGCTCTGCGTCAGATTCGGACACGACTGTAGGGAGCAGGGGGCTCAGGGGCTGGTCAGGCGGGGTGTGGGGTGACCCTGGGGAGGAGACTAGGGATGCTGGGGTGAGGCTTCCCCAAACTTTCTGGGTGCCCTTTGGGGAACAGAGGCCCTGAGTGAGGGGAGGACCCCAGAGCCGTAGCCAACTCTTCCCCCAGAGGCCTGTCTGCCGGCCTCGGGTTTTCTGCTTCGAGAGGAATAGGGAGGCAATTCCTTGGGCCTTCAGAAGAGGAAACACGGAGGTACTAGCTCAAGGGGTGGGGGGGTGAGGGGCAGAGGCGCAGGGCTCCTCCTGCCCCCCGGGGGGGGCAAGGGGCCCGGTTAGGCCATAGACCTTGGTTCCTGCTCGGGGGTTCTCGGAGAGGCCTCCAGGGAGTCAGTGGCCTGTTTGGGAAGTTGTTCTAGAGCTAGTCTCTGGTCCGGCCTTGTCGCCGATCAGGTCTGCTGAGTGGGGCTGCCCTGCAGACCGCGGAGACAGAAGCGTCCAGACTCCCCGTATTTATCAGGTCAGGCGGGAGCAGGGGAGGGGGCTTGGGGGCGGTCCCGAGGGGGGCAGAGCCCAGCCTGCACGGCCCGCTGCAGCCTGGAGCGGGGAGGCTGGGCATCCGGGGCAGGGCACCCCCACACCTAAGGTGCTGCTGCGGCCCCCAGGGGGCCACCGGTCTGATGCAACGGGGCCCAGGAAAGGCAGGCCTCGGCTGGGCTGTTGCCACAGCAGGGAGGGAGCTTGGCGGTCCTGCTCCGCCCGGCACCCTGGGCCCCGGGGAGGGGCCTGCCCCTGGTGCCCGCTGGCAGAGCCCTGACCCCACCTGGGGGCCCCGGCATGGCGAGGCTCCTTCTGTACCTCCGGGTCCTCAGGGCCGGCCGCCCTCACCGGGGCCCGCCGACGGAGAAAGCAAGCTAACGAGGCCGCTGGGCCCAGCTCTCCCCCTCCACCTCGGTAATTGGTCTCCAAAGGCAGAGAAGTGTCACAGAGACGCCTGAGGCCGCCATGAGGGACGGGCTCCAGAAAATCACCACCCTTTTCTTCCACTCGCTGCGTCGGATTGTGCTCTGGGGCCGCCCCCGGCACCAAGCAGCCTTGTTTTTCAGACGCACACGGGGGCAGGGGAGGCCTGGCTCCCCTGTTTCCAGGGGCACAGATGCCTTCCCAGCTGAGCCTTCCAGGGCTTTCTCGAGCAGAAACGCTGGGGCGGTGACAGCTGCCGTGGGGCTGAGAGGGCCCAGTGGCCCCAAGCAACACCTGGGTCGTAGTCTGATGGGACCTGGTTGGATGGGGAGGCGTTCGCCAAGGGAGTCTTTTGTAATTGAGGCGAAATGCACAGAACATAAAACTAAGCATTTTGGAGCGAGCAACTCGGCGGCGTTTGGCGCCACCGCCGTCTGCACCTGGTTCCAGAACATTTTATCCCCTGAAGGGAAACCCAGTCAGTAGCCCCCTGACCCCGGAACCACCAGGGGCCTCCGTGTCCCCATGCCCACCGGGCTTCGCCCTTCCTACAAGCAACCCCCCACGCGGCCGACTGGCACCGTTCAGACGACTTGCTCCCCTTGTGGGCCCGACACTGGTGGGCAGCAGAGGGCAGAGCCGGCAGGGCAGGGCCCCGGGAGGGAGGGGCGGCACCCGGCTGGGAGGGAGGTGCCGGGCCAGGGGAGCCGGCAGGCCGGGGAGCACCGGAAACCTGAGGCTGGGGAGGAAACATGCAGGATGTGGCTCTGGGCAGGTACCTGTGACGTGAGGGCCACCCAAACCAAAGCCCGGGGCTTGGTGACCTGAGGACCCGCGCCCACGAAAGAAAGACGAGAGAATCGATGCCCTTGACTCGCTCCCTTGGCACGCACGAAGAGTGCCAGAATCCTGGGTCCCCAGAACGTGAGCACTGCAGTTGGGAAGGAGTCTGAGTTCTCTGCACAGATGCTGAGAGGTTGCCCCAGTTGGCCCCAGAAGGGTCAGGGCTTTGCTGAACCTCCCGCCCCGTGGTGTGAGGCTTTGCTGGGAACCGTGGGTAGGACTGCGGTCACAGGCCCGCCGCTCTGCTTGGCCTTTCCAAGGCCCTGAGAAACTCCACCCCAGGAAGCCAGCGTCCTCACCCGGCGTCTGGGGTGTAGTTGCCCGGAAGGAAGGCCCCTGGGACCAGCCCAGGCCTGCGTGCCCGTGGGAGGTGATCCGGACGCTGGTGGAAAGGGGGGGCCCAGGGGTCCCCGCAGCGGAAGAGCACGGTATGGTGGGGAGGGCGACATGGAGGCCAGACCAGTGGGAGAAGGTCGCTGTGACCTTGGCTGCGGGAGGGAGAGGCCAGGCTGCGGGCTCTGGAGGGGTGGGGGGGGCAGCGAAGGCTTTGTTCGCAGGGCTGCGGAGAAGCAGGCGGGAACTGGAGGCTGTGGCGCGGAGGGTTTTGTTTAAAGATGAGGGGCGGCGCCCTAGGGAAACAAGGGGGCTGGCACAGTGGGGACAAAGGTGGACACTGGGAGGGTGGGGCCCCCAAACAGGGCCAGTGGGGCTCCCCTTGGCCAGGAGCTCGGCCTGATCCTGAGGGAGGGCTCTGGCCTGACCACAGTCTGAGAGGAGGCCACCAGACCGAAGCCGGTCAGTGGGGCCCTGAGGAGGTGGAGGGAGAGAGGGGACGGGCCAGGCCCCAGGAGCCCGGGAGGACCAGTATGGACCCACCCTGAGGGCCTGTGAGCCGGGTCAGGCGGGGGCCTCACGGGCTGTGGCCCAGGAGGCCGGACCTGGGGACCGATCACAGCGGCTGGGGTCCCAGGGGCCCAGCAGAGAGGCCTCTGCGGGAACGGAAGCAGTGGGAGGGTGGCGGGAGGCCCGTTAGGACCGACGGTAGACCGTGGGCCCAGCGCCGTGGGGACAGGAGTGGGTGAGGTGAGCACCGCATCAGAAGCAGGGCTGTGTGGGTGGGGGCGGAGGCCGGAGGAAGTGGGGGGCGGGCATCTGGGGGTGGGCCCTGGCCGGGGGGGATGCGTGTGCCAACACTCAGCTCTGGCCCTGGAGTCCAGGACACGGGGGCCCCTGAGAACACGGGGTGGGGACGGACTGAGAGGGAAGCTCGGGGCGGCTTCGATGACAGTGACTGACCAATGCCCCGCCCGGCCAGACGGGGCAGGTGGGCCGGGCGGCCCCTCACGGCCTCACCGGAAGTGGACACTGCCCCCACCCTGGGTCTGGGGGGCAACACAGGCCCCTTGTGCCCACACCTGTGTCACAGGTGGGACCACCTCCCCTCCCCCTTTCGGCTAATGAATGCCACCTGGGCTTCAGGTCTTCCAAGGAAAATGTCTGTCTGGGGATTTTCCTGCCTCGGCCACGTGAGGAGGCCAAGGGCACCCACGGTGACTGCAGTGGGTGCAGACCTGAGACTTCGGGGCAACAGGGGACCCGGGGATGGTCCTGATGCCTGGATTGCTCGGAGGGGTCCCTCTCACCCCCACTCTGCTGCCTGAGAGAGGGGGGCACGCGTCTGAGGGTTCCCCACGCTCATTGGCCTGGATGCTTTGCTGCCCCAGCGGGCGCACGGCGGCTCCCTGAGCCTCTCTGGCCTACGGTCAGACCTGCGCCTGCCGGACGTTCTCGACCTGATGGGCGGGGACCCCTGGCCCACAGTTGCTCCCGGTTCAGGTCCTGCAGAGGCTCCTGAAGCCCCAGCTCCGCCTGCGCCCCGCGGGGACACACGTCACTCTGGGGCGTGTGCCTCGGGGCTGGGATCTCGAGGCAGCATGCCTGTCTTGTCCCGGTAAGCCAGCAGGCCTGGGCCCGTCCATGGCCTGGGAGGGTCTCCCCACTTGTCCAAGGGGTGAGACCCTAGAGTTCACTTGCTCACCTACGGCATCACCCCAAGACACTGCCTCCTGTCCCAACAGCGCCGCAATATGGCTGCACCCCAAGGGGCTTCTCCCCTCGGATCTCACCCTACAGAATGCCGGAGCCTCACTCATGTGTCCCCCCGCTCTGGCTGGACACAGAGAGGCACTGGGATCACACGAGGGGCACCCCAGGTCTTGTTTTGGGGTGGAGCCGTGGAGAGGACATCTCCAACACCACTGTCACTCTGCTGTCACCCTGGGCCCAACTCTGGCTGCTTTTCCTTCTCATTGTCACATACGGGTCCTCCCTCCTCGGGGTCACATACGGGGTCCTCCCTCCTCGGGGTCACATACGGGGTCTTCCCTCCTTGGCGGTCCTCCGTCTCAGGACAGTCTCGCACCCCTTGAGGAGGGACCCTGGCAGAAGGAAGGAGCCTGCACCCTCCCTACCAAGCACATGACCCCTAAACACGGCGCACACCCTCTTCACCAAACATCCGTGGAAGAGGTCCCGTCCATCCCTTTGGGCTCCGAGTCGCCTGTCCTGCTCTCCGAGGGCATGGCTCCCATCCAGGGCTGCTGCCCCAGACTGCTCTCGGGGGCTGGCCTCCTCCTCTGTCTTGGTGCCAGGCTCTGTAGGTCCCAGGGGCTTTGTGTGAGTGCCCGCGAGTGCTGGGACACCCGGGTCCCGGGGACGGACGCAGGGAGCATCTGCAAGGGGCTTGTCTGGGCTCACGGGGACCTGAGCAGATTCCATGTGGACTGAGATCAGGGCTGGGAGGCGGGATGTGGGCAGAGCTCACTCATGGTGGGCACTGTGTGCAGAGAAGTGTAAGTACTGCTGGGTGACTCAGGCATGCGTGTGCAAGGGTGCACACACATGTGCACGCTCAGCGTCCCTGGGCCTCTCCCCCTCCTCGGGACATTGGCTGGTACGGAGGGGGGAGAAATGGCGTTGGCGTTTGGGGTCACAGACGGGCCAAGGCCCCCTCAGGGGCGGCGTAGAGGGGGGGCCCCCGGCAAGGGCCTCCGTGTTTCTGTTTGTAAAGTGAGGCTTTCTGTGTTCTTGTCCTCAGGGATCCCTGGAGGAGACCAGCTCGGACCCTGGGCCTTGGGCAGGGGTCTGGGTGGCTGGGAGGGGCATGGCCGCCGTGGCTCTAGGAACCCCCTCAGCCACAAGCTGATGGGCGCTGCCCTGGGCCAGCCGACGGGCAGTCGTGAGACGCTTCCTGGAGGGGGCTCTGCAAGGACCGGGAGGCAGCCAGGGGTGGGGTGAGAGCTGGGCAAGGGCATCTCACCCCAGGCAGCTGTGGGGGCCCCAGCGGTTGAGACGCATGCTCCCACCCCCGAGCACCATCCCCTTCCCAGCTGCACTCATTCCAACATCCGCCAGGAAAGGAAAATGGGCAAAACCCACGGAGACAAACCTGAAAGGACATTGGCCCTAACAGGGGTCCGACAGGAGCGAGTCCCCGAGGCCAGGAGACCTGGGTGCAGACCAGACAGACCCACAGACGTGGGAGTCCCCGCGAGAAAAGGAGGAGCTGGCCAAGAGCGCCCCGGAGATGGGGTGGGGGGCGGATGCACGCGGAGCCTCCCCTTCGACGGCCCTCGCCCAAGACCCTGGTGCCGCGGGCAACGGGCACAAGCGGTTGGGAGACCGCAGAGCGCACTCGATGACCTGACACCGGGCAGTCCTCAGAACACGACACAGACACTCACAGACGGGAAAAGCCTCCAGAGAGCCCTCGCCAGGAAAGACGTGGGAGCAAAATTCGAATCCAAGGGCAGGCTGTTGGAAGAGCTGCAACGCGTCTTCCAGGATCGGGGTTAACGGGGAGCCCGTCCCCCCTCCAAGGGCACCTCTAGGTGCAGGTGCGCCGGAGCAGCCTGAGGGCAGGAGGGCCCCGCGGCTCTGCCATCTGAGCCTCCCTTTGTGAGGGACCCCCTTCCCTCCCCCTTCTCTGCCCGTGTCTTTTCCAAGAAGAATCCCAAGTGAGGGCCTGAAGCCTGAGCCCGAACAGCTGTAAGTGGTGGCCACAGCTGGCGGCCAGGCGGCGCTCGCATCCAGAGCCCCGGGAGCTGCGCTGTGCAGGGGAATGCTACTTCGGCCTCGGGGCTAAGGCCCTGCCCCGCCACGCAGGCTGCAAACAGAAACGAGACCCCTCTGTGTGTAAAACATCGAACTTGCCATCTGCGGGTCCTGCCCACTTAGAGCCCACGTTCTCCGAGAGCTGCCCTCGACTGACCGAAGGCCAGCAGCCCCCGCCCAGGGCTTCCGCCGAGCTCCAGAGCCCGGATTCCGGGGACCAGGGCAGGGGCGCTGGTGACCTCGGGGCGGGCCCCGAGCCGGGGAGAGCTGGGAGGCCAGCCGGACCATAAGCGGGCTCCCGGCCCACAGACAGACTCCTCGTGTGGGGGCAAAATGGAGTCTCGGCGTCGAGCAGCGAGCCCAGCGGAGGAGGCACTGCAGGTGTCTCCAGCACCTGCCCAGGGCACCCCAAGCCTAGTAGCCAGCAGGAGCAGGGGGGGCTGCGGGGGCCCAGCAGGCCCATCCCTTGAAAGGCAGGATGCCTGCAGCAGACCGTCAGACCCCTCGGACGCTGACCCCTCCATGTCCGACCCCTTGGCAAAGGCAGCTGCCGCCAGGGGCTGGGGACAGAGCTGAGATCCGCACAGACCCTTCCCTGCTCCGACAGCAGCCGTGTAAGGGGCCGGCCTGAGTCACGCCGTGAACGGAGTCTGGAGTCCCGAGCCTGCTTGACGATCGTGATTAACTTTGCTTTACGGCTGAATAAAGCCAACATTTGGAAAGAAACAGCTCGTGTGCGCGCCCTCACCACCCCTTCCCTATGCCGAGACAGGAGGCCCCTCTGTCCCCCAAATGCCCGGGGGCTGCCACGTTCTCCCCTCCCTTTGGAAGACACAGGCCTGGCCCTGCCGTCCCTAGCACGTGTTTGTTTGACGCAAAGGCCACTTGGAAATGCTGCCCGGCAGCACCTGTCGTCTTACCATGCAAAGAAGGCCCTAGCACCCGTCAGCGGGGAGGACACAGTCCTGGGGCGAACGGTGCTTCCTGGACTTTGCATGCGTTTAAACTCAGCTTTCTGGAAAATTCACCGCATTCTGCAGACTAGCAAAGCCAGGGCCCTCCCCCCTGGTGGGGGTTAGCTGTCTCAGTCGGGACCGGGGCCCTGCTGCGTGCCACTGTGGCCCGGGGCGCCCTCCCCTCCCTCTCCCCGCGTCTCCCAGATTCCCCCACTGCCCGGCCAGAGAACAAGGTTGCCGCACACGCAGAGTGGGATGGAGGCTCCCGGAAGCGGTCAGACCCCGGGACGCGGGAGAGGAAGGGCCACGCCGTCCCTGGAGCAGGCGGAGCCCGTGTGGTGAGCTCGGCCCGGCCTGGCCAGCCAGGGGACTTGGCGGCGGGTCAAAACCGACGGGTCAAGATTGCGGCAGTCCTCCGAGACCCAAGAGAGCAAAGCCTGTGGGGCTGGGGAGGATCCGGTCTGTCTCGCTCCCTCCCAACCCCCCCTACTGGCAGGAGGTGGGTCAGCAAGCGAGCTGGGTGGGACGAGGGGCGGCTCACCCAGGGTGGGCCCGGAGGACCCTGCCAGGAGGGCCACCAGCTCCCGTGCACACTCCTCCCTATGCGCGTGCACAGTGTGGGCCCGGGAGCGCCCGTGTGTGCGTGTCACTGAACACATGTGGGACTGGTACGTGTGTGCGGGGACCAGCATGCGGCGCCCAGAGGAGGAAGGCGTCCGACGGGCCCAGGAGAGCCCCGGGGTTGCAGGGGCCCAGGCTCCTGACCTGTGGGGCTGGGCCGAGCCCCAGAGGCGGGGGAGACCCCCACCTCTCCTTCCCGCTGCCGTCGTTGTGGCTACTCCAAAGGCCTCCGTCAGCTCCTGGATAGAAGGTCCCTTCCCCAAGGTCACAGGGATCTGATCGCAGGCCCAGAGGCTGTGGCGGCCAGTGGGGGCTGGCCCAGTCCTCTCTCCACGAAGCCCCTCCCTCTGTAGGCCCGCAAAGCCCCCAGAGGGTGCTCCTGCAGCCGGCCTCAGGGGGTCCCAGAAGCCCCCAGGCCCCAGAAGGACCCACAGCAAGAGACACCGCAGAGGGTGGCAAGCGAGGACCGCAGCCCTCCCCCCGCCACCCCCAGATGGGGGCCCCACGACCCAACACAGGGGTGTGGAAGGGAAAGCAGGACGCGGAGGGAGCATGCAGACGCCCTGCTCCGGGCAGGCACCTGCCCTCTTCTGGGAAACACACAGATGCAAGCCAGCTCGCCTGCCCGGTTCCAGGCTCCCATTCAGCCCACAGACCCCGGCTTGCGCGGCTGGGGAGGGGGCCGCCCAGGGGTGGGGCAGGAGGCTGGGGCAACCTCAGGGCTCTTAGACCCCGACACTCACATCCTCCCGGCGGCTCTGCGGGCTCCGCGGCCGGCCGATCCCCACCCTCCGCCCCCCCATCTGCGCACAGGCCGGAGGAGGGGGCTCCGGAGACCCCGTGTGGACGACCCACCCCCCAGAGCCGCCTGGGCGGGGCGGGCCTCAGGCCTTTGTCTCCCCGCACCTGGCGGGGCTCGGGTTTCCCTATGCAAAGGTAAGCTTCCCACCCACCCGCACCTTCCCACCCTCCCAGGACCAGAGGTCCCCAGGGTGAGGCCGCCACAAAGCGCCCCGCCCGCATTGTTAGCTGGAAACGCAAAGAAGAGGCGGGGCTGGGGGTCCCTGGACAGGTGCGCGGACTCCTGATGCCCTGGTGCCAGCCAGCTTGCACAGGGAGTGGGCTGGGGCCGCCTCGGTCCCCTCCAAGGCTCGAGGCTCGACTGGACCCGGCTGGTCCGCAGGAGTGAGGTCCCCTATCCCCACAAAAGTGCTTGAGGCCAAGTACCCAGGGCATGCCAGCTTCTGTGGGGGGCCCTGGCCTCGGGTCCTCTCACCCCCACGGGTGTGCTCCCTGCCCCCAGATTGCGGAGCAGGTCCACAGAGAAAGGGTTAAGCCCGCCTGGGCGGCACCTTTGTTTGCTGGAGGTCGGCACCTGCTCTTGAATTAACCCAGACAAATGAAGGGGAGAAGGCTCCCCTCCCTCCAGAAAAAGGATCCTCCCTCCTGTCTGTCTCACAAGGCCTGGCGGGGCAGAGACCCCCCACCCAGGGGACCAGAGCCCACCCCACCCCCTTCCAGCAGAAGGCAGGTGTCTGCTCACATCGGAGAAGTTTCGAGTTCTGTATTTGTATATGTGCTGCCGACGCGAGCACCGAGTTCTGTATTTGGATTCCGCCAGTGAGCGCAGCCTCAGCGCTGTGCCCCACGCCCTCCTCTTGGGAGCTGCTGCCCAGGCCTGCACCCCAAAAGCAGACCCCCCCCCCCCGGCTCTGTGCTCGTCTTCGCCGTGTGGGCGTGGTCAGAGCCACCGCTCCGCAGCCGCGGGACCCTCGCATCAGCCGCACACCAGACCCTGCTTGGGGCTCAGGCATTTTCTCTGTGGCTCGCCAGCTGACACCCCCCTTCTGCCCCCCACCGGCCAGCCCAGCCTGCCCACCTGCTGTGGACCCCATGCGGCGCCCCCCAGGGCAAGGGGGGCCCACAGTTCTCCACTCACTGTCTCCCAAACGTCCCCAGAGCCCTCCAGAGCTGCCTCCTCCACCCCCATCGCCCCAGCTGCTGCCCTCAGCCGCCAGGACACAGAGAGCCGGGGACAAGCGGCTCCCTTGGCCTCAGAGGGTGTGTGTGGACGCAAAGCTATGGGTCGGGACACATTCCCTCAGTCCCCTCTGCAGTCGCCCGTGCGCTTAGAAGGGGGCCATGGCAGGCCCCTCAGCCTAGGCTCGGGCATATACCATCACCCCTGGGCCACAGACCTCCGAAACCCCAAGGCTCAGTCCGCCGGCTGCCCCTGGCCCCTGGACACCTGCGGTGGGCGTTTACACCGTGGAAAGGGACAAATGTCACAGCAAGGTGCCCCCCGGACCCCTACCCCGGCCCCCCGGCCCAGGCCAGCTGTTAAACATTGACTAGCTTGCCATGGCCCGGGACCATCCCATCCTCTGGGGACGGAGGTGGCAAGTCCCTGCCCAGGGAGGTGGGAGGGGTGTAGGGGTACGGGTCTCATGACCCAAATGCCCCGGGCAGCCTTGGGCCCGTCAGCAGGGCTGCCGGATCCGGGGGGGGGGGCGGCGGTCAGAGGCTGTAGGCAACACTGAGGAGGGAGGCGGGCTCACAGGTGGGGCTCCGGGCCTCCAGCACATCGGACGTTAACCCTGCCGAGCCGCAGGTATGTGGGTCTGGGCTCGGGCTGGGCAGCCCCCGGCAGAGCTGCTGGAGGGGTTGTGGTTGTCGCGCAGCCCAGTCGCCCCTCCACGCCACTCCCCCGGGCCTGGAGGGAGCCTCTTAACAAAACCACACACCTCCCTCCGGGGACACTAGGGAGGCTTGGGTTTGGGCCAGGGTCTGCTTCAGCCACGGACCTGGCCCCCAGCCTCCAGGTGTCCTTTTCCCTGGGCCTTGGTGGTCCGTTGAGCCCTCATCAACAGGACCCTGCTGTCCCCAAGTCCTTCTGTGGGGCCTCACCCCTGCCGTCAAATCCCATACTCTCCCCCCGAATGCTGTTTCTTGGGGACAGGCACGAATGCAGGCCGGCGACAGATGCTTTCTCCGGGGGCTTGTGTGACCGCGTCCTCAGCACCTGTTGGCAGAGTGCCGGGAAGAGCTGGCACCCGTCCTGTCG
Source organism: Nasua narica (assembly GCA_028533885.1). Taxonomy (NCBI): domain Eukaryota; kingdom Metazoa; phylum Chordata; class Mammalia; order Carnivora; family Procyonidae; genus Nasua; species Nasua narica. The sequence continues at coordinate 240,493 of CM052798.1, forward strand.
GGGGCCGAGGGAGCCCGGCAGACACCGGCCGCCCCCGAGCCCGTGAGAAGTTCGCAGAGATGCCCGGGGTGTGGCGGCAGCTCCAGGAGCCCAGGACCTTCAGGCCGGCCTGTGCAGGGAGGCTCCCTCAAGGCTGCCTCACCTGCTGGGGTGACACACGGTCACGTCCTGGGAGGGGGGACAGCCCATCTCGGATGTTGTTGATGGTGTTCGCAGGACGTGGGGATGGGTTAGCGGAGGGAAGTGACTGATCCGTCCGAGTTCTCAGACTGGGATGGGGAGGTGGCCAGGGCGCCTGAGAGGGTCTGTGCAGGGAGAGGGCGCCCCTGGACTTGGGGTTTCCCCAGGAGCCGGTGCGCAGCTGTGCTATCACACTGGGCGTCTGTCTCCCAGGGGAGAGACCACTGGTGTCCCCTTGCGGGCACCGGAAGGGGATTCACGGTGGAGATGTGCGGACGAGCCCGACTGCTCTTTCTCGAGAAAGCCAAACACGGAATCCACACCCCAGGACACGTCCCTCTCCCCAGACCAACGACCCCTGGGTCAAGTACCAGAAAACCGGCGCTTGTCCAGACAGACCCGGGACGCCCGGCCTAGCCTGTCGAGCGGCTTCACGGACAGACGCACATTGTGAACGTCCCCAGGGTCCCCGCTGCTGGCCCTGGCACAGACCTGACGGGTTAGAGGGAAAGGCCACCGTTCGGTCCCTGGGTGGCCCAGGAGGCGCAGGTCTCTGCAGAAACAGTTAAAGGCCCACCCGGCGCTACTCAGGCGGGTTGGGAAGTGAGACGTTCCGGTACCAGGCCTCCTTCCCACCACAGCCCGGGCGGAGACTGGGCTCATGGGGAGGACGCCAGGTGCGGCCCCTCCCGGCCTCTCTCTCCGGGCTTCCCCGAGCGGTAGCGCACACAGCCTCTGTGCACCCGGGAGCGTCACACTCACGATCACCCCTTTGGGAAGGGCACACCAGGAGCCAGAGACAGGAGACCTGGCCCGCGACCGGGGACGCCGCACACGGACTGGGACCCCAGCACCCCGTGTGCAGGGCTCCCCCGGCCTCCCATCACACGTCGTCGGGGGCCTCGGGACGCCTCCTGCGGGCACCTCACAGGTGCTGCTGACTCTGCTGGTGCGAACGGACCGCCTTCCGCGAGGACCCAGGTGCCTGGCTGCCCCACAACACGAGGGCCGGCCGCCTCTCCAGCGGCCGGGGCTTCGCTTTTCCTGTCTTGCAGAGGTGTCGCCCCCCAAGAGACACCTGACCTCCAGTGAAGCCAGGTGCCCCCCCGGCCCCTTCCTGCAGGTGCACAACCCCCACTGCCCAGGGCTCTTGGCCGGCTCCTGGGGGCGGCTACCCTCAGAATGACACTCGGTGGGCAAGCTTGGCCCCCAAGACCAGAAGCCCCTTCCCTACCCAGCCTTGCTTCCCTGCTCCCTGAGGTGCCGCTCACCCCGTCCTCCTCTTCCTCGGGGTCCCCTGCCCTGGGCTCTGCTTCCAGAAAATGGACCTGATTTCCCCCTTCCTGATAAATAGTGCATCTGAACCTTTCTCCAGTCTGATTGCTCACGGTTTTGGTCAGTGGGCCCCAGGCCAGAGCCCATACCCTCCTTCCGGAGAGTTTCTTGTGTTTTTCTTGACAATTTATGAGTTCTTAACTCTGATTCAACTCTGATTTAACTTTGATACTATTTAAGTGTGACGGTAAGGAAATATGGGGAAAAATATATTTACTGTGTTTCTCCAGAGTTTATTTGAGAGGAAAACTTAAAAAAAATCATTATTATCCTCAAAGAGATAAAATATTCTGGCCACAGTAAAAGATCAGAGAGCTGTAGAAATAAATATTCAGAGAACGAAAACGAATTCTTGGAAATTAAAATTACAGAATAAGTGAAAAGCTCAATGAGGGAGTTGGAACACAGAATTAAAGCACTTCCTTGAAAGTATAGCCAGGAAAAGGAATTAAGAAATGTCATTAGAGGCCAGTCCAAGAGGTCCAGGATCCCAATATTTACCACAGAAAGAGGGAACAGAGAAAACAGAGGGAAGAAAGAATTTAAAATTAATAATTCAAGAAACTTTCTTGGAACTGAAGGACAGGAATTCCCAGACCAAAAGAGTCACTGGGCACTTAGGAAAAGAGATGGAAATGAATCCACACAAAGGTCATTTTCTTTTTTTTTTTTAAAGATTTTATTTACTTATTTGACAGAGAGGAGAGAGATCACAAGTAGGCAGAGAGGCAGGCAGAGAGAGAGAAGAGAAAGCAGCTCCCTGCTGAGCAGAGAGCCCGACGTGGGGCTCGATTCCAGGACCCTGAGATCATGACCTGAGCTGAAGGCAGAGGCCTGAACCCACTGAGCTGACCAGGTGCCCACAAAGGTCATTTTTGTGAACTGTCCGAACACTGGGGACAAAAAGAAGGCCCAGAACACTTTCAGCAAGAAAGAAAAGTGGTGTTTATACCACAGATGAGGAGTTAAACGATGTCACATTTACCAACAGCAGCATCGGAAACTGGGAGACACGGGGACACCAGACTCACAGTTTGGAGGAAAAACAGAGTTGCGTACACAAGCAGACTATCCTGAAAGTGACAGTGGACTAAAGGCATTTTAAAACCATGCGTCTGCCATGAACCCTTTTTCAAAAAGCTACTGAAGGACATGCTCCACCAGCACAAGGACTAATTAAGAAAGAGGAAGACATGAGATCCAGGAAAATCCGACCGAGGGGAGAAGCAGAGGGAATCAGGGTGAAAACAAGGGAGATCGCGAAGGGCCAGCCCTGCCACAGACCCGGGAGGACGGACCAGGACTGGAGCAGGGCATCGGCCTCAGAAACACCCCATGAGTTTGAATTTAAGCCACTGGCAGGAATCTGAGGATGAATTAGGAAAGAGTTCAGAGAAAACTCGGCAAGCACGAGAAAAGAAAGGCGATTATTAACTCCGGGGAAAACAACACATGTGTGGGTTGGAACAAGTGTGGCCTGCCACTGGCCTGGCGTGAATACGAATCCAATCCCTGGATACAGAGCTGACTGAAATTACAACGTGACTCCGTTGGAAATACAGGGGACGCAAGTGCGTGGGGGTGGGGAGAGGTGGCAGAGGAAACGCATTCTTCCACAGAACGAGCTCGGCAGATACTACCTACAACTGAAACACCAAGAAAATTGAATCAGGTCGTGACGCAGATGCAGGTAAACAGCACAAGAATTGTCTGGAATACGGAAGGGGCTGTCTTCTGGGTAGGCGTGGGCTGACTGGGAGCCCGTTGGTCCAGGTCTTAGAGGAACGTCTGACTCATACTGCCGACAAGTATAACTGTGATAAAGAAATGAAATAAAAACCCAGTTGGGGGGCGCCTGGGTGGCTCAGTGTGTTAGCCTCTGCCTTCAGCTCAGGTCATGATCCCAGGATCCTGGGATGGAGCCCCGCATCGGGCTCTCTGCTCAGCGGGGAGCCTGCTTCCCTCTCTCTCTGCCTGCCTCTCTGCCTACTTGTGATCTCTCTCGCTGTCAAATAAATAAATAAAATCTTAAAAAAAAAAAAAAAAAACAACCCAGTTGGTGTACCCTCCGCCTGGTGGAGCCTGGGAGTGGCTTCGGTGATGTTCGGACGGCCTGTACTTACAGCTCGCTCAGACTTGGCTGTGCACATCTCGGCTCTCCTACCCTGTCACCGTCTCTACCTCCTCTTTTGATAGACGGCAGGGACAACGTCCGTGTCCCATGATGAGGTCACACTTCGACCAGCAGACCCACCTCGAGTCTGCCTTCCTGGGCGGGCACGGTCTCCAGCACATTCTGACCGGTTTGCCTGGGGACCATGCAAGGCCTAACCCCACTCTGGGGCTGTCCTGGGTCTTAGGCCACGTCCTGTTTCTCTTGTGTCACCAACAAAACCACGTAACCATGACCCCCTGGGCTCCAAATCTCGGCGCTTGGATTTCAGCTTTGATGGAGGCAGCGGGCCCAACTCCGCCAATCATGAAGCCCGTACCTCTAGGGCAGGGCACGGTACACGGGAGTCTTGTGAAGTGGGTAAGTTTGGGTTCCTTGCTAGTGCTTTCTGGCCATTGTCATGTTGAGAAGGACCTCAGTCTGGTTCCTTCCCTCTTGGGGCCCCAGGACTCTGGCTGTCATCTTCAGAGACGGCTAGGCCAGAGGACGCTCCGAACCCCACACCCGTCACAGAGGTCCAAGACCCTCCTTCTGCCGGGGAGCGCGTAGGGCTGGATTCCCAACAGGTCACCGTGCTGTGGAACCTCAGGCCTCCTGCCCGGCCGGCACGGCCCCCCACCCGACCAGTTTTCCCGGATATTTTCCAACACTCCCAGAGGTGTGCCTCGGCCACAATCCCTCCCATCCCCCAACAAACGGCAGCAACCCCGCCAGCTTTCTGTAAGAGCCCTTCAGCGGAAGCAGCCACTTCCAAAGACCCCCACTCCCTCCCACAGGGTCACGGGCAGGGGATCTCCCCATGGTCCCTGAGGCCTCAGCATCACGGGCAACAGCAGGACATCCCGGAGACCGTGGGCCGGACCACAGCTCGGAAAGAAAAACTGCAGCGCCGATGGGGGCTTTCCAGCCAGGCCCGATCGGAGAAGATGCGGTCAGTCTAGACCCCACTAGACCAACTCCTCCCTGGGGCCTTCCCGGAAGCCGCAGTCCTACCTGGTCCCTGGGAGGACGGTGGCGTGGCCGAGAAGTGTCGGCAGGCGCGGCTCCCCGGGGCTGCCTTATCGTGGCCTGGCTGGGCGGAATGCGGTGGAAACCTTTGCCTGGTACAACCGGCCTCTGCAACACAGCCCAGGAATTTTGCGTTGAATAATTTTTAACTTCTGCTCTGAGAGAAAACCAGGGTTGTATATAGTGTCTGTCCCCATAGGAACGCCAAGCGGCTTTCACTTCGCAATAAATACCTCCATAATCACAAGGAAACCTGCTTTGGGGAGAAAGAGAGGAAAGGACAGAAGAAAGAACAGAGAAAGCAGTCAGGGGGCTCAGGGACCTCGCTGGCCGTCGCACTCGGCTGCAGTGAAGTGGAGGGCAGGCATCCCTGCTGGCGCCCCGGGCCCCGGGGTGCGGGCCGAAACCCTTCCCGTCTGGCCGTAAAGCCGGCTTGGCGACCCCTCCCCCGCCACCAGCCCCACTCTCCCCCCCAAACCCCACGCCCGGGACTGCGGTTTCTCTTAACAGCCTGGAACTGGAAACCTCTGCGACCCGCAGACCCCGCGTGCCATTCTCCTGGCGGTCAGTCCTGTCCTCACCAAGGCTCGGGCCTGAAGCCCTGTGGCTGGTCGATCGGAGGCCACACGGAGCTCTTGGGGGCCTGTGGGCGACGGGAGAGGGAGCCGCCCGGCCGGCCCTGAGCAGAGTAGCCGTAATACAGCGAGCGAGGAAGCTCCAGCCTGAGACCCACATTCTCCCTGACAAGACCCCGACTTCCTCCAGCTCTGGGGCAGGCACCCTGACACTCGCCAGGGCCCCAGGAGAGGTCCGCAGTCCCGCGTGGGAGGGCGCCATGGGAGGGAGCGTCACCATCCGCTGCAGAGGACAAGGATCTGGGCGGCCCAGCTCCGGGCCATGGGCTCCCCAGAATCACCCCGGGAGCCCTGTGTGTGGGAGGGACTGAGCTGGGGAGGGGATTTCGTCCAGCACTTTTGTCCAGGGTCCTGGGCGGGCGGGTCAGGGGGGGCTGGCTCCGCAGCCTCCGTGATCACGTGATCCCTGGCCGCCCAGGGACAGCGGAGCTGTCTCAGTTTGGCAGTGACCCAGGCCGGCGATCAGGGCCACTGCAGGCTCTGTCCAAGCAGGGAGGGTACTATTCCAGGCCCAGGCACACGCGAGGGCCCTTGTCCTTCTCACCTGGGTGAGGGGAGCAGGCCATGCGGCCACCGCGGCGCCCCTCCCCGCGGACCAGACCGTGGCTCTGGGCTTGGGCGTGGCCAGCCCCCGTCCCGCACGGAGCCGGCCGGCCCCCCTTCCACCTCCAGTTGTCTCGGGACGCATGGGTCAGCTCCAGAAACGCTCCCAGCGTCGAGTCTGCCCTCCTGCCCGCGGGCTGGACACCTGCGGCTTCCCCAACGGCTCTGTGGGGACACCCCCGCCCGGCTGGCCTCCTCCCAGCCAGGCCGCCGTGTCCTCACCTGTCCGCCCCCTCCGGACTCCCGGCCACATCTGTGCACACGCCGGCGCCGTGGCTGGGGCGAATTCTCGTGGTTCGGTTGGTGTGTCTCCCACGGCCGATGTGCTGGACCCCACACGAGGCCTTCAGGCTCTGGGCCTCGTCCTCGGGGACAGGCTCTTTCATAGCCTTTGCTCCTTTTTTCACGTTTTTGGGTGGGGTTTCTAGCTTCTCCCTGCTAAGTTGCCGAATTCCTTTGTAGCCTAGACAATGGTCCCTATGGATGTGCTCAACGAACTCAGCGTCTGTCCTGTCCGAGCCCCTGGCTCGGACGGAAGCAAACGCTCCCACTGTGGGCCTGATGGTTTGCGCGCCTGACGTTTTGCGTCCCGTCTCCCTCCACGCCTCCCAGGCCGCTGGGCTCTGCGGCTCCCTCCCTCCGGCTGGGTCTCACTTTGCCCAAACCAGCTGGTTTGTAAAACTGTCCCTTTGTGATGTGCCCATAGCCCAGAAGAGCTGGCCCCTCCTCCCTCTGTTTGTGAGGTCTGCTTAGGTATTCATGCCTTTTCCTCTCACAAATTTAGGGTAAATTTATCCAGTTCTCGAAAACTCTCCGGCTGTAACTGGGAACAGGACTGCGGGGACTTGCAGGTCCGTGTGGAAGAACGGGGCTGTGGAGGAAGCTCAGTACCCGCCAGGAGCCCCGCGGGGCTCAGAGACTCAGGCCCCCATCCGCGGCTTGCTCGAGGCCCGCGGGGCTCTCCTCAGATGTCGTCATACTCTTGCTTCCGTTAGCTCCCACACACATTATCATTTTCCCTGACGTTGGGAACGCTTTTTTTTCCTGATCGGTTAATGCTGGTATATAGACTACCACTGATCGGGGTGCCTGGGTGGCTCCGTGGGTTAAAGCCTCTGCCTTCGGCTCGGGTCATGATCTCAGGGACCTGGGATCGAGCCCTCATCGGGCTCTCTGCTCAGTGGGGAGCCTGCTTCCCTCTCTCTCTGCCTGCCTCTCTGCCTGCTTGTGATCTCTCTCTGTCAGATAAATAAAATCTTAAAAAAAAAAAGAATACCACTGATTGTTTTCATGATAGAAATGCGGTGAGGGGCGCCTGGGCGGCTCAGTTGGCTAAGCGACCGACTCTTAATTTCAGCTCCCGCCTTGATCTCAAGGTCGTGAGTTCAGGTCCAACTTTGGGCTCCACGCTGGACATGGAGCCTACCTAAAAAATTTCTTATGTTATGTTTTGTTTAAGCTCGACACCCAACGTGGGTCTTGAACTCATGACCCAGGCATCAAGAGTCGTATGCTCTACTGACCAAGCCAGCGGGGTGCCCCTAAACTTCTCCATTTTGAAGTGTATGTTCCGGGGACACCGAGCACGTCCACGTGACCACAGCCGCCGGCACTGGTTCCGGGGCATTTTCGTCGTCCCAGAGGAAGCCCCGCCACCTGGTGGCTCTCTTGTCTATGGATCTGCCTCTTCTCAGTGTTTGGTGGTAAAGGAACCACGCACCACGTGACCTTCTACGTCTGGCTTCTTTACTATTCTCGTGATGTTGATCTTTTTATTGTGACGAAATATACTTCACACAAAATTTTCCATTTTAACCCTTTCTGGGGACACAGCTCGGGGGTGTGGAGCACACTCACACTGTGGGACAACCGTCCCCACTGTCTGCCTCCAGAACCTTCCACGTTTGCAAGCTGACACTCTGTCCGTGAGACCCGCCCCAGCCCCTGCTGCCGCCATCCGCTGCCCCGGCCTCCCCTGGGCCACTCCCCGTCCCGGGAGAAGCGACTATGTGCAGGGTCGGGACAGGCTTCCAAACGGAGACCCTGAGCACCAGGCTTCCGGGCACATCGGGCAGCCTCCCGGCGGCCTCCCTGCTGCCCGTATTCCCCGTGCTGGGTCCTGGGGGGTGATCCCAGTGGAAGGTCCCTCCGCTCACATCCCGGGGGCATCACGAGGCCCCTTGGAGCTTGGGGGACCGTCCGTGGCGTCCATGGCCAATGGCGATGGCGGATTAGGGTTAGTGCATTGTAACATGTGGATTCTAACGACAGTTACTGTCTCTGCAGGCCTCAGAGAATCCAGCAAAGGGAAAAGGGACATTTCAGAAAGCAGATGGTCACGTGAGGAAACCTACCTCACCCTTTCCAAGGGAAGACACAAGAGAAAGAGCTCAGACTCCTCGGGCCCCATGATAATACGTCCTTTTCGGAAGGGAAGCACGTGAGGGGGCTGCACTTGGGAAAATAACGGCACCGAGAGTTAGGGAAACACAGGAGCCTCAGGCACCCGTGAGCTAAGTTGATTCAAACACTGAAACTGCGATGCGCGCCAGGGCAGCCTAAGGGACCAGATGGGGCGCAGCCCGGGGCCTCACGGCCACGCCTCCGGGCAGCCCAGCACTGCTGTAGCACTGAGACCTCCCAGGGGCAGAGGGGCGCAGGGGGACCCCGACCACCCCCGCATGGCACCCACGAGCTCTGACAGGAGCAGGGGGTACCAGGCACCGAGGCTGTGTCAGTTAGGGACACAGACCAGGTCTGGGGAGACCGGCGGTCTCGGTCACAGGGCAACACGTAGACCGAGCAGAGAAAGGGAGGGGGGTGAGGGTCTCGGGAAGGGTCCCGGCCAGGGAAATGGCCTGGGAGGGAAAGCGGACAATGTGGACGGGGTGGGGGAGAACGCAGGCAGGTACAACCCGGGGCACAGGCGCAGCTTTGAGGGGAGGGCTACGTCCAGGGAAGGCAAGTGTGGCCAAGGGCAGGCACGTCCGGGGGACAGGTGTTGCCAGGGGTGGGCCCTAGCTGACTGGCTGGGGTCAGGGCTGGGGTCTGCGGGGAAGCCACAAATGCACAGGGTTGACAAGGGACAGGATGTCCCCAGCCCTGGCAGGAGTGACGAGCGGGGACAGCAAACAGGCCAGGGGGAGGCATGCTTTCCTGGGAGCAGGTCTGACAATGAGGGTGACCAGCAGGCCCAGCCAGGAAGGTCAGAGAGAAGCACTGGAGCCTCGACTGTGTCCCCGGACGGCCGAGGGGCCCGAGAGCTTGTGTGTGCCCCAAGCAGCGAGGCGGGGGCCCTGGGCCTGCCCTGAGGCCTGGGAACACTTCAGGTGTCGGGGCCAGCCCTGACAGAGTCTCCGCCTCGTGACCCACTGCCCACGTCAGCTTTCTGTCCTGCGCCTCTGGGACCGTCCCCTCTGCTAGGGGACCTCTCACGTGTCCAGAGCAGAGAGGGGCGGTGCCAGCTGTGAGGCTCCTTCACCCATGGGATGTTCAGGGACGCTGGGGGGGCTAGGCCTGCCAACACCCGCCAGCACGTGTGTGGCGGAGACACGGCCTGGAGAGGGTTCTGCGTGTGTGCGTGTGTCCACGTGTGTCCCCCACACACACATTGTCAGGGACGGGGTGGAGGACGAGGGCCAACGCTTGGCTGGGAAGTCTGCCCAGCTCCAAGGTGGTCTGGAGTCCGGGGAGCCTGCGCTGGGACACAGGGTCAGAACTGCGAGAACCCACAGGCTGGGGCAGCCGCGGGGCCCAGACCAGCCAGGCGGAGCCCGAGGTCCGGGCAGAGCAGCTCCTGACTCCGGTGCCAACGCCTTCCCCGCCAGGCGTGGGTGTGCCGGCTTCTGCACCCTCGCAAGGCCAGGTGCCCCCAGCGGACCCCATCTTCTCTCCCCAGGATGGGAGGGACACCTGGGATGCGCTGGGAGCCAACAAAGGAGCCATTCCCTCTGGATGAAGCGGCCAGAACAGCCCTCATCCGCCGACTCCATTCAAGAAACAGGAAGGCGCCTGAGGCCCGCGGCCCAGCGGGGGCTGGGAGACCCAGGTGAGGGTGACCCAGGGGCACCTCCTGGGGTCTCAGCAGCAGGAGCGTTGGGTGCGGGAGCCCAGAAGGAAACGAGCCGCTCCCAGCCGTTAGCCGCCTCCAGAACCAGAGGGCACGACGCGGGAGGTTCACCGCGAGTCCTCGGAGCCCGCGCACCGGGACCCCTGACCCCAGCTGGCCCTGCAGGAGGGGCTGCCCGCGAGGGCTGGCATCCCCCGGGGCGGGCAGTCCTGGACGCAGCCCCGAGAGCAGCTGTGGCCGTTTCCGAACCGGTCTGGAAAGCACTGCTCCCCGACTTCCGTTGCATCGTGTGTACCTAGAGGCCAGTCGAGGGCAGCGCGGGGAGGGGGCCCCGGGGACAAGCACCTCACGGGGCATGCCTGTGGCTCCCAGAGTTGGCCGGCCACAGGGGCTTCGATTTCGACCAGCCACCAGTCGGGGTCACTGCCCACTCGGTTCTACTTTTTTTTTAAGATTATTTATTTATTTGAGAGAGAGAGCGATTGCGAGAGCGCATGAGGGGGGAGAAGGTCAGAGGGAGAAGCAGACTGCCCGTGGAGCCGGGAGCCCGACGTGGGACTCGATCCCGGGACTCCGGGACCATGACCTGAGCCGAAGGCAGTCGCCCAGCCAACAGAGCCACCCAGGCGCCCTGTTTGGTTCTGCTTTTTCCCGGAAGCCCTTCACCCCATTTAAGGGTTTGCTTGTGTTGCCTGGTGGGTTGGTGACCGTTGGCGAAGCACATAAAGTGGGAGGAGTTTGGAGAAGATGCACATTTAACTTAAATCGTACAAACGCGTGGGTGCACGTGACCCTCCTGGGGACAGGCCATCTCTCCAGAGGCCCCAGGAGCCGCCTGCGCCCTGCGGTCCCTGCTCCTGGTGGCCTGACAGTGTCCTGCTCTACGGAGACATTGCCGCACTGCCCTTAGCAGCCTTTTCAAGCAGCAGACTTAATTTTCCTGAGAACAGCTCCGTGTCCGTGGTCATTCCATCCGCTCGCCCCTTAGGTCACTCTGTAGCACCTTGGACTCGGCCGTGAGTTTCCAAGGCAGCTAGCGTCTGCGGTGACTCTGTGTCGACTTGGCTGGGCCACGAGGGGCCCCAGATACGTGGTCAAACATTGTTCCCGGGGTTCCTGTGAAGGTGATTTCAGAGGAGATTAATGGGTAAACTGGAGGACAGAGGAAAGACGGTGGTCCTTTCCAGCGACCGTGGGGCTCCCCTGATCCACTGAGAGCCCGACTAGAACAAAGAGGCCAACCTTCCCCCACAAGGAGGCAACCTCTCCTGCCTGATGGCCTTCAGACCGGGGTGTCCATCTTCTCCTGCCCCTCCCTCGGCCTGGAGCTGAACTGCAGCTCTCAGGGGCCTACCTTGCGGAGTGCAGATCTCAGGACTTCCCGGCCCCCACCATCCGTCACAACCGATCTGTGTGTGTGTACCACCTACCACTTCTGTTCCTCTGGGGGCCCCTGGCCGACACCCGCTCAGCGAAGGAGTGGCTTTGGGTCACATCTAGCTCATCTGACGGAGCAGAGGGGATGGCGGGTGGGCCTTCCCACCGGAGGGGTGCAGGGCCTCTCTCCCACCTTTGCCGGGCCCCTAGGTCGCAGGCGCGCGAGTCGCTGCACAAGCACGCATTAGCCTCTGGGACAGGCCCAGAAGCCGGCGAGGGACCCTCCGGGGGGTAAGGAGCACCTTGTGACTCAGGAGAGTAGGGTTCTGAGTAGGGTTTTTTTTTTTTTTTTTTTTTTGCTGCCGCCCGGGTGGGCGGGGGAGAACGAGAAAGCTCCGACTTGCAGAATCAGGCAGGGGATGAACAGGGCAGAGGAGGGCGGGGAGAGCACAGGCGCCCCCGGATTTTGAACGTGTTGCTACTGGCAGTGACAGCTCTGACTGCCATGGGGGGATAGGAGAGAAGGAAGAGGGTTCCCGTGAACTGAGAGACCAAAGCATGGGCAAATTCATTTCTATGGATGTGGGCCAAAAATGGCAGTGAGTGCACAAGGGAAATCCCAGTGTGAGCCCAGCACCGAGTTCATCAGGGTCAGAGGGCCAAAACGGGTTTCAAAGGAACTGGGGTATGTGGAGAAGAAAGTGGGGGGCACTCCTGTTCCAATCAAGAGGTGCCTGGGTGAGGGCTGCAGGGGCTGGTGCTCAGAGCTCAGGTGTACAGAGAAGGCCAGCCTCCCTCCCCCAGGTGAGGCCACGTAGCTGTTGTACTTTTAGGGTCTAAGGCTACGTAGGCCCAAAGGGCTCCTAGGGTGGAAGGGGTCATTTAGTCCGAGCCATTGTCCACGAGAGGTGAGACATGGCCCCCACGTCTCCATGGTGGGCCCTAGATGTGCTGGCATGAAAACAGAGTCCAGATCAATGGCTTGGCCCATTATGTCAGGGCCACACCTCACTGCTCAGCAGCCTCGAACCCTTCCCGGTCATAAGAGGGCCCTTGGCGGGCTTTCCAGCAGCAGAAGGAGAGCCTCCCTGGAAAAGGAGCTGCTCCTCATGGGTTCTGTTGACAATAAAGAAAGTGAGAGCGCTGTGCGGGGTGCTGCGACGGTCCCCTCGGAGGTGCTGGGGAGGGTTCTGGGAGCCGGGGGACCCGTGCTTTTGGATGCCTGGGACCCGGAGGTGTGGGGAGTTTGGGGCTGCCTCAGCGCCAGTCTCAGGAGCACTCCGCCATTCGTCAATGTGTAGGGGCCTAAGCATTTCAGCACCTCCCTGAGAAAGGGCCTGTGTTCTCGCCTGCACATCAGAATGGCCTGGGGCAGCGCTCCCAGCTGGCCGCCCACTGGACAGGGACGCCCCCTGCAGGCCGGCCTGAGAATGTGCCAGCCTCCGGGGGTGGGGGGCATCCGGCTGGCTGCAGCGATTCCATGGCCCAAGGGCCAAGCTGCCCCAGTCCAAACCCTGAAGGCAGCATGACCTTGGTCAGAGTCCACCGTGGAGGTGGGACATGTGCTACAGAGGTTGGCTAATAACCAACAGGGTTACTAGCTTCCTTGCAAGGCTGGTTTCTTTTAGTTCCGAGAACATTCTAGCAAAGGCTGAAATGCTCTTTGACTCTCAGCTGTGAGCAGGGAGTGTTTGGGGCCCAGCGGCAGGCAGGGCCCACAAAGCCAGCGCCCTTCCGGCCCCGGCTAGACCTGTGGCTGACTCAAGGCCTCCTTTTGTACTCTGCCAGGTGAGAGGCATTCATGCTGTGTCCTCGTAGCCCGTGGGCCCCGGGGGCACTCTGTGCTAGGTTCCCGTGGCAGGGCCGGGCCTGCTGGTGGTCACAGGAGAGTCCACATGGGTCCCTGGGCAAAGCCTCCCCTTGCACACCTGAAAAGCAAGGCTAGGGTAGGGCGGTCTGGGGCATCCGGCTCGGCCTCCGCCTGGGTCTCTGCCCAGATGTCCGCTACACCCCGCGGCCTAGGGAAGTGGGCCTGGTTGAGGAGGACAGAGAGGGGGGAGTTGCAAACGTGCCAATTAAGGCCTCCATCTAATTGCAGGCAATTAATTAGTTGATAATCGAGCCTCCGCCAGCATTAGGCTGTTTGGGAAGAGCTGACGACCTTCAGCTGCTCCCCGTGCGGCGCAGGTGCTCCCGCAGGTGAGGGTGGATGGGGCCCCAGGCTGGGGGTCCTGAGCCCGCCTGCGTCGCACGGGTCCCTGAGCAGCGGTGTGGAAGTTAGAGCACCTCCCACCTTCCCAGTAGCTGCAGAGAACACTCTCCACGGCGCCCGCTGAGGAGTCGGGGGCCCGCGGGGGCCGGCCCGCTCCCACCCGCCAGGAGCAGAAGCGAGCTCAGGCCCCCCTTCCTCAGACTGGCCCAGGAAGCTGCCCTCCTGAAGCGACATCAGAAAGGCCTCGGTGGGAAGCTGGCTGCTGTGCTCGGGCTCCTCCGGGACAACCCCGGCCCGAGAGAGTGTGGCCAGTCTGTGGCTCTGTCGGCAGCTCCGCGAGGGGTTCCCCTCTTCCGGAAGACGCAGGCCCCCTCTGTCTGCACAGCCACGTTACAGGCAAGGCCGAGGCTGAGCGATGTTCCTCGGTGTCAGGGGACAGAGAGCAAAGACCGGGAGGCTGATACGGAGCCCCGCGTGCCGGCCACTCAGGTTCCCACAGCAGTCACATCTTCCTAAAGACGACCTGTGGCTCGCCGTGGAGAAGACACGGCCGCCAAGCCTCCTCCCCGCCACCCCCAGCCCTGGAGTGTGGCTTCCACTCACCTTCCCTGCTCCCAGAGGTCGCTCCAGGACACAGCTTCGAGATGGCGAGGTGCAGACGACTCCGCAGGGTGGGCTCAGGGAGCCCCGTTAAGGCCGCTCCATGGACTTGGAAGGTTTGGTGCAGGGAGCCGGGGGGGGGGGGGGGGGCCCGTTGGTCTCGCTGCCGCCCGGGACCAGCCTCGTGTGGAAGGTCCCTTGTTTATTAAATCTGCAGCCCGCCAACCTGGAGGTCCTGCCTCCTTCTTCTGCCTCTCCTGCCCCCGACGTTGGGGGCCAGTTTCAGATTTCAGCAGGGAGGCTCCTGGGGAGCTGGGGCGCCCACCCTCCCCACCGGGGAGGGACACAGGTGCACGGCGTGTTAATTCTGTCGTTTTATCTCACGTGTGGTTCCTGTGACCGCCCTGCAATCAAGATGTGGGCTGCTCTGCCCCACGGAGACCCGCCTTGCTGCCCCTTCTCGCCGCCCCGCCACCCTTCACCCCTGCAACCACTCGCCAGTTCTCCACCCCCGTAATTCTGTCATTGCAACATTATTAGGTAAGTGGAATCACAGCACGTTGACCTGGATTCTTTTCTTTCTTTTTTAAGATTTTATTTATTTATTTGAGATAGAGACAGTGAGAGAGAGCATGAGAGGGCAGAAGGTCAGAGGGAGAAGCAGACTCCCCACGGAACTGGGAGCTCAATGTGGGACTCGATCCCAGGACCCCGGGATCACGACCTGAGCCAAAGGCAGTCGCCCGACCAACCGAGCCACCCAGGCACCCCTGGCCTGGATTCTTGAGATTGGATTTTTATCACCCAGCAAATGCCCATGAGAGCCATCTGAGTTGTATCCAACTTACATATAGGTCATGAAAGTGTTTCTTAACATTTCCAACACTGTACACAGGTTTAGTTGGGTTTCACCTTATAACACCAAGGCTAGGAAGTTTCCTCTTGGGAACGACATTCAGTGGCACAGCTGACCCTCTCATTGGATGAGTTCTCGTCTGCATTACAAATACAGAATGGGTCCCGACTCCCTTTCAATGCCACAAACAGTGTGGGGCCTTGTTGACTCTCCCAACCTGTCCCACCCGGAATCTGAAATGTCCTCAGGGTAGAAAGGCTTCCGTGGAGGGATACAGCCAGCCCAGCAGGCCAAGGCGCTGTTCCTGACCCCGAGAGTTCTGCGGACGCTGGTGGGACCCCTCCCTGACCAGCCCATGTCCCACTTTGCATTGCTCCCTGTGGCCCGCAGGGACTGTCCCCCACGTGACTGCTGAATGAAATTTTGCATTTTTGTGGCCCTTAAGATAGTCAAGTAAAGGGGCGCCTGGGTGGCTCAGGGGGTTCAAGCCTCTGCTTTCGGCTCAGGTCATGATCTCAGGGTCCTGGGATCGAGCCCCGCATCGGGCTCTCTGCTCGGCAGGGAGCCTGCTTCCCCCTCTCTCTGCCTGCTTCTCTGTCTACTTGTGATCTCTCTCTCTCTCTGTCAAATAAATAAATAAAATCTTAAAAAAAAAGATAGTCAAGTAAATATATTTTTATTTCAGTCTAGATAATTTTGGGCGCCTTAAGAGATGTCCTTATATTACGTACTTAACCTCATAAAACCCTGCACTCTTCCATCTCGGCACCATCTGGTTCACGGGGTTACTTACATTGTTCTAAGAACGTCCCCCAGCCTTTTCTGGGTCACTGGGGCCCACTAACCTTTACAACATTTACCTGACGCAGACTTTGCCTCAGTGTTTGCTGGGCGTCCTCATTGATGGTAGCTTCATGGTCATGCTGGGCTTCCCTTGCCTGCCTTACAGGAGCACACAAGAGGGAGTGGCACTGGGCGGGGCGGGGGTCACGTGTGCACCACCGCCAGTTTGCTTGGTAATGGGGACACCAGCCTGGGGCACCCCAGCCCCTACACTGGGGAGAAGACCTCCCTGAATGAGGGAGGAGACAGGTGACACTTGTACGGCAAGGTCTAGGCCATGACAGGACATGTGGGGGACAAAAGACAGTCACCTAGGACCGCAGCCACAGGGCCGGGGTCAGGGGCAGATGTAAGCTGACCCCCTCCTGGGGGTCAGGCTCCCAGGGGATGCAGGGGAAGGCTGGGGAGGAGGCTTGAGTCGGGAGGGGCGGTCTGAATTTGGAAGAGCTGAGAGGCCGGGGCAGAGAAATGGCCAGCTCTGTCCTGCCATTCCTGGGAGCACGTGAGCCAAGGGAGCCCATGTGGGGACCAGCAGTGACTGGGTGATGGGGGCTCCTACAGGTCGGGACCCAGCTGGCTGGCTGGGAGTCAGCCTGGCTTATAGCACAGCTCCCGCCCCCCAGATCCTGCCCTCAGAGCCCGACGCCTTAGGGGGATCCTGGGTATGGCTGCTGCGTGGGACCCCTGCCCCACACCTGCGGCAGCTTCCTGGAGGTGTGAGCCTAAAAGGATTTAGGCTCTCCTTGGGCCCGATCTTGCCCCCCAAGCCTGGAAGGTGGAAGGCCACCCCCGGGCCTCGCAGGAACAGCCTGCAGTCACTTTCCCATAGCAGCCTCCCTGGCCAGCTCCGTCAGCCCCCGGGGCTCTCATGGCAAGCCCGTGTCCCCCAGTCTCCCTGGAACACTGGCCTGCCCAGCTGACAGCCAGGCCCCCGACACATCCACTCCTGCCATAGAGGCCCCCGAGGGACACCCTGGGCGGCACTGCCACCTCCATTAAAGCCCCTCAGTGAGTGCTGTCCTCCAAGAAACAAACGGGACTGTGACTCTCCCTTCTGTTCTCGGTACTCTTCTTGGAAACACCCTTATGCTGCAAGGCGGGCCCTCTATTTCCACTGAAGACTCCGGCCGTTCGGACTTGGGAAGGATGTCCTCAGGGGCCTGCCAAGGGGACGAGAACCCCCAGGACTCGGGCACAGAGGTCAGCTGGGAGGGAGGCCACAGGGACATCCCAGAGTCCAGGGGCACCCACGCCCAGCACACTCGCAACCCCGAACCCTGACCCGCACTCACCTCTCACTAGACGCCCCCCAGGGGGGCGGACAGGCCCCGAACCCTCTTACTAACACACAGAGAGTCTAATCAACAACTGAAAACCCGTGACTGCCGCAGGCGCATCCAGGGCAGCTCAGGAGCGGAGCCTGAGACCACGACCCCACCCGTGCAAATTCCAGCAACCCGAGTCACCCTGCTGGGACAAAGCCAGCTTAGGAGGCTAGACAGGTCAGTCACCGACACAGACCCCGTGGGCTTTGCAACTAGTTGTGGGACGCATTCTCAGCCCCCTCCCCACCCAGGAGGCCTCAGGGCTGCAGGGGTCCGTTAGTGGGAAGACTAACCCCGTGGGACTGGCCCACCAGCCCGGAGAAACCCCACACTTGTCTTTCTCCCATCCACACCTGTTGGTCTGGAAGTGCCAAGGGCAGGCGAGACCTGAAAAGCCTGTGAGAGCCCAGGCAGAAAAAGTCCGCCCGGGCGCCTCCTCTGGGTGCCCTTCCTGGTTCAGGCCAAGGTCGCGGATCCCCCCCACCCCCGTTCACTGGCAGGAACACCAAGGAACACCTTGAGGAACACCAGCCCCAGCCCAATGGCACGGAAAGCAGCCCCTCTTTATTCAAGGATGGCCTCCCCTAGAGCACAGCCAGGGGCCGCGAGGCCGACCCCGCCGTCAGGAGGTGAGCCCTGCGGGACGTGCGAACGGGAGCGCTCAGTCCTACGGTCCCCTCTCGGGGGCTCCTCGGCTCAGCCCCCTCCCACCCCCGTCGCCCGCTCTGCAAGCCCGGGGGTGCTGAAAGGCCAGCCCTGCTGTGGGCCAGGCACCGAGGCTCCCTATCTCACCCTGGCCGCACCCCGTCAGGCAAGCGGCCCAAGG
Source organism: Nasua narica (assembly GCA_028533885.1). Classification (NCBI taxonomy): domain Eukaryota; kingdom Metazoa; phylum Chordata; class Mammalia; order Carnivora; family Procyonidae; genus Nasua; species Nasua narica. Next base: position 258,535 of record CM052798.1, read on the forward strand.
TCTCCAAAGTGGCCCAGCCGGTCCGCAAGGTGAGCCACCCACGCAGATTCCTCCCAGGGCTTCGCACCAAGAACTGCACCGACCGCGAACCCTTCCGAGGCCGGGTCCCTCCGCGGCTCCTGGCTGGGCCGAGCGCCGGCCTCCTGTCCAGACAGCCAGGACACGGGGGTCTGAAAGGTCGCGAGGGGACGCCCCGGGCCTGACGCAGGAAGCGTAGATTCTGCCCGCGGCTCCTTAGGGGACACGTTCTCGCCTCCCGAGGAGTTTTTGCGTCGCCACGGTCACTGGGCTTACTCTCCGGGCCTTGTCCGGTCACGTAAGCTAGTCGTGCGCGGGAGGTCACACCCGCGCTCACTTCCTCCCGGGCAGCGCGCCGCCGCCGCCTCCCGGCTCCGATCCCCGCTGACGCCGCGCAGCGGGAACACCGCCGCTACAGCGCCGCCACCTGCTGGCCCGCATCGTCGCGTCTCCTAGCAACACCAAAGATGGAGGGCGCGCGTTGACTCCTGGGGAGTGTAGTTCTCCTGCTCGTGCCCAGCTATTAGGACCGAGGCGCCCTAGCCTACACTTCCTAGGTTGCTCCGCGCCCCTCCCACGGCCTCGCGAGAGCCCTGTGCCGGAATCCATCTGGGGAGAGGGCGTTCTCGCGGGGACCGCCGGGAGCTGTAGTTTGAGGCTGGGAGTCGCGCGGCCTGGTACCGGGGTTGAGGCTGCAGAGAGACTACAAATCCCAGGGGGCGCGGCGCGACCGCCTGGAGGGCGGGGGGTACGAAAGAGGAACGCGAAGGGCGCCGGGGTGAGTGCGGGGCCGGGGGCGGGAGCGCGGGCGGCCAGGCCCCGGGGTGGACCCGGGGCGGGGGTAGGGGCGCGGAGGGGGGCGGCCTTGGGGTGCGGACGCTGGGCCCGGGCGGTTTCGGACGTCTCCACGGGGCGCGGAGCTGGGACAAAGGTCCGCGGGGACCTGGCTCCCCTCGGGCTACCGAACGTCCCGCAGGTGCAGTCCGCTAAGAGAGCTCTTCGGTAGCTGGACTTGGGACCCCCCCCCCACTTTCCCGAAGTCGGGGAGCCCCAAGAGGCCTCGCCCTGGGGACCGAGCCCAGGCGGGTGAAGAGGGAGGCCGCCGGATGCCCTGCAAGTCCTTTCCAGACGGGCGCTCTCCCCCGCGGTTGCCAGGTTCTTAGTCCGTTTACCGCCTGAAATAGTCAAGGTTGAGTCGTAACAGGTTTTCAAGGGGTGCGTTGGCACCGTAACAATTTGACGTATTAGTTCAGGTATAATTTTAAGACCAGGTCGTTTGGATACATTTGGATATGGCTTTTCAAGGATTTCAAGGAATAGCATTTTGGCATATGCAGCTTCTCCCCCAAAAAACTGTTTTGTGATCATTCTTAACCGCTTCGTGTATTAAATTCGAAGGCGTCAAACTTGGCCCCGTTTTTTGTTTTGTGTTTTTCTTGGTACGACTACACTCTGTGGAGAAGGCTGACTTGGGACTTCGTCTTTCTCGTGATTTTTAACCCGGGAGAGTCCTGGAGGAGGCCCGGGCTGGGGAAGTTTAATAGCCCACCTGCATTGTTCCGGGTCCCGCTCCCGGGTAAGAGCCACCGGACAGGAGTCTGTGTTCAGGCAGAATCTTAATGGCCACATTGTTTTTAGAAGGAAGTAAAATCTGAATTATCCAGAAAGTTTGTTTTCCTAGCACATGCACACCCCCACCCCTGCCCTGGTATATTCCTCCCCGAAGCGGAGCAAAGGGAGGTCTTGGTGGGCGATCACCTGAGTGGGCTGGTCCACAGGCAGCACCCCAGGACCCCAAAGGCACCTCCCAACCCTTCACTTACTCTTGTTCTCAAAGGTGAGCTGTGATCTGTCATCTAACTCAAAGGAAGAATGACTTTAGTTGCCGTAGCACTGAGAATTCCGCATCCCCAAGGCCAAGGGTGCCTTTGAGTGGTTTCCCTGTGTGCAGACCCCTCAGGTAGGCTCCAGGGGGTGCACACCCCTCTCAGGTGTGCGGTGTGCACGTGATGGTGGGCATTGGGTGCCCACATGCCATACCTGTCAGCCGACTGGAATGTTTCCTTTGCGTCCAGTGAAGTCGTCGGCAGCGTTTATTTTCCGTCACAGCATGAGATGGGATTTTAGGTCGAGAAGCATTTTCTCACATTTTCCTGAGAGTCAGATTCCATGTATGCTTCCTTTCCTTGCTGAGAAAATAACCAGCAGTAACTCCTCTGATGAGAGGAGGTCCAGTGGACCTGGCTGTGCCCCCATCAGTGCATCAACCCAGAGCTGAGGAACCCCCGCCGTCCCCCAGTCTCCCGTCCAGGCCCAGCTGCCTGAAGGCTGGGGGTCAGAGCTGCAGTGAGTACCTGAGTGGTCACTCGGGCGAGGCTCCCGGCTGGGGGGCTTGTGGACAGGGTTGTTCTGTCAGCACTAACCCTTGTTTCCTGAGCACGCATAATTCCTCCCAGTTAACCCTGATGCGCTACCTGTTTGGACTCACAGTAACCCGGTGGCTTTATTTCTTCACTAATTCTTGTAAGGAAAAATGAGTTGTGAGACAACATATAGTACAATTTAAATTCTCACCAAATTTTTCATTACCACGTAGAAATTTTTTTACCCGATGATAAAACTTTTTGGCTCCAATACGATTTTCAGAATGAATGACGTCTCTTCAGTTAGTTATTGGGGTGATGCCCATGCAGCGAAGTGCATAGGTCCAGTCTGCCCAGTTTTTTTAAAATTTTTTATTAACATATAATGTATTATTTGCCCCAGGGTACGTGTCTGTGAATCATCAGGCTTACACATTTCA
>CM052798.1:261855-271891 GCA_028533885.1 Nasua narica
CCCCCCCCCCCCCCCCCCCCCCGGCCGGGATGCCTGGGATGTGTGGGCTTCTCCTGGCTCCGCGGGCCGCTCCCCAGCGGGGAGCTGGCTGGATGCTGGGGCGCCGGGGGCTGCGGGCCACGCTGGAATCCACCATCTTCCCCTGAAGTGTTTTTGCTGCTGTCGTGTAGGTGCTGTGTGGGCTTGTTTTTCCCCATGGCTGGGTGACTCATTGTCTTTACACCAGAATTCTCTGATCCCTGTTGATAGCCGGCGGGCACATGTGGTTCGAGCATGGGACGGTGGCTCGCTCAGTCCGTGTCGTGCCTGTGACCCGCGGGCGGGCCCCTGCGGCCACTCAAGGCTGTCGGCCCCCCGGCCGGCCCTTCCCTTCCATCAGGGGTGCCCCGAGGAGGACGGGAGGTGGCGAGTCTCAGGCGCCCACGCAGGCGAAGGCTGTCTGGCCCTGTGCCACTTCCAGTCTGGTGTCTGCCTTCCAGAACATTCCAGAACACGCCCATATCCCCTTCTTGCTGCTTCTGTACTATTAGCCCGTGGGGTGTTTTAAATGAGGTGCTGCTTTCCGTAGCTGCTGACAAGGTCAGAGCCGTGCGGCTGCTTTCCTGAGGCCAGAGGCACTGACCTCGCTGACGGGGCATCCGTGGGGGGTGGGGCGTCTGCCCTGCGTGGGGGGCTGGGGTCTCACGGCCTTGTCACCATGTGTGGACTTCTGGCGCCATAGCGGAGCTGAGACCCGAGGTCGATGGCCCCGGTGCTGCCAGCGAGTGGGCGTGCCAGGGAGGGCCACGGTGGCCAGGGGTCCCTGCTGACCCCGTGCCCGCAACTTTCGTAGGACTACATGGACCCCATGAACGAGTACAATGCCCTTAACGAGGCCAAGCAGATGATCGCCATCGCGGACGAGAACCAGAACCACCACCTGGAGCCCGAGGAAGTCCTCAAGTACAGCGAGTTTTTCACAGGCAGCAAACTGATGGACTACGCCCGCAACGTGCACGAGGAGTTCTGAGCCCGCGTCCCCGCGGCCCGACGGCCCTGAGTCCAGGCTTGCTCCACACGCGCCCGGGCCGGCCTGGGGCCCCAGGTGCAGTCGCGGGCTGGCTGCCCCCGCACGTGGGCATCTCACTTCCCAGAACCGGGTGCTGTTTGCGTCGGGCTCGCCACAGTGCGGGGAGAAACGCAGCTCCCGCCGCCTCCTTTCGCACGCCGTTAGAACGAGCTCTGCTGGGGCCCGAGCTGGCTGCTGGGGGTGCCGGCCGCGACGCTCTGTCTCCGAAAACACAAACGCTTGTGACGAGAGTCTCATTCATACTTTTCTCCTAGCTTTACTTCTTTGTTGAAAAAAAGCCCATAAAATGATTTGGGAACATTTGTGGCCAGGTGGCTTCCACTCTGTGCGTTTGAGGTGGGCGATCCGGTGAGAACAGAGGCTTTGGTCAGGGTCCTGCCAGGGCGGGTGTGGAAGGGGCCAGGCCCCTGTGGGGCTGCACGGGAGGGTGTGTTTAGCGGCGGGGAGGCCCGTGGGGGTGTGGGAGCCGAGGATCTGGAGTGTGGAGCCTGCGCGAGACCCCCGGGAGGGGCCGGCTGGGGGGACCGGGCTTCCCGGCAGAGGGAACATCTGAGGACGAGCCCTTAGGCGGGGGCTCAGGGGAGAGTCCCCACAGCACGGGCCGGAGCAGGGGCGGCCGGGGGACCTGGAGCTCCCTGGCCCTTGGCGGGGGCTGGGAGGGCCTGAGTGCTTGGGGACAGGACGGGGCTATTGGCGGAGGTCCCACCAGACCTGTATTTCTCACGCTTGCTGTCCCAGGCCCTTCCTGGTGGTCAGCTGTGCCCAGTGCTTGTCCAGCGTGCGGGGACAGAGGGCGTTGAGCCATGAGGGGTTTAAGTAACCGAGGGTCCCCGACCTCACGTGCCTCCAAGCTGCTGCCTCCAGCCCCTGTCCCCCTCCGTGCTGGTCATCCCCTCAGGAGCCCTGAGCCATGGGCTGTGCGCCTCAGGGGGTCCCCTCGGGCCTGAGAGGGCCCTGCTCGCGTGGGGGCTCCAGCCCGGCGGCAGAGGGGCCCCCCTGAGCCGCCCTGGTGACCCGCCCTTGCCACAGGGACCCGCTTCCGAGCAGTGTGGGGTGGGGCCGCCGTAGAGGAATGAGGGCGCGGTGACACCTGTGCCGGCTCCCCGCAGACTTCAGAAGGGCCGGGAGTGTGGTGGGAGGGGGTCCGCGCGGCGGCCGGGCCCACGTGGCTGAGTCAGCAGCGAGCACCGCGGGATGCTCGGCAGGGGTGTGGGCGACGGGGTTGGTTCGCGGTCTGTGCTCAGCAGGTGTGCGTGAACAGGTCCTAGGTCCATGGGGCGGGTGGGCGGGGCCTCGGGCAGCGGGGACCCGTACCCCAGAGGGCAGGCAGCCCCCCGCGGCCCCAGAGAAGGCAGGGGCGCTGCCCACCGGGCACCCAAGCGAGCTCAACCTCAGAGACCACCGTTCGTCAATTTAAAAAAAAGACTTTTCTCCCCGTCTGCGGAAGACGGGGGTGCGCGCACGCACACGCACACCAGGTGGCCTGACGCCCTGAGCCCCCCCCCCCGCTCGGGGCCCCCGGCCGCTGGCAGAGCCTGCCTCTCCCTCCGCCCTGGCTCTTGCGGGCCACGGCTCGTCCGTGGCAGCCTTGCCCGGCTCGGCTGGGTGGAATTTCCCACAGGTGGGCTGGGGAGCTCAGCTTCCTCACCTGTTGGCGGCGAGTCAGGGAGGGGAATTTCCAGCTTCTCCCCTGCTCTCCTCCCCGAGGGGGCCTCTGCCCAAAACTTTGTGAATTAACTGGTGAATGGTTAACTTCAACTCAAGGTTATGGTTTGAAAGGTACGAAAAGGACCCCGGGTAGCCTCCCCTGCCTTCGGGGCACCCAGTGAGGTCCGAGCCATGCATGCCTGTTCCTCCCGCTCTCTGCTCTCCACACCACAGCCCTGCGCACGGCTCTCCCCGGCTGCCCCGGAACCGCCCGGGGCCACGTCCGAGGACGCCAGGTCCTCCGGGGAACCATCCCAGTCTCCGCTGTCACTGTGGGGACACCCTAAGCCCAGGGTGGGTGTGGGGTGGGGCCGCATTGGCCCGGCCACCAGACGGGGACCCAGACTCAGAGTGGGTGCAGACGGCACCCCACCCCCCAGGACCAGCCGCACACACGTGCCACACACACACAGGTTCACACATGTTCCCGCCATACTCTGTACCCAGGGCACATGGCCGGCGGGGTCCTAACAATACCGGGGCTACTGTCTCCCGCCCCGGGGCCGGACTTCCGAGAGCAAGCGTGGGCAGGGCTGCTCTCGTCCTTGGTCCCCCCGCGGCCTCCCGGTGCGCTCTCCCGGGGTCTCTCCCAGAAGGACGCCAGCCCTTTGGGATCAGGACCTAATCCCCCAATCCCATCTAAATGACCACCACCTCCGAACAGCCACGTTGGAGGTCAGAGTTTCAACACGTGAATCTGGGGACTCCTGTCGCGCTCAGACACACGCAGCCCTGCCTGGCGCTGGTGCGCTCGCCACGGCCACCTACACACCTGCCGCACTCAGCGTGCTCGCACGCTTGCCCCTCCGAGCTCTCGACTGCTGCCTCTCTCTGAACTGGTTTTGGACGCCTGGGCCAGGGGCCATGTTCTGGAGTCCGGGGCTGCTCTTGCCCCTGAGTGGATGCCCGCGGAGGGTCCGGATGCTGTGAGGCCTGCCTCCTGACCTAGGGTGCTGCCTCGGTTTACCCGTGTGCTCTGTGCACCCCTTTGCTGAGGAGGTGAGGGTTGGCATGGGTGTAGCCTTTTGGGGGGCATTGCAGGAGAAGCCACCTGTTCCCAAAGGGAACCCGCCCTGCCCTGCCCAGGGCGAGAGGGAGGGAGCGAGCTTGTGAGGGGTCTGCTGGGCCGAGCATGTGCCCAGCCAAAGGGGCTCCACGTCCCTGGTCAGGTGGGGGCAGAGGGGGCCAGTGGAGGGGGTCCGGTGACTGCTCACATTGGCCCCAGGTCTGCGAGCCCGGTCGGTGCCCTGCCCGTGGGCTGAGCCTGAGGTTAGTGGGCATAGTTGAGGGGACCCAGGGCAGGAGGGAAGCCTGCAGCGTGGAGGGTTGCTGCTCAGACTAGCTGCCTTCTTGCCACCAGCCCAGGGCAGGGGTCCCCAGCCCTTACCTGGGCCTCCTTCCTCCTGGTCTCCTCCTCCTCTCTCCCTCCCCACCCCTCCTCCGCAGCCCTTATAGCCACATCCTGCAAGGAAAAACCCCAGACTCCGGCACCGCCCGCGGAGATGAGGCTGCTTGTGCAGGCACGGGGGCCCGGCGGCCCTCACTCGGCCCTGCTGCTCCTGGGACTCGTGCTGGGCGCTGCCGCCCAGCTCACCTGCGTGGAGGACGCCTATCCCAAAGACGGCAGGTGCTGTCAGGACTGCCCACCAGGTGAGTGGCCACAGAGCTGGGGAGGGGTGCCTGTGGGGACGTGGGGACTGGGGACACGAGGGACGGGGGTTGGGGAGGGGGGTCCTGGAACGCGGGGGGCACAGGCTGTGCGCTCAGGCTGGTGGAGTGGGTAACCGGAAACCAGGCCCGGGACTGCGGGCTGCCAGGACCCAGCTCCCGCCGCCAGGCCAGGCTGAGTCCAGCCCGCCTCCCGCTGCAGGCTACGGGATGGAGAGCCGCTGCAGGGAAGGCCAGGACACCGAGTGCCGCCCGTGTCCGACCGGCTTCTACAATGAGGCTACAAACTATGAGCCGTGCAAACCCTGTACCCAGTGTAATCAGAGTGAGTGCCACCCCTGCCCGGATCCCGGGACCCCCTGGGCGAGTCCTGTCGCCCCGCCCAGGGGCTCCCAGGAGGTCCCCACAGCCACAGAAACAAACCCCAAACCACAGTGGGGCCTGCTGCACCACGGGGGGCCCCCTAGGAGCCCCTCCCTCCTCCCGGGCGGTGGGGGGGGGGTGTGCTGAGGCCCCGTGGAGTCAGGCAGGAGCACGTGCCTGCCGGCCGGTTTTCAGGGCAGCAAGAGCCCGATGCGAGCGCCTCCGAGGGTCTTGCTGCGGGCCTGGCGGGGGGTAGGGAGGGAGGCAGGAGCCGCGTCCCGGGGCCACGTGGCTGGGAGGACCGGCACCCAGGGACCGGCGAGAGCCCCGCCGAGCTGCGCGGCTGCGAGGCAGTGGCTGGTCCGGGAGCCCTTGGCCCCCGTGGTTGGCGGCCCTGCTGACCGTGCCCGCCTCCCCTGACCCCCCCAGGAAGCGGGAGCGAGCCCAAGCGGAGATGCACGCCCACGCGGGACACTGTCTGCGGCTGTACGCCAGGCACGGAGCCCCAGGACGGCTTCAAGCGGGGCGTCGGTGAGCCTGGGGGCGGCGGGGGGCGGTGCGTGCGCGGGGGCGGGCCTGCGTGCCTTCCACATCGCCTGCTGCCACTTCCCGCAGCACCTCAGGTCAGACTGAGCTCCTTTCCCCCAGCAAACAGGCCAGGTCAAGAAAGAGGTGGAGGGGCCCCCGGGTGGGGGCCGGTGGGTGGGCTGTGGGCAGGGCGGCGGTTCTGGAGGCTGTGGGGGGAGTGCTCAGCCCCCCCCCCCCGGCGGCGGCCGCGTCAGGCCCCGAGGAGGCAGTGCCAGAGACCGTGCGGCTGTCTTTGTTGCAGACTGTGCCCCGTGCCCACCAGGGTTCTTCTCCCCAGGTGACGACCAGGCCTGCAGGCCCTGGACCAAGTGAGTGGCCCGGAGGCCTCCTGGCCCCTGCCCCCCCAGTGGCCCTTGTCCCCTCATGACCCCTGGCCCCACCGTGCCGCCCGCGCGCCAGCCCAGCCCTGGCGGCCTGGCTCCCGGGTTGGGGTGAGGAGTGAGTGGGAGGCCACGAGAGCCCCCCTCATCCCCAGCTGGGGCCTCCACGGTGGGGGCGGGAGGAGGAGAGACGGGGGCAGGGGTGAGAGGGCCAGGTGCGGCGGGAGCAGGTTGGGGGGACGCAGTGGGGAGCAGAGCAAGGGGAAATGGGGAATGAGGGTGAGGGGCTGGGGTCCCTGGGGGTGTGGGGCCTGGGCAGGGTCCTTGGCCGTCCCCTGGCTGGGAGTGGGATGCTGCCTGGCGGGCCCTGGGGTGACCGCCCATCGCTCCCCGCATCTCCCTGGTCCTGCCTCAGCTCTGGGCCCATCCAGTCCATGTGGGAGAAGTGGGCTGGGCTGGGGCTCCGGCCTGATCAGTACTCCCTGCCTTTGTCAGCTGTACCCTGATGGGAAAGCGTACCGTGCGGCCAGCCAGTCCGAGCTCGGATGCTGTCTGTGAGGACAGGGGCCCCCCAGCCACACTGCCGTCGGAGACCCAGGGCCCCCCAGCCCGGCCCCCCACCACCCAGCCCACCACGGCCTGGGCCAGGGGCTCTGAGGAGCCCTTCACACCCCCTACAGAGGCCCCCAGGGGTAAGGGGGGGCTGGCCTCCCCCCAGCAGGGCGAGGAGAAGGGTGGTAGGAAGAGAGGGCAGGGGTGGGGGGTCCCCTCTGCCCTCCTGGAGGCCCTCCAGGCCTGGACCCCACCCCAGCAGGCCCTGCCTCCCCGTAGGCCCCCAGCTGGCTGCTGTCCTCGGCCTGGGCCTGGGCCTCCTCGCCCCCGTGGCGGCCGCACTCGCGCTACTCCTGCACCACAGAGCCTGGCGGCTGCCCCCCAGTGAGTACCCCGTGCACCCCCGCCCCGACAGCCTCCTGTGTGGCCGGGACCCTTCCCCACCTCCCGCCTCTCGGTCTTTCCCCTCCCCAGGTGGAAATAGCTTCCGGACCCCCATCCAAGAGGAGCACGCCGATGCCAACTCCTCCCTGGCCAAGATCTGAGCTGAGATCGGAACCGCTAACACTCCCACCCCCGGGCTGGGGGCCCCAAGGGCCTGCTAGACATGGAGGGGCTTTGAGGGTGCCCCCAGGCGTAGGCTACTGCGCCCCTGCACCCCCGCGCCGTTTTAGGTGCTCCTGGCTGGTGCCCGGGGCTCTTCTACGTATGCCGTGCATACTCCCTGCCCAGGGTGGTGCCCCCAATAAATGACATTGGCGAACGTGGGTCTCTGACTGGGTGCCAGCGGGCTGACGGCCACATAGCCACGCGGGAGTGCGGGTCCGGGCCCACTCTGGCGGGAAAGGGATCTCCAGCCTAGGCAGGGGTATGGGACTCCTCCATCCCTTCTCTGAGCACCAGACGTGGGGGCGTGGAGGGCAAATAAACGTCCTGGCGGATTGGACGACCCCGCAGGTTGTTGGGGGACCCAGGAGCGGCCGCTCCGAGCCCCTAACCCTGGCTGAGTGGGCCCCAGGCACCCCCGCCAGCCTACAGCTCTGGCACTAATGGGAGCGAGTAGGAGACCGGAGGCCTTGGCCCCAAAGGGGATGTTGAGGGCGACCCTTGGGGTCTCTGAGGTCTCTCGAATCCCGTGTCCCGCCAAACCTGTGTGTGTGTGTGTCGCCAGTAGTGAGTGGGGGAGGCTGGGTATCACCACTTTGGGAAAGTGGAGATTTCCAATCAGGCTGAGCCCCAGTTGGCCCAGGGGGTGAAGGCAGAAAAACTCCAATGCCCATGGACAGTAGAGTCCCGTGGACCACAACTTGTCCACGAGCACGGTGCCTCTCTCTCTGGCTGGGGTGCCCGGCCAGATGGCAAGCGTCCTTCTCAGCTGCTGGGTGGCCTGCAGCCAAAGGCACTCCGGGCCCCAACGTCGGCCGAGCCCTGGCCACCAGCCCTCCTTGTTTCCTGGGCCGTCTTTCTCCCCAGGGCCGCCCCAGAGGCCCGTGCAGTGTGTCTTTGAACCTCTGAGCCCTCTGCCCCGGGCCCAGACGCCGCGAGGGGGGGACAGAACAATGTGCCCTCGACGCAGGCGGCAAACCCGCACCGTTGATCTGGGGACAGTGGTCCCCGGGACAGCGCGCAGGCTGCGGAGGAATGCTAGGGGACCTGGTGGAGGGGGCAGGGCCAGGGCAGGGTCCTGGGGCCCAGGCCTCCCGCCCGCACCTCCCAGCTCTTCCCGGGGCCAGGACACCTCGCCGGCTGCGCCGTGCCTGGTGCGGGCAGAGCGGTGGACGGAGTCGTCTTCTCTTTGTTTCCACGCCAGCCTTTCACCCCCGCGGTCCGCCGGAACCCTCGTACTGTCTCCGCCCCAGGCCCTGCTGACCCCCAGACCTGTGGGCAGCTACGGCCCCGCCTAGCGTGCAGTGTCCCCCCGCCCCCTCCTCGGCACCCCCGCCCCGTCCCCGTCCCGCCCTGCTGCCAGATCCTGTCTCCATGCACTGCCACCCTCTGGTCACTGCCTGGGCTCCGTGGAGGCCCCTCCGCGAACAGGAACAGGGTGACTTGAATAAGCTGGAACAAGTGCAGAAATGTGGCGAGCGGCCCCGGGCCCTGGAAAACACAGATGGCAGATAAAGATCGCCTCTGCCCTGGCCGCCCAGCTCCGGAGGCTCTCCTGGTCCCCACAGCCTGTGGCTGGGGCGGGGGGGGGCTTCCGGAGGGCCTGGAACAAGACAGTAGACGCAGGTGCTGACACCGGGCTGACGTCACTCCTGCCGTTTGAGGGGCCTTGCTCAGAAGCCGCTATCTCTGCGGGCATTTAACATGGGCCCTTTGATTTCTGTGCGACCGTGGGTGGCAACCCGGAAGAACCTTCCTCTCCCACTCGCCCCCGGGCCCTTCCCGCGGACATTTTCTGCACAGAACTCCTCCCGCCCAGCTCACCTTCACCCCTCCCCGCCACAAACTGCTTCCAGAAGCTTCTAACTCGGTCCCTGCTGCCAGAGGGGCTGGCTGACACAGCACGCTCTGACAAGCCTCGTTTGTAGGGTAGCGATCATATTTTCCCGGGCCACGGTATATCGCGAGCTTACCAGAGTTGGGGTGACCCTGTACTGCCCCAGACCTGACTCCTCAGGTCTTTGAGGCGAGCAGCGCGTGAAGGTCGAGAACTGCCAGTTCTGTGCGTGGAGTCCGTCTCTGTCCCCGTGCTCAGACCCGTGCCCCTGAGTGGGAGCCCGACTTAGAGCTCAGGGCGCCCTGAGCCTTGGTGCCCCGGGTCCACCGAGAGCCCCTCCCTTCCCTGCACGACCTCCCCGTCTGCAGAGGGGTCCTGCGTCCTGGGACATTGCTGAGTCACCAGTGGCTAATTCCTGTCATTTCCCTCAGGAAAGGGACAGCTGCCCACCAGCCCAGAGCCAGAAGCACGGTCACACTCCTGAGACCCTGGCCCCAGGGAGGCGTCCTGGAGGCGGCAGGGCCCCGAGGCCCTCCGTGCCACTCATGGAGGCCGAAGCTCCGAGAGATGGGACAGTCTCACGGTGAGTTGGAGGCACAGAAAATTCGGCCGGGGGCTGGCCCTCCACACCCCCGGGATGGCCGGATTCGTCCGGAGAGGTCTGGTGGGAACCAGCCCAGCAGTTTGAGCTGGGACCTGAGCAGGCCACCTGGAGGTTTGTTCAGTGTCCGGACCTCTCCTTACCAGCAACCTGTCCCAAGATCTGAGGACGTGCTTGGGTTGGGAGGCGTGAGGGGAGCGCCCGAGAGCTCTAAGCTGTGAGCAGACGTGTGTGTGTGAGAGAGAGACCTGGAGCCTGTCGGAACTTGTTGGCCAAGTGAGGGGCATGTCCTGATCTCCAGGAAGTAAGGGGGGTGTGGTCCCCATCCCTGGAAAATGGGGGGTCTCGGTGTGGGGCTCTGTGCTGAGGATGGGGGGCAGGGCTGATGCTCTGGGGTCTGTAGGGTTCGTAGAGGACGAGGGAGTTGGAGGACAGCTTTAAAAGCCCATGGGGCCCTCCTGAGGAAGGTGGGGCAGGGATGGGGGACCCAGCCGGACCCTGGGGAGCAGTCCCTGGCCAGACTGTCCTCCTGGGGGTCCCCGCACCAGCCCACCTGTGGGCACTACCCACCTCAGGGGCTGTCTGCATTTAGCATCCAGCACCCACCCTTCCCTCCGGGTCCCTCCCTCAGCCCGGACAGGCTGCAGGGTTTTTTGTTTTTGTTTTTTAAGATTTTATTTACTTATTTGACAGAGAGAGATCACAAGTAGGCAGAGAGGCGGGGG
>CM052798.1:271991-282914 GCA_028533885.1 Nasua narica
AGCAGGCAGAGAGGCAGGCAGAGAGAGAGAGGGGGAGGCAGGTTCCCGACCGAGCAGAGAGCCCAATGCGGGGCTCCATCCCGGGACCCCGAGATCATGACCTGACCCGAAGGCAGAGGCTCCAACCCACTGAGCCCCCCGGGCGCCCCTGAGCTGCAGGTTTTGAATAGAAAACATTTCTGGTCCAACCCCAGACATAGCGGGGGGTACAGGCTGCGTTCAGTGCCCCCTCTCCGCCATACACACACATTTGGGGCATGTTTAGTTTCTGGGTAGGAATTTCTGGACCAAAGGGCACGAACGTTTAGGAACCCCCAAGGTCCGCCCTCCACCAGTCTCCTGGAGGCCCGCACCCCCACCCTGTGTGGTTGCACTGGGCAGCTGCGAAGAGGCCAGCCGGGCTCAGGGGGCTCAAAGAACTATTTTATGATTGAGAGCAGCTCTGGGTTCACATCAGACTCGGGCAGCCGCAGAGGGTCCAGTGCGCCCCGCCCCCACCGTCACCCTCCCCCCAGGGGCCCTTTGTTGCAGCGGACACGGGGCACGGACACGTTCCAGGGGGCCGGGTCTACCGGAGGGTCCCTCGCGGCCCGGCCGTGCCTCCTGTGGTTTGGACAAAGCTCTAGCGACGTGTCGTCACCACTGTGGGCACGGGGAGCGGTGTCGCTGCCCCCAGACCCCGCAGCTCCTCCTGCCCCTTGAATCGGGGGTTGCCTGGTATCACGGGGGTCCGCAGGGGAGCAGTTTCTCCCCCTCCCTGCATCTTGGCCTGCGGGGCGGGGTCTGGGCGTGTCCGGATGGGGGCGTGGCGGGGCCCATCCCCTAAAGTCTCCCAGCTCCGTCCCGCCATGGGTGCCATGGAGGCGAGGGGCGCGCGCGCGGCCCTGTGCGGCGTCACGCTGCTCTGCGCCCTGGGCCTGGGCCAGCGCCCGGCCAGGGATCTGAGCTGCGGCCCCGACCGCCTTCTGCGTGGAACCGGGACGGACGCGCGCTGCTGCCGCCGGTGCGCCCCGGGTAAGGCGCGCGCGCGCGGGGAGCCAGTCTCGGAGGGCAGCAGCGCCGCGCCCTCTCCCTGGGCTCAGACCCGGCCTCGACGGCGTGGCGGGCACATCTTCCGGGTCCAGAGCCCACCGTCCCTGGGCAATGGGCGAGGCGCGTGCGGCAGAGAGGAGCTCAGCTGAGGCGCGGCGCCCCAGGGGAAGTCCGGGGCTAGGGGTGTGAGAGCCTTCCTCCAGGCAGGTCTTGGCTCCCAAGGTGGAGGAAGAACGTCCCAGTTCTTAGGGAGCCGCTGGGGAGCCCTTGACCGTCACTCAGCCGGCACAGGTTCTGCCCCACCCCCTGCCTGGGACCTGCCTCTGTGGGTGAGGGGCAAGGGCCTTGTGTCCACCTGGGGACAAGCATCGCAAGGAAAACAGCCCAGAGTGTCACCCTGCTGGAGCCTGGGGGCTGAGAAGGGGGGTCTCTGAGGGTCCCAGTCCCAGCGTGGCAGGCAGGGACAGGCAGGAGGCAAGGGGGAGGGGGAGTAGGTCCCCCAGGTGGCCCCCTCGTCCAGCAGGGACACGTTCTGGTCACGTGTGGAGTCACAACCACCTGGGCAGGAGCAGCTTCAGGGCAGTGGGGGACACAGGCCACACGGGTGCCTGGGAGGGAGGGAGACAGCGGGACCCTACCGGGGACCCTGGTTCCCAGACAGGGGCCCTCCGTCCCCTGGGGCTGCCTGAGGGTGGAGGTACGGAGGGCCCCTTCCCTCCGGGGGCCCCGGCGGGGTGGGGGTCTCGAGAGGGCTGGCTCTTCCCTCGCTCGGCAGGGCCCTGTCCGAAGGCGGACTGCACGTGCGTGGAGCCGGGGTACCACTGCGGGGACCCCCAGTGCACCGGCTGCAAACATCACACCTGCCCGCCGGGCCAGGAAGTGCGGCCCCACGGTGAGTGCCCGGGCGCCGCGGCCCCAGCGGGTCAGGGGTCTGACCAGGGCCAAGCCAGAGCTTCTGGGGGCGGGTGTGCGGCCAGCGCCGCGAGGGTGTGGGAGGAGGTGCCTATGTGTGGAGGGTACGCGCTCGCTCGGCCCCAGGGCGGGCAGGCCCAGGTGGGTGGGGCCCTTTGCTGCCTCTTGCGGGAGCCCGCTAGGGGTCCTAGCACCCCGCGGCTGCGGGGGTCTTTCCCTGTCTTAGCCGGGGCTCCTCGGGCCAGCTCGAGGGTACTCCTCAGGGCCGGTTGCGGGGAGTACTGGGGGTGGCCAGCCCCGGCTCTGACGATGCCCCAGTCGTCCCCTGTGCCCTGAGTGTCTGCATGGGGACACACCTGCCCCCTGTCGCCCTGTCTGGGGGTCAGCCTTCTCCTGGACGGAGCAGCTCAGACTCCCTTGCCGGGAGGGGTGCGGTGTAGCCTGAGGGGTCTTGCGAGGTTGGGCAGGGCGGCGTCTGGGGTCACTTGGGGCACCAGCCTCACCTTCTGCCCGGGACCCTCCCTGGCCTCTTGCCCTCCCGGCTGCTGGACCACGCGGAAGGCTGGGCCCGATTCTGGCCTGGTTTCTACTTCGGCCCCTTCTGGGTTCCCTAATGGTCAGCCTCCGGTGGACAGGCCCCTGCACTCCCCTCCTCTCCCGGATCCCCCAGGGACCTCCACCAACTCGGGGTCACTGCCTGGGGGGCCCCCAAGTCCGCCTTGCCCACAGATGCCTGCCCTGGAATGGGGCACGCCGGGGCCCCGACTTTGGCCAGGCCCCAGTCTCACAGGCCTCAGAGACCTCTGTCCAGCGGGCAGGTGTGTGGCAGTCATTCTGCTTCGGACCAGGCCCCGGAGGGACCCCGTCTCGCCTACCCCAGCAAACCCCGGCTGTCTGTCTGTCTCTAGGGAATTTTGACTTCGGCTTTGAGTGTGTCGACTGTGCCACAGGGACCTTCTCTGGAGGCCAAGAGGGTCGCTGCAAACCCTGGTCAGAGTGAGTCCTGGTGGGGCCTTCAGGTGGCCGGCCAACTCCCAAGGGAGGGGCCTCTCCCGTCCTTCCTGGTGACCCACGCCCAACGCAGAGGACGGCAGCTGCGCCGAAGGCCGGTTCGGGTGACCGAGGGCTGACCGAGGGCTCTGTGTCCGTGTGTCCCAGCTGCTCCCAGTTTGGGCACCCCCCGACGTTCCCCGGGAACAAGACGCACAACGCTGTATGTAGCCCGGGGCAGCCGCCCGCCGAGCCGCACGACCCACTGACCGTTGTCGTCCTCGCCGTGGCCGCCTGCGTCCTGGTCCTGAGCGCAGCCCAGCTGGGCCTACACGTCTGGCAGCTGAGACGGCAGCGCGTGTGGCCCCCAGGTCCGTTGAGCCCCCGGGGTGGGAGGGGGGTGCCTGGCCGGCCCGCTGACCGCAGCCCCTCTGCAGAGGCCCAGCGGCTCCTGGAGGCACGGCCGCCCGCCGAGGACGCCTGCAGCTGCCAGTTCCCTGAGGAGGAGCGGGGGGAGCAGCTGTCGGAGGACAAGGGCCCGAGGCGCCTGTGGGTGTGAGGCCTGGCTGTCCCCGCGCCCCGCAGACCCGGAGCCGGACCCTCCCAGGACGCGTCCCAGGGCTGACCCGCGGGGACAAGGGCTCCGCGCGCCGCTGTGGGGCCCCAGCTCTGGGCCCGGCCCTGCTTCCCTCGATGGTGGAAGTGGGTGGGGACGGCGACAGTGACCGGTCCCCCAGACCATGCAGAAGGGGCAGCAGCTGGGGCCAGACCCCGCGGGGGACACGGCCGCGGCCGTGGCTGCTTCCCTCCCTCGCCGGCCCGGCTGGGGTTGGGGTGTCTGTGGGCCCCTGGCTCCCGGGGCAGGAGGCCAGGCCCAGTGCAGGACTTGGCTGCAGGCCCAATAAACACTTGTCCAGCGACCTGAGTGGACGTGTTCTGGGGTGGGGGAGCAGGGAGGCGAGTCCCCCCACCAGGCCCCCAGGCTCCTTGCAGCCGAGGCGGGGCCGGGGGTGGGGCAGAAGTCAGGGCCATTCTAGTCCCGGGCACGAGCGCTTGTCAGGGACCACGGAAGGCTTCCTGGAGGAAGGGCACCGTGACGGACGCGGGTCCGACCCCTCTCGCCGGGCAGTCTGCGCGGCACTCTGGGGCGGTGGGATTCCGTGTCCAGTCTCTGGGTCCTGTGCTCGTCACACAGCCTACTGGGTCCTCGGGGTGCCTGTGTCTGTGTCGTTCCTGCCCCAAGTCCAGGGCGAGGTCGCTTTCTACACGCAACTCTTCCTGGTCAGGAGGGCGGCCTCCAAGGGGCCTGCCTTTGGCCCCCACCCTCTCGGCCGGCCCTGCTGCTTGCCCCCGCCACCTCCCAAGTTCTCTGTCGCTTGGGCCATGGTTCTAGGTTCCCGCCCAGTGCGGGTGAGCGGTGTTCTCCCAGCCCCCGGGCGGGGCCGGCACCGGCGGCGTTGGATAAGGGCTCCGTGGCACGGCTGTCCGGGGCGTGCAGGGCAGGCCAGTGGAGACCGGCCTTGACACGGGCCCGTCAGGTGCCCGCCCCTGCTCACGGGCCCAGAGCGGCAACGCCCCCGCGCCCGCCTTCCTGCCTGCCTGCCGCCCAGGGGAGCCCCCTGACCCATTGGGCCTCACCCGCACTCAGTCCCGATGGGCAGCAAGGAGGCGGTGGAGAGATCTGGGGCATGACCTCCATCCCTCCCCACCTCGGCTTAGTGCGGCCTCTTCACCCCGGGAAGGAGGGGCTGACAGCTCCTTCCTGACTTTACTCACATGGGAAACATCCTCTCCGTGCCTGCTGGACCCGAGGCCCCAGGCGCGCCCACGCTCCAGGTGAGGGCCAGGCGAATTAGCTACTACGTGGGAAAATGCAGGGGGCCTGGCTGGATGTCAGCGGACCGTGGGAGACCCCGTGCTGTGTTCCGGGGGGCCCCCAGCAGACTTCTCTGAGGCCTGCCGGCCACGCCCCGGCCCCTCTTCTGTCTCCAGGCCAGTGTTCTGGCTGCCAGCCCCTTGTCCCCCTGCTCGGGAAGCCAGCTCTCCTCTGGGCTTCCTTGTCACCCGGGTCACTTGACGGTCCCACCCCCACGGGTGGGGCGCAGGGGATGCTCCCCGCTTCCTGCACCCTCCGCAGGGGCCGCCTCAGGCCGCCCTGGGGCGAAGGGCTCCCCGACCCTGGCTCAGCGGTCCCGGTGGGGGGGCAGGTCGTCTGCAGTCACGGATCTTCTTGAGAAACCAATCTGGCCTGCTCACACCCAGGGCCTGTGGGACCTCTCTGTCGGCTGACTCAGCGTGGAAACTCCCCATGGGGGGGCCCCATGTGGGGTGACAGCACCCCGACGTCAGTGCGGGGGCGGCACAGGGCAGAGTGGGACATTCCAAGGCCCAGGTGGAGAATGAGGTGGAGGCTGGATTCAGGCAGCAGCAAAAGAGGGTGGAGAGGGAGGCTGGGCACGAGGGCTCAGGGGGACCCTTGAGGAGGCTGGATTGGTGCCCCCTTCTCTCTACGCCCCACTGCCCCTCGCAGAGATGGCCCCTGTCCTTCAACCCGCTCCATCTGCCCCTGCTCCCCGCCCTCCTTGGAACCCCCCAGAGCCCCGTGATTTGCAACCCTGGCCTGGCCCTGAGGCTCCCGGCTCCGAGGACGAGGGTCTGGGAGGGAGCATGTGAAGCGGCTCGGTCTCTGATTTATAGGACGACTGGGGTGGAGAGAGTCTGTGCAGGACCCCCGGGGCTCTGGGGCTGGAGTCAGGTGGAGACCCACCGGGGGTTTCAGGGAGGTGAGGCCTAAGCGAATCCGGGTTCTGGGGGACGGAACTGGGATGGGCGATGGGGCAGTGCCCGGGGCAGTGGGGGGAAAGGGTGGGGGGCCAGCACCGAGGTAAGGGGCTGCTGAGAGGCTCTCCTACTCAGCCCAGCTTCCTGGGGTGGGGGCAGGTGGGGGCCCTGTCCTCCCGGGCCACTGAGCCCCGACAGAGACCCCACCAGGAGACTGCCCAGGCCCGCTCCGGGCCCCGCACTGCTTCCCCTGAAAACCCCCACCCCCCAGGACTGGCTCTCCAGCTGTTCCGGAAAACCACAGCTCCTCCCCCAGGGGTAGGAGTCCAAGGCATCTGTTCAACCTCAGATAAGGGCCTGAAGGCCGCCCTTGGTTCCCAGAAGAGTTTCCGGCCACAGCAGCTCCCCACCCAGTCCCCACCCCTCACCTTGTGGGAAAGGGCCCTGCCTCTCCCTTTCCTGAGCTCTGGACTCAGCCCGCGTGGGACCCCCTCGGCAGGACCAAGGGCCCACCGGGGCAGCGGCGGGAGCCGTCCAGAGGCCGGCGGTCCCCGGCTACTCCAGGTGCTGGGATGTGCACCCATTGGTAAAACATGTCCGCGATGCCAGGCCTGGCCGTGCACGGTCAAAACCAGGACGTGGGGCCATCACTCTTGGCCACCCTGCCCCACCTTGTGGTTTCCCGAACATTCTGGAGCGACCCACTCTCCCTCCAGTGGGGCTGAGCTTGGAGGTCCGAGGAGGACTGGCTCCTGGAGGCACCAGGCCTGTGTCTCAGTGGGAGGCTGTGCTGGGGCGGGGGGACAGCTGCCTCCCTCCACCTGTCTCAGGGTTCCAGGAAGCTTTGGGAGCCGAGATGCTTTCCAGAGATGCGGATTCAGGTCTGGGCTGCTCCAGACCCCTTTCTCAGACACACACTTTCTGCAGGAGACAGGCTTTGGGGGGCACGGTGGAGAAGATGTCCTCGGAGTCCTCAGGGCTCCGTGGGATCTTTGGTGAAACAGCCCCGGGGGTTCTGGGAGGTGGTCAGCAGAGCCCTGGCTGTGTCTGCCGGGTGCCAGGGGAAGGCCTGTGTGGGCCGTCCTCTGGGTGGGGATGCAGGGATGCTGGGGGTTCCTGGGGAGTGCCTGAGGGAGAGCAGAAGGCAGCTTGAACTCCCCACCCACCAGCAGGACCCCAGGACCCCCCCTGGAGGGGAGCGAAGGAGAGGGAGGGAGGGTGGGGGAGAGATAGACACTCAGCAAGCTTTCAGGGGCCTATATTCTCCTCGAAATACAAGCTCCCTGCTGCTGAGGCTCCTCGAGCCCCTACAGGGTCCCGACCCGTCTTCTGTGTCTGCTGCCCATCATGTCTGAATACTGGGGTTGACCGCGTACCTCCAGGCGCTCAGGTGCCCCCAGACCACAGCACCCCGAACTCCATCTCTGGCCTTCCTCTCCCGGTGGTCCTTCTGGTTCTGGCGAGGGCACTGCGGGACCACATGTGAGCAGATGGGGGGCAGGGGGGTGGCCAACCTCTCTGGGGGCTTGGACAAACAGCAGTGGTTCTTGGGAAAGTTCATTTATTGACATTTGGGCTCTTGAAGGGGTGCCAGGGACCCCAGAGAAACAGACCGACCTTTGGGGAGCCCCAGGAGGACAGGGCAGGCTGTCCCACCAACGGACACTCCTCTCCATATTGCACCCACTCAGCAGGGAGAGTGAGCCTGTCGCTGGGGCCTCAGGTCGCTCTGTGACCGCCGTGTTGACGCTGGGGCGGGGAAGGAGCGCTGGGTGCTCTGGGACGGCACCCTCGGGCCACATCAAGGACCACGACCGTGTGGGGGCAGTGGCCCAATGGGCTCGCAGGGTCGATGGCATGTCAGGAAAGGGTGGGCAAGCCTGTGAGCTGGGACATGGGGTGCAGAGGCCCCCGGGGGGTGTCGGAAATGCGGAGTGGCCAGTAGGGAACATAGCCCTGCCCCAAAGGTGCAGGTGTGTATTTCACAAGGACCTAGGTGCCCTCGGCTTGCCCGGGGGGCCCCGGCACCCCCACCCCATGGAGGCCGGTCCTCTTCCCTCCCCGGCCTTCAGAGCACGGAGCCAACAGACCCAGCTGCACAGCAGCCATGGCTGAGCTCAGCCAGTCCCGAGGACTGACCTCCAGACATGCTGGGAGGGGACTTTGGGTTCCTGGACCCCAGGCCCATGGCGAGAAGTACGTGCTTCTTGACTTTGGTCTGGGAACCCCATATCCTAGGCCACAGCAGCAAGACGATGTGGGGTGCAACGAAGTGCATTGGGGTGGCAGGGGTCCGGCGGGTGGTCTGGAGTGATGACGGTCTGGAGGTCAGTCCCTGCCCCAGGCCTGCCTGCGGGGCTTCCCTTGGCTCCGGGGCCTGAGACATGGTGGTGCGCAGCGCCCTCTAGTGGTGCCCGCGGAGCAGTGGCTGGAGCGCAGACCCCTGGGGGCCCTGGTCCCAGCGGCCGACGGCCTCGGGTGCAGAGCAGAGGGCAGGTTCCAGCAGCCCCTGACCCAGCGGGTCAGGAGGAGGGAATCTGTGACTTGGTGGTAACCATTTGCTGAGGCGAGGGCCGGGTGCGTGAGAGGGAGCAGAGGAGGAGCTGTGCAAGCTGGCGGGGGATGGAGTGGTGGCTGGGGGTTGGGCTGCCTGGACCCTGGGACCTGCACTGGGAGGACAGGGGAGAGGGGACTATGGGCAGCTCTGGACACGTAGTGGTAGCAGGCGCCTGGACACATCAGCCCTGAATCTCCCCTCAACCCCAGGGCTGGGCCCCGGAGGAATGGGGACACCTGAAGCCCCGCATGGACTGGCCAGGGTGGGGCCGGTGCTGGCCCAGAGCGTCCCTCGGGGCTGCCCTGCCATGGCCACGCGCCCCTCACCTGAGGCCTAGGTGCTAGGCCTCGGCAGCTGGGCCCCTGGGATCGTCTGTGGGATCGTTCGGGGCCACGGGCGGCAGAGAGGGGTGTGGAGTCGGGGCCTGGGCTCTGAAGGCCCAGAGAGGGGCTGTGCGGGGCAGGGTGAGGGCGGCCCCCAGGTTGGGTGTGAGCGAGTCCTCCTTTCCATGCAGACCCCAGAGACAGGCAGTAGGGGTCGAGTGGTTTGTGGGGCTGCAGGAGGGACCTGGTCAGTGAGGGACTCAGGGTGACAGGCAGGAGCCCAGGGACTGCTGGGCTTCCCCTTGACAGAGGCCGCCCCAGGAGCCCAGAGGGGGAGGCTTTGGGTAGCTCTTCCCTTCCCAGTAGGACAGACTCCCCAGCCCGCCGCCCCAACCCCTCACCCCTGACCCCAAGGACAGGTCCCAGCAATGGATTAGGGGCTAGTGGGGCAGAGGGAAGGGCTTTGGGTCCAGGGAAGCGCCCACGGGAGCGTCAGGGGGCACCCAGGGCTGCGCCCCCTCCCCCCCGCCCCCGATCCGCAGCAGAGGCCGTTTGTAACAAAGTAGCCTTTATAGGTCCGGCGGGGGCGCTGGTGGCCCGCCGGCTAGGAGCCGCGGTGCCCCGCGTTCTTGCGCTCCTCGCGCTCCTCCTCCGCCAGCCCCGGGGAGGGCTCTCGCGCCGGGTCCCCAGCGCCCGCTCGCGGCCGCTCGGCCCCGGGCTCCCCGCTCTGGGGCTCCCCGCTCTGGGCGCCGTTAGGGCCGGGGCCGGGCGGTCGGGGCCGCCTCTGCGCCGAGGGCGGCCGCCCGTGCGCGCCTCCGGGGCTCCGGGGTAGCGCGGGCCTGCGCGCGCCCGGCCTGTCGGCGGCGCGGGGCGGAGGTGGCGCCGAGCCGTCGGCCTCGCCGGCGGGCCGGGACGGCGGCGGCGGCGGGCGGAGGGCGCTGCGGGAGCCCCCCAGGCGCGGCCACAGGTCCGCCTCGCCGTTGTGCAGGAGCGCGAAGCGGCGCTGCGAGTGCAGAGGCAGCATCTTCTGGTTGCGCAGGCTCTTCTGAAAGGTCTCGATTGCCAGGTCTGGGGGCGGCGGGGGGTGGGGTGAGCGGGGGGCCTCGGCTGGGGGGACATGGGAGGGGCGGGGACTGGGGTGGAGGTTCTGAGGCGGGGCGTGGGGGGTGAGGGAGAGCCGAGGCGCGGGACCCGGTGGGGACGAGGTGTGGCCGGCACCAAGGTAGCGGGGCGGGTGGGCAGGGACGCCTTTCTTCTGCGGGGCCTGAGCAGAGGGGGCGATTTCCACGTCGGCCCTCTGGATGTTGGAGAACTAGGTTTGCGGGCGTGTGAATTTGGGGAGGGAGTGGGCTGGCACATCCGAGGGGGGGCAAGCAGGGAGGGGCCTGTTTGAGGGTCTGGGGGTCGCCCCGGGCCTCACCCAGCGTCTCCATGACCACGCCTGGAATCACCTCCTTCAGGACTTCACAGTTGGTGTGCAGGGCGGGGTTGGAGTTCATCTCCAGGAGCCACACCTGGGCGCGACACGGTTAGCATCGTCCCCTCACGTCACTGTCACTCGGTGGGCGGGAGGCTGCAGCCCTGGTCCCCATTAAGCCGAGTGATCCTGGGCAGTCCCTTCTTTTCTGTGGCCTCCTTCCCGTTTGCCCAGGGCCTAAGGCTCTGAGGGTCTGGCCCTGGGGAACTCTGCTCCAGCAGCAGGGGCTTGGCAGGCGGCGGTGGAGTCTGGCCTATGGGGTCAGGATATGCTCCGCCGCCCCTGCCTCCTTGCACCTGCCTGCCAGACCTGCTTGTCCCAGGAGCCCGCAGCAGTACCTTGAAGTTCTCATCAATCAAGAAGTCACAGCCAATGAGGTCGAAGTAGCCCAACTTGCAGTGGAGCTTGGACTTGACGGCCTGGAAGCAGTGGGTCATGATCTGCTGCATCCGCTTCTGGGGGCCGGGGTGACAGCCGGTCATCCCCTGGTTACACCTCCCAGCCCTGAGCAGCCACAGCCACGCCCGCCACTTGCGCTCCCACCTGTGCCCTCACCTGCGCTCCCACCTGTGCCCTCACCTGCGCTCCCACCTGTGTCCTCACCTGCGCTCCCACCTGTGCCCTCCCTTGCGCTCCCACCTGTGTCCTCCCTTGCGCTCCCACCTGTGCCCTCACCTGCGCTCCCACCTGTTTCCTCCCTTGCGCTCCCACCTGTGTCCTCCCTTGCGCTCCCACCTGTGTCCTCACCTGCGCTCCCACCTGTGCCCTCCCTTGCGCTCCCACCTGTGTCCTCCCTTGCGCTCCCACCTGTGCCCTCACCTGCGCTCCCACCTGTGCCCTCACCTGCTCTC
>CM052798.1:289225-343830 GCA_028533885.1 Nasua narica
CAGAGGGGACAGAAGAGCCGTGACACTCAGCACAGTGTGGGGTCTGGACAGGGGCGTCGGGGAGCCGAGTGAAATCTCCAGCCTGCAGTGCAGACAACAGCATCGTAGCACCGCCGTCCCTCAGTTTCCACAAAGGCACCGTGGTTACCTAACCGTCGCCCTTAGGGGAAACTGGCCATCTCGGCCACCTCTCTGTAAAACTACTCCAAAATAAACCACTTATTTGACAAATGTTATGGAGGGGCGCCTGGATGGCTCAGTCAGGTAAGCATCCAACTCAACTTCAGCTCAGGTCACAGTTTCAGGGTCGTGGGATCAAACCCCCCGTCGGGCTCCGCGCTCCGCGGGGAGAGCCTCTCCCCGTCTCCCTCTCTGTCACTGCCGCACACACAGACACACACGCGTGCGCGCACGCTTTCTCTTTTTCTTTACATGATTAAATCCAAAGAAAGAGTTACATGATTCTCTTTTTCTAATACATGATTAAATCCAAAGAAAGAAAGAAAGAGGGGCGCCTGTGTGGCTCAGCAGGATAAAGCCTCTGCCTTCGGCTCAGGTCATGATCTCAGGGTCCTGGGATCCAGCCCCGCATCGGGCTCTCTGCTCAGCGGGGAGCCTGCTTCCCCCTTTCTCTCTGCCTGCCTCTCTGCCTGCTTGTGATCTCTCTCTCTGTCAAATAAATAAATAAAATCTAAAAGAAAAAAGAAAAGAAAAGAGAGGGAGGAAGGGAGGGAAGGAAGGAAGAAAGAAAGAAAAAAAGAAAGAAACGTTGTGGCAACATTACTCTCATCAAAACCAGGTCCCGAGACCACCTGTGACTCGGGCAGGCGGCCCGTGAGGCGGCAGCGGCATCTTGAAGCAGGAGTGGCTGCAGATGGAAACCAGTGTGGAAACCACTCAGAGTGAGGGGCAGCGAGCAGGGGCAGGGGCTCCCCACCATCACAAAAGCCCCTCCAGTGGCCGGACTCGGCCACACCTGAGACAGACTGAAGAGCACGCAGCCCGTGAGCCAGCGCCCCCGTCCTCGGCACCCCAGCTGACACACTCCTAGCAGCCCGGCCCCTCTGAGCAAGCGCCCCCCCAACACTGCAGGTACCCAGGGAGAGGAGGCCCAGGTGTGGTCCGAATTCCACCCTCCCGCTGCCCACGCACACACATCTGCACACGGGGCCCTCGGAGCCCTGCCGGGTGGGAGGTCCAGGTGGGGCGCAGCCTAGAAGGGGCTCTGGCCACACCCACAGCCCCCATGGTCCCGGTGTCCCGACTGAATTTCTGGCGCCATGCTCTGTCCTGTTCCAACCGGGTCAAGAGCTAACATTCGACAATGAAATGGAAGCACAGCGGGCGGGCACCCCGCCTCCCCGCCGCACCCCTTGCTCCAGGGGCTCGGCCCACTCCCGGCACTGGGTCTCCAGGCTCATCCCACCCTCTCTGGATTCTGCCCCATTCCCATCGTCTGTCCAAGGGGCCCTGCCCGCACCTCCCCTCCAACAGGCCTGGCCCCTCTGGCCACCCCTCCCAGAGCCCCAGGCCATCCGCCGGACCCTCCCGACCCTGCAACACACAGAAGTGCCAGGCGCTCGAAGGCACCGGAGCAGCCCCAGGAGGAACCTGCTGTCGGCTCAGCAGCTGAGTCTGAATCTGTTTGGTGGGAAGGTCTTCACAGGTTCGAAGCCGCTCAGACACCTTGGGGCTCAGGGTGAAGCCTCCCTCTCTCCCAAGGACGCCCAGGGCAGTCTGGGTAAATCCTCCTGCCCGGGTGCTTTTAGCCCAAAGACTGCCTGCGGGCACACGCCTCGCCCCCTGGCCCACTGAGGGGTGCAGACCACCGTCTGCAGGCTGCCAGGAAGGTGGCTCTCCGTGTGGGGGCGGAGGCTCCCAACAAGTCCCGGGGAGAGCCCCGCGCCCTCTCCCTTGACGGCCCGGTCACGCGCGGATGATCCATCCAGCGTTGGTGCGCGTGCAGCCTTGTGCTAGCGCCCACTTGTCCCCACGCTCGGTCTCGGCCAGCCCTCCACCTGCAGACCTTCCGGCCCCACCTCCTGCCTCCAGCTGGCGGCCCACCTGCTCCTCCGCCCGGCCCCCCAGCTCCCGGGGCACACAGCACCTCCAACAGGCAGGCCTCGGGGATCCCCCTCTCCCGCCGACACCCATCCAGAGCAGGCCCGCGGCCCTCCCTCTGCTCCCCACCCTCACCCCACCCGGATCCTACGCGTAGAGAGCACACAGCACACTTCGTTCTCCCCACGCCCAGGAAGCAGGGCTCTCGACACCCCCTTTCACAGATGAGGATGAGGCAAGCAGGCTCAGGGGACAGAGCCCCAGCCCAACTGCTAAGGGTGCCTCCTGAGCTCAGGCCCTGGTCATGAAGCCCCTCACCTCCCTGGGAGGCTCCAAAGCCACCAGGCCACGTGACCTCTGTGTGCTCCCAGCCAGCACCCGTGACCCGTGACGTGTCCAAGCCTGGGTGACACGTGTGAGCACAGCAAGCGGCTCCACAGGAAAGTCAGCCTCACGAACGCGTTCCTCTGCCTCCTTCCTGGAGCCGAGCGCCATGGATCCCGGGTCCTGGCACACGACTGGGCCACCACGCCGCCAGTACCCGGGGAGCCGGGGCCTCACCAGGCCCGTGCTGCGCGGTCTCCAGAGGCGCGCGCCCCCGAGACCTGGGGACCCTGCCCAGCCCCCGGCCTGCGTGAGCTCCGGCCCCAGCCCGCGCCAGGTGAGTGAACTATTGGATTCCGTGGCCCCCGCGCCTGGGCGCCTACTTGGAGAAGATGACCATCAGCTTCCTCCTGCTCCTACGCGGCTCCGCGTCCTCCTCGAACCCGTCCACATCCTTCCCCAGGAAGACCTCCTGGTGGAAGTCCTTGTTGAGGCGCCCGTCCATCTCCAGCTTCACCCCGTTCAGGTGGTCCGGGGGCAGGAGCTCGCGCTCGTCCTTGCTGCCGGCTCTCTCCCGAGCAGATGAGTGGTTGGCGGGCCGGGCCGACACACCCGTCAGGAGGAGGAGCCCCAAGAGCCAGAGGCGGTGAGGAACCAGGCCACAGAGGGGGGCCTGCCTGGGCACCATGGCCGCCTGGGTCGGACTGCGGGCCGGTCTGCGCGTGCGGCCGGGAGCTGGGGAGAGAGGGGCGGGCAGGTGAGGAAGGAGGCCTGGGGTCACAGCCCCCGCACCAACCCAGGCGCCGCAAAGGCTCCGGCACGCAACCAAAGCTCTATAAAGAGGACACAGCCATCGCTCAGTGGGCCGTCAGCAAACGCTTCTCTAAAGAGGCGTTTACTTCACAGCCTGAAGTGGAACTTCTTGGTTTACAGAATACACACCGACGTACTTTGTCCTTTCCTGAAGATGCCCACCTCAAAGGCTGCCCAGCACCACTAAACCTACCCCTTTCAACGCCCACAGCGGGCATTCCCCGAACAATCTCTCTCCATCCCTCCTGGCATCGGGACAGACACCAGAGTCACGGCCACTCACTCTCCAAATCCCGACTCAGCATTCGTGAGCTCTGGGACCTTGGCTAAGTCACCTGGCCTCCCCAGCCTCAGTTTCCACCCTGAAACAGGAAGCCCCCTCCCCCACCCCAAGGCTTTGCGAGGACCGGGCCTGGTGCCAGCAGATGCCCAAACCCAACCCGCAGGGCACCGGCCCCTTCCTCCCTTCCCTTCTCAATGACCTCTGCAGGTGTGCGTGCACACACACACGCTCAGCAAGTACACATGTGCACACTCGTAGGCACATGTGCACACACATATACACGCGCACATACGTGTGTGCGTGCGGACACACACACCTGCGTGTGTGCACCCACATATCCATACCCATGCACACACACACACCCTTGTGCGTGTTCCCATGGGAGTTCCAGGAAGCCTGTCACCCTTGGTATGCCTGGGCCCAGCAGCGAGGAAACAACGCCACCCTTCTGTGTCCTCCACCGCGGTGCAGATCCCAAGGCCACACGCACGTGTGCCGGCACACGGCCATCCCGGTCTGCTCCCACATCCGGCTCCTTCCACCCAGACCCACCTGTTTTCCCTCACACCTTCCAGGTTCCTCCGGATTCCCTTCTGGAATGGCGCCAGATCAGGGCCCAGCTGCCTGCCCAGTTCCCTGCTCGGCTTCTCATGAACCTTCACGCTCCACGCTCCCCAAAAGGAACTCCAGCTCCTTCTTGCCCTTTCCATAACCCGTTCCTCTCCTAGT
The DNA here is from genome assembly GCA_028533885.1 of Nasua narica. Lineage (NCBI taxonomy): Eukaryota > Metazoa > Chordata > Mammalia > Carnivora > Procyonidae > Nasua > Nasua narica. Next base: position 293,436 of record CM052798.1, read on the forward strand.
CTGTCCGCCTGGCAGACAGCTGCTCGTCCCCTCCCCCGGCCGTCTTCACGGGGGGAGCAGCAGAAGGAAGCCCACCAGCTCCCAGGGCCCCCGGCAGGTGGCCAGAGTGCCATCTGCCGCCACGCTGGGGCATGGCAGGAAGCGCAGGCCACACATCAGGCAGAGCTGAGGTCTACACAGGCACAGCCACCCCGGCCTGAGGGCACACAGCGCCGGACCAGGGGCTCCCGCGGGCTGGTCTGGGGGCGCCAGCAGACGCCACCGCTTGCTTATCTGATGCTGCCCTTGGAACTTCCCTGCTCCTGGACAGCATTACTCACCGGCCAGGTATCCCCTTCACGCATTAGTCTTCTGAAACTGTGCGTCATCTGGGCCTTTCAACAAGACCCTGCTCTCCGAACTCGTCTGCGTCACTCCTTGGAGGGAGGAACCTTCACCGGGCAACGTACATCCCTCTTTCCAGGTCTGTGGACCTGCCATCTCCCCACAAGCACTCGAGCCCGCTGGCTGCCCCCTGGCGTCCTCTGGGCCGGGACGGCCCTGAGTCACTTCTCTGGAACCGCACCCTCCCCCACCTCACCGTCCCAGCAGCTGCCACACTGTCCACGCACCTGAGTGAGCTGGGACAGGTGTTCCTGAAAACGTCAGTGCACAACACACACACAGAGCCCATAGGAACAACACAGGAGTTGAGCCTCACGACCAACACAACTCGATATAAACAGACCAGAAGGAAGCCAGGAGGCGGTGTCTGGCGAGGCTCCCGCAGCCCCAGCGAGCAGCTCGGCACTTAAACTGAGCGGAGGCGCTGGGCACAGGTGCCAAGGAGACGCCAGTGGGGCTGCCACTGAGGCGGGCCCAGGAGGAAGGGCCCAGCATGCAGCCTGCTCTAAGCCAGGACCTGCACAAGCCTGCGGTCCCCAAGTTCCCTTTCCCGCTAAAGCGTAACCCTACTCCTGCGCCGCAGCGCTCCTGGCCGGGAAAGTGTTGTGCAAACCAAGATGACCTGACGGCAGCCATGAAAACACGAATCATGTCCAAACAGACTGTACTTTGCTCCCTGAAAAAAGTCAATTCCTTACTTATCTTGACGCCTAGGACACTACGTTCGGCACAAAAGTAACCCCAAATAACCGTGCAGACACCAAGAGGTCAGGTGAGACTCACGACGCTTCTCTCTGCGAGCACAAAAGCAGCAGCGAGGCTCAACCCGCCCGTCCGCCGCTCAGCTCCTGACCCGCCGCCTGCCCTTCCCGCCCCCACCCCCGCCTGGGTGTCAGAGCGGGGGGCCGGGCGGGCGGACCGGGGAGTCCCCAACCCCTAGAAGCGACGTCAGCGCAGGCTGGCAACACCACCCCGGGGCCCGGCTGAAGCGCAGGCGGCACTGCTCGGCCACCCCGGGGTGCTGTCCGTGCTGGCGAACCTAGACCTCAGGCCGTTGAAAAGGCAAACGCTTCGCCTGAAAGCCCTGCCGCCTGACAGAGCCGCTCAGGAGTCGCGCTGAGAGCGTCGGTAACAACGGCCACGGGTGAACCGGCAACCAGGGGCTTTACACACACGGTTTCAAATCTTCACCAAGTGCTACCAATTAGAGCATCTCTTACGGGCGAGGGGCGTGAGGTCCCCTCGCCGGTAAATACCGGGGTCCACCCGACTCCCTCGCCGGCCGGTCTCCCTCAGCCTCAGTTTCCCGGCGGCAGCCGTCGGTGAGGGCAGAGAAGACACGAGCCCAGGGTCCAGCGGCCCGAGGAGGCGTCTGCAGGCCTCCCGCTGACCTCCTGCCCCTGGGCCCTCACTCACCGGCCTCCCTCCCCTCGCCCAGGATCCGCCGAGCGGGGCCCGAGCGCCCGTGACGCCTCCGACCGGACGCTCCTAGGCTGCGACCATCTTTCTTCCGGGAAGAGGCGGACCAGGAACGGCGCGCGCGGGTGCGTCGCCACCGCGACGACGTTGGCGCCGCCATCTTTCTTCTGGGCGGAAGTGGCCGCGCGGGGTAGGGGAGCTCCCCGACAACCAATGAGAAGGGCACGTGTGCTCACGTGACGGGAGAACACGTGACGGGCAGCGCCCGGCCCTCCGCCTCCGCCGCCGGTGGACGCGGCCTGCGCGCCGGCTTCGGGGCCTCGGGGGCGCTTCCTGCGCGCGCGCGCGCGCCATGAAGCTGCTGCGGCGCGCGTGGCGGCACCGGACGGCGCTGGGCCTCGGCGGCCTGGCGCTCTGCGGCGCGGGGCTGCTCTACCTGGCCCGCTGCGCCGCCGACGGCCCGCGCCCGCCTCCCGGCCGCAGTCCCCCGCCCGCCGACCCCGCGCGCGCCGCCGCCTTCCTGGCCGTGCTGGTGGCCAGCGCGCCGCGGGCGGCCGAACGGCGCAGCGTGGTCCGCGGCACGTGGCTGGCGGCGGCGCGGCGCGGCAGCCCAGGCGACGTGTGGGCGCGCTTCGCGGTGGGCACGGGCGGCCTGGGCGCCGAGGAGCGGCGCGCCCTGGAGCGCGAGCAGGCGCGGCACGGCGACCTGCTGCTGCTGCCCGCGCTGCGCGACGCGTACGAGAACCTCACGGCTAAGGTGCTGGCCATGCTCGCCTGGCTGGACGAGCACGTGGCCTTCGAGTTCGTGCTCAAGGCGGACGACGACTCGTTCGCGCGGCTGGACGCGCTGCTGGCCGAGCTGCGGGCTCGCGACCCCGCGCGTCGCCGCCGCCTCTACTGGGGCTTCTTTTCGGGCCGCGGCCGCGTCAAGCCTGGGGGCCGCTGGCGCGAGGCCGCCTGGCAGCTGTGTGACTACTACCTCCCCTACGCCCTGGGCGGCGGCTACGTGCTCTCCGCCGACCTGGTGCACTACCTGCGCCTCAGCCGGGAGTACCTGCGTGCGTGGCACAGCGAGGACGTGTCCCTGGGCGCCTGGCTGGCGCCGGTGGACGTGCAGCGTGAGCACGACCCGCGCTTCGACACCGAGTACAAGTCCCGCGGCTGCAGCAACCAGTACCTGGTGACGCACAAGCAGAGCCTGGAGGACATGCTGGAGAAGCACCAGACGCTGGCGCGGGAGGGCCGCCTCTGCAAGCAGGAGGTGCAGCTGCGCCTGTCCTACGTCTACGACTGGTCAGCGCCTCCGTCCCAGTGCTGCCAGAGGAAGGAGGGCATCCCCTGAGCCGCAGGCGCGACCGCCCTACACCTCGGCGGGAAGCCAGGACACACGCCTCAGGAGGTGGCCGCCGCAGCGAGAGGCACTCGGGGGCCTGGGGGGCCTCCCACAGACCTTATGCGGACAAAGCTGACCAGTTCCGGCTAGTCACCCAGAGTGAGCCCAGCCCTCCAGGGGGCCGGGTGTATTCGGCGACCAGCAGGGTGTCCCGCCCATGCCCAGCGGCAGTAGACAGCTCCTAGGTCTCAGCTCTGGTGGGCACCTGGGCCTGTGCACCCCAGGGACCACCGTGGGGCCTCACTCCAGACCGTCTTGTTCTGGGTCCTGCCGGGGCAACACATCAGGTCCAGGCAGAAAGGTCCTGTCCCTCGATCTCGGCCCACATGGGCCTAGACTGGGAAGATACCCGGCTTTGAGTGTGGCTTGCAGCGCCCCCCCACCCCAGGCGCGGCCCTGGCTGTCCCCTCCCGCGGGAGGGGAGAGGAGAGCAGCCAGAGGCTGGAGCCCACGGGTACTTGCAGACCCTGGCCTCAAAGAAAGAATCTGGTCTTGTTCTGAGGTGGGGACCACGTGGCATCCCCCACTGTGCATCGACCACCCACCTCGGAAGTCGCTGTCCCAAGAGCTGTGGCTATGGGAGCCGACCGTCTGGCCCTTGCATGTGCAGCTGAGCTGTGTGTTGTGCCCAGTGGCTTTTATCAAAATCGCCGTAGATTTATTGGGTTGGGGTACCTTGTATGTTCTGTGTTGATGTCATTGGTCACTTGGCAGTCTGAGACTTAACTGTGTGTTAGGCTATTTTGCTTCAATGGTATCTTGGTCTTTGTTGCTTTAGAGTGAATTTGTGATAAATGTAATTTAGTGCTAGTCTGTGACTTATAAATATTGTAAATTTGTGTAGATAAGAGTTTAAGTTAGGAGTGTGTGGATCTCAGTATTTTTTAAATTATTTAAGGGAAGACTTTTCTATCAACTTGGGCTTTGTGGATTAATCTGTTTTTACAGCTTGAGTTGTAGATTCGTCACTGCCTGTGTATTTTGATGTGGAAGAAAACAAACCGTCCGCTTCTCTTTGCAGTTTACACAAAAGTCAGTGCCATTGTTTTTTTCTGAAAAGACTTTCCTTTAAAGACTTCCTCGCAGCCGTGCAGGGGCAAGTGTTCCCCACACACGCATCTGTTGTTTTAGACTCTGAATCTGAGTCCCCAGGACCCGAACCCTGGAAGTACCGTGCGATTTCCCACATTCTGTCTTGAGAAAAGAGGCTCTGCTGGCCGGCCTGTCCTTTTGGAGACAGGAAGCATGTGCAGCCTCTGGCTGGCTGTCTCTCGTTCACTCGCACTTCCTCGGAAGATCAGGGTTCCTTTTTTGCCCGTTAACTGTGAAAAGTGAGGGCCGCGGTCACCACAAAAGTCCACTCGGAGGCTCCAGGACAGCGGTGCGCCCTTGTGCCCACCCGGTGGCGGTGCTACGCGATCTCTGGGCTCCGTGCGGGTCACTTGCCGGTGCTGTCGGCGTCTAGTCCGCTTCGGGGTGGCGCAGACGCAGGCAGCAAGTCTCGGACGCCCTTCCTTCACCTTTCGTTTGTGTTCTCGGGCCGCGGACTTTCGGAGCAGGTGTCTCGGCGCACTTGGGCCACCGCGAGGCCCCGCAGACAAGCCGGCTTAGGCAGCAGACACGTCGGCCTCCCAGTTCTCGAGGCCGGCAGCTCAGAGGGCCCGCGGGGCCGAGTGCCGGTGAGCGCCCTCTTCCCGGTGCGCAGGTGGCCGCCGTCTCGCTGTGCCCTCAGGGCAGGAGAGAGCCAGAGCGAGCCCCTGGTGTCCCCTTTTACAGGGACTCTAATCCCACCAGAGGGCCCACCTTCGTGACCTCAGCTGACCCCAGCTCCAACTACGATCACATGGGGGGTTCAAGCTTCAATTTAAGTTTTGGGGGCTACAATCGGTCATCACAGGTTTGGGTTAGCCGTGTTTAAAGGTAGAAGAATATCCAGAGTTCGGAGTCTTGGGCTGGAAGGGAGGGTCTGGTTGCGATTCTCCCGCCCTTAGAAGGTAGAAGCCGGGCCAGAGAGGTCCCAAGATGTGACCAGTTCTGATTGTCGGGGGAATGTGGGCCTCCTGTTTGGCTGCCTCGAGGCGGGCCTGACCGCCCCTGTGAACACATCGTTTCTAAGACAAGGATTCATGAGAGGGTCCGGGTTTGGGGACCCTGGGCCGAGCAGAACGGGACCCTGCCAGCTGGGGGAGAGGTTCCCAAGGGTGCTGAGAAGAGTGGGACCTGCTCCCTGCCGGCCATTTTCACCTGCAGGCCTGTCTTCCGTCGGGGCTGTTGGAGGAGTAGGCACGTGCGTGTCTCAGTTCCTCAGACGAGGAGGCCGCTCCTGGACAGACCGCACGGCTTGCTGGGCGCACGCGCCATAACCAGGCTCCGAGCCGAAGCCTGGACCTCCACACGCCTGCCCGGCGTCCACAGCTGCTGTGGCTTCCGGGTTTCTCCGGAGCGAACCCCGTGGAAAGCACGGCACCAGTGTCCAAGGCCTCCTAGTAAAAATCTAAAAATCTAGGCATGTCTCTGGGGGTGGGGGGGGGGGGGAGCTCCGAGCGATAGCACTCAGCCGAACCACAAGGAAGTGCCGATACGCAGCCAGGTCTGACAAAAATGGAAACTTCATATTGTTCGACCTGAATCATCAAATCTCAAAACAGAACAAACCAGATACTGGGCTGATCGCACGTCATTACTGCGGTCGTGATGTCAGCACCCAGACCACATGTTGGAGCTAAAGGCCAGGGGCCCCTTCCTGGAATGACCCTCAGCCATCACCTCATCTGTGGCCCCGGGCGTGTGGATAGAGCCTGCCCTCCTCCAGTCTGGCGGGCACGTTCTCCCCCCGCCCCCCGACTGGACCTCCCCCCACCGAGGCACACACGGGCTCCACAGCATCTGGGCACGTGTGTCCTATAGACCAGGGGCCAGGAGACAGTCGGCTTTTGGGAGTCAGACCATGCAACTGGTTTTCGTGGGGATTTAGGGTACAGGACCACCAACCCTTCTCCCAGCCCCACTAGTATGTCTGCAAGTGGCCGTCAGAGCCCACCCTTGTGGGCTTCGGGACCAGATGGGCATGGGGCATCTAGCACCACCTCCAGGGGTGCACCTCTCCTGGGAGGGAGGGGGTCTGGGTCCTGCCCCGCCCTTCCCTAAGGCCAATGTGAAGAAGCCTGGCAACAGCCCCTTCATGTTCCTGAGAAAGGGGGAAGATCGGGGCACAGAGCCTGAGCGCCTTGGCCAAGAGGTCCCAGGGCTAGAAAATGGGAGGAACTTCAGAAATCCTGGCAGTAACATGGAATCTCCCAAGAATTATGCCAAGTGAGAAAAGTTCATCCCCAAATGTTGCATACTGGGTACCTCCATTTTCATGACATTCTTGGACGGTGGTGGTTCTAGACTCAGAGGACAGTTGAGTGCTGCCAGGCGGGGGTCAAGGAGGGGAGGTGGAAGGGAGACGGCGGCGGGTTCTCCTGGGGCTGGGGCTGCCCCGCATCCGGCTTGGATGTCCACATCCTGCCCGTGATACTGTCCAGTGGTTTTGCACTTATCGCCGCGGGAGACTTGGTGAAGGGCACGACACCTCTGTTGGTCACAGCCACATTGAATTTGCAATCATCTCAAAATTTAATATAAGAATATATATTACACCATTAATTCTAATACAAAAGAGGGACACGTGGGACCCAAGAGAGACTGGAGGAGGCAGGGCACCCTAGGGTGGCCAGGCACCACACAGTCATGCTGGGGAGGGTAGCGTGGCTCCCAGAGGCCAGTCATGAGCCCTGTGGCGGAAGGGAGCTGGTGCGGTACCCCACCATCTGCCCCGTCCCCCCGGGGTTCTGCGCCAAGAGCCCCACCCCCGTCTGCCCCCTCAGCCCCCCAAAGGCCTGGGCCACCTGGTGTAGCAGAGTTGGCAGGAGCAGAGAAGGATCAGAGACATTGTAGAGACTGAAGGAGATGGGGCCTACAGTGAGGGCCCCCCCGGACACACACCTGCTGGAGGAGACCGTGTGCCAGCGGGCCTTTTACAGACTCACGGTCGAGCCCTAGACCCGCACAGCTCCTGGGACCCGCTGGCGCTCATCCCTCCCAGCTGCGTGCGCATCACAGGCCCCTTGACTCTGGCTGGACAGGCCTCCAGGGGCGGGCCTCCCTCATCCCGGCATCTGGGCTGGGAGGACAGGGTCCTGCAGGGGGAGGGAGGGGCTGGCTGCTCCTGGCCAGGATCCGCAGGGTCTGACCGGGATGGCCAAGGCGTGCCTCAGCCCCCACCTGACCCAGGCACCCGGTCCCCATTGTGAAACCACTGCCTTTCGTTGTCTGGGGCCGAGGGAGCACACGGCCGCTGGCCACAGACGGGCCTCAAGCAGGCCAGGCATCCGGCCCTGCCGGGACCGCCAGAGGAGCCATGAAGAGCCGCGTTCAAAGGCCCCCAGCGGCAGGTGGCCCAGTGAAGACCATGTTACCCCTGATTGGCTCCTTGGTGCTCGCACTCTGGTCAGGAGAGAGGCTCGGGTTGTTTTTCCCCCGATAAGTATGCCCTGGGTTGGGCTGCTGCCCCTCCCTGGCCCTGAGTCCCAGGACCGGCGGAAGGCCTGTGTCGGTCTCAGAACCGACAGTAGGCTCTCGAGGGGCCACAGACCAGGCCCCGGGGTCTCCTCATTCCTGAGACCCTATGGGCCTCCACTCTCGGGTCCCCCCAGGGGTTACGCCTCCCAGGCTCCACCCAGGCAACCCTCCCCACAACCTTGGGAGGTGAAAAACCCCTTCACCTATCGCCTGGCCTCCAGGGGCTCCCCCCTTCCGCAGGGCCAGGGTGGGCTGACTGCCAGCCTGGGCTACCCCCGGCGTTCCTCCCCTCCCCCCACACCCGTTCCCCACCCCCAACACTCCCCTCTGACCCGGCCCCATTCCCAGCTGTTCCTGACCCCCGTCTCCCCATCCCTCCCCATTCCCCCTTTCAGACCCTTACAGCCTAGAAGAGGCCCCAGAATAACCCTCCATGACTTCAGCCAGGTGACCTTCCCGGATGCACGGGCGGCTTCAGAGATTTCCCAGAGCAACCCACCGCCCGTGGTTCCCAGGGCCCACATGCCCTGGACAAGGTCCTCTGCTGGGATCTCTGGAGCGGCCACCCCTTCCTCCCTAAGGACCCTGAGCCTCCCCTACTGTGGGTCCCACTGGAGGCTGGGCAGTAGGTGGAGCAGTGGCAGGTGCGGGGAGGGGGAGGGGAGAAGACACCTCAGGCCTTTGTTCCAGCGGCAGTGATAAGGAAACTCAAGCCCCCTGCTCTGCCCACAGCCCCAGGCTGGTGGGGACCGGAGAGGCCGCCGGCCCTCGCGCTGGCAGCCACGCCCAGCTCCTGACCCTCCCTGGACCCTGGAGGGGCCCAGCGCAGGACAGGTTAGCAGATCTGTGAGGCTGGGGCAGGGCTGGGGACACCTCTTCTGGGAGGTCCCAGGGATTTAGAACGCCATTCTGGGTCCCAACGTCAGGGGCCAAGTCCGAAGACTGGGCAGAGGCGTGGCCCCGGTCTGAGCGCCAGCAGGGGCCGAGAGGTCCGGCCAGCCCTGTCCGAATGGTGGGTTTCCCGGAGGGCAGCGAGCCTCGGCGGGGCGTCCGCCAAGCTGCTCTCGGGAGCTGGGCCTCTGCGGAAGCTGACGACGGGGACCGAGTGGCTCCTGCCCCCTTCACGCAGACGTGAAGGCTCCACCTAGGCCGTCGCGGAGGGGCACGGGGGGGTGGGGGTGGGTAGCCCAGGAAGTGACGAGGGTCAGAGCAGTCTCCACCTGGGCTTGGAGACGGAAGCCACCTCAGAGCACACCGCCAGCCTAGGCAGGGGACCGTGGCAGCCGGGTGGGCAGCCAGAGCTAGCATCGGGGGAGGCCCGGGCAAGCGGCAGTGCCGGGGAGGCAAGGGGCGGCTGCTCCGTGGCCACTCAGCAGGACGGCCAGGGCTCTCCCGCGCACGTCTGCGGCCGGCCGCCCACGAGGTGGTGCCGAGCGGCCTCGTGCCCCTGTGCCCCTGGCCCCAGGTCCCCGCACTTCCCGTGCACGCGGCCCTAGACCCTGCAGCGATAGGCAGCACGTCCACCAGGCGGGGCTCAGCCCAAGGCTGGGGGGAAGCCATGACCACCCAGCGGCCTGGACGCTCATCCTCCAGAGTAAACACGGGCAGGGGCCGCCACCCAGGAACCCTGCGAAGACCCTCACCCAGACCCTGCCTCCCGCCGGCCCAGGGCCTGACCCCCGGCGACCCAAGGAGAAGGCAATCCCAGGCCAGGCCTGCCCCCCCTTCCAGCGGCGGCGTTGGAGCTCGACAGCCCAGCCCCCGAGGGGCCCAGCCCCCAGACACGGGCGCCCGCCTGACCCTGAAAAGGGAGTAACAGCCAGAGCCGCCTCTGGCCCGCGACAACAGCTAGTCACCGGTGGCATCAGGAGGAGGGGTGCGACGGGCCCCGGTGAAGGCCGGGTCGCGCCTCCTCGGGCTTGCCTCCCCCCCCCCCCCCCCCCCCCCCCCCCCCCCGGTGCGGGGAGGGACCCGTCGTCAGCTCTGGGCCGGGGTCTGGGTGGGAGGGACGCCTGCCTCCAGCGGGGTCCGGGGCTGCGAGGAGGCTGAGCTTGTGCAGAGGCTTCACTTCGGAAGCGGAGTTTTGCTTGGCCCTCCGACACCCTTCCTGTTCGCTCCTGTCCTGGACGCACCCCCCACACGGCCAGGCCCCAACAGAGCAGCCTGGCGGGGCCGCGAGGGCGGGTGGGGGTCCCTCCTGCCCTCGAAGCCGCTTGGGGGGGTGTGACACGCGGGCGAGGCTATCGCACCAGAGGAACCCCTGAGTCACCGCCCGGGAGCAGAGGCTGCAGCCCAAACGCTCTGGAACAAAGGCCCTTTGTGCCCAAGCGCCCGCCGTGCACCCCGCCAGCCTCCCGGCGGCCCATGCGCCAACGGCGCCCGCTGGCCCAGGCCCGGGCAGGGCGGTATCCTCAACACCCAGTCCCAGCCCTCCTGCCCCGGCTGCAGGCGGAAGGCCTCCACTCTTGGGTAACCCCGGTTCCCCGGGGCTAGAGCCCCAGCAGCTGACCGGCCCTGGGGCAGGACCCTCAGGTCACGGAGCGCTCAGAGCCCACGGGGCGCTCTGGCCAAGCCCCGCCAGTGAGCAAGAGCCCAGGGAGGCCGCGCCCTCCCGCCCGCTGCTCTCCAGCACCGGTCCCCAGGGGCCGGCTTGGCCGTAGACCGGCTCTGTGTGCAGGACAGAGACCTCGGGGGGATGAGGCTCCCTGCCGCCCCCAGGAGCTTCGCCCCAGGACAGGGTGCTGCGAGCTGCTCCTCGGACGCGATGAGTCCCTGTCCCTTGCTGCCATCGCCCAGCGTCCCCAGCTCGAGGACTCACAGTAGCCCTTCCCCGCCTCAAGGGCCAGCGGTCTTGTGATCGCCAACATGGTCCAGCCAGCTGGCCTCCCCGACACCAAGGACCCCAAGCCCAGCCACTCCCAAGCTCTGCAACAGGCTGGCCAGGGCCTGCGGCCACGAGGTCCTGGACACCTGCCCTGTGCGCTCCTAAGGGTCCTGGCAGAGAGAGAGGAGACACGGAGACCCCACCTGCCACAGCCCTCCCAGAGACCCTCGGGAGCAGCCCCCCAGTCAGAGACCCCATCTCCGCCAGCGGCGGGGCAGTGTCCACCTGGGGACAGCCACACCCAAAGAGAGGAGTTCAGAAACTGCCACCCAGACCCCACGCCCCAGGCCGAGTCTTGGTCCCTGGCCCGGGTCACAGGAGTCAGCACGTCTGGTCTGGGAGTGAGAGCCCCCCTCAGTAATGAGAAGTGGGAGACAGTGCCCCCCAGCAGGTGTGTGCTCGGAGGAACCCGGCGGGGGAGGGGTAGCCGCCCCCCGAAGGGGCAAAGTCAGACCCCGAGCCAGGCCCTGGCCTGACTGAATGCTAATGTGCACCCTTCTTGCAGGGACCCCAGAGCACTCCACCGCCCGCGGGTCCCAGGCAGGGGGTGGGCAGCTCCTTCGGCCAGCCTCACCCCTACCCCGTCCCATCCCTCAGCCCCCACAGAGAAGGGAGAGGGAGCAGGCGGCCTTCTCGCTCACGGCCCGGACCCCCCCAACCCCACCCCTCCGGGCTCCCGCCGCAGACCTCGGGTGGGGCCTGGCCACTGAGCCAGCGGGTGCTCCGGGCCCCCAAGAGCCCAGACACCCGGACAGCGCGCCCAGGGCGCTGGAAGGCCGTGCTCGGCCCGACACAAGACACTCCCACCCCCAGCGTCCCAAGGCTACCATGGGGCCCGACCAGCTGGGGGCCACGGCCCGAAGACCGGGGCTCTGGCTGAGCAGGGCTGGGGGTACCAGAAGAAGCCCGCCCCTTCCCCCGAGCCCCTACCTAGCACAGCAGGGCCCCGAGCCCTGCCTGGCAAGCCCCAGGGCCAGATGAAGGTTCTGGGAAGTGAGCCCTAAAGGAGGTCAGTGAGGTCAGCCCATTATTGCTTTCTCCTGCTCCTGGGCAGGGCTCAGGGCCAAGGGGCCACCCAAGGCCGTACAGAGCGATGCGGCCATCTGGCCCTGGCCCCAGCCAGTCCCTCAGGCCACCCCAAACCCAGCTACAAAACCAGAGAGGCCGGGCCAGGAAAAGAACCCCATCTCCCAGGCTCCCCCACTCCCTGGAGCCCCTGCTCGTGCTAGGCATCGCTGCAAGGGCCTGGGGCTCCTTAGGGGGCTCCAGCCCCCTCCCCAGGCCCCAGGGAGCTCTTCGAACACCAGGGTTTGGGCTGAGGGCAACACGGCAACAAGCTTCCACTGAAGGAGGCCCCAGAGTCAGCTGCTGAAGAATCTTCATCTTCTCCCTCTGACAGAAGGCGGCCTTCCCTTCTACCTGCGGGGCCCGTGCCTGGACTTTGGAAGGCAGGCTACGCCACTGGGAGCCTCACTCTGCCCTGGCCCCTTGCTTACACGGGGAGTCCGGCCTGCGTCCGTGGGGGCCTGAGCCCTGGGCCCTCTCTGCTCACAACCCTCGGTGCCTGACGGTAACCACCGCGGCCCGCCCCCGCCCCCCGTGCCTTTGCCCCCTCTCCCTCAGCACAGAGGCCCAGCCAGAGACAGCACATTCCAGGGGAATTACAGCTAAGTGGCTAATGACTTCTGATTAGGGTGACAGAAATGGGGAGGCCAGACAGACCTGGAGGCAGGTGCCGTCGGGTGGCGGCCCGTGCCCTGGCCACCTGCCCGCCGCGGGCTCCACGGGCTGCCTTGGTTTGTCCTTCTTGTCCTCGCCTCTCGTCTGTCATCCCGTCTGTCAGTGTCTGAGGACCCAGGGCCCCATCTCTGTCATCACGGTCCCCAAAGCACGTCTGGGCACCGCGAGACCCGTCCCCCTCCTGGACCCAACCAGGTAGGTGACCGGTGTACAGGGGGGTGCGGAGCCCCTGGACACAGTGAGGCCCCGAGCACAGCCGAGAGTCTGACCGGGTGTGGCCGTGTCTCTCAGCACCCCCCCCGTTTTCCCCCCTGTAATGGGGGGGTCAAGCATGGACAGTCCCCACGGCCGAGCCTGGCGCAGGACCTCAGTAATGAGAAGTGGGAGACGGTGTCCCCTCCTCAGTTTCTGCCTCGCCGGAGAAGCACCCCCACTCAGACCGGGCCGGCGCCTGCAGCCCCTGGGAAGCAGACACCCCCAGCTCGGCCCCCCCACCCCGCCCCTGACGCCACCCTGGGGCGACCAGGGACAGAGGTGAGGACGGGTCATCGGCCAAGCCCGCGGTTGCAGGGGCCGCCGCCAGCCCGGCACCAGCCTCTCCTGCCTCATTACTCAGCGGGCTGCAGGGAGGGTCCCCGAGGGGAGGGGCTGGAGAACGGCCCTCAGGCTCCCATCCCCTCCCGCCCTGCCTCCCACCCTGCCCCTGGAGCCCCCGCCCTCCCCCGCCCCCGCCCATCCTGCTGCGCCCCTTTTCCTAGGCTTCGGGCCCTGCCCCCAGCCCCCAGGCATCTGGGGCGGGGTCCTGGCCTCGGGCCTCCGGGTGGGGCCGCCCGCTGAGGGCCCAGGTGCCAACGGGAGATGGGCAGCTCCGGGGAGGCCGGACGTCCGGAGACCAATTCACATTCTTTGGTCTGGGTTTGCCGGAGCCAGATCAGGGTGGGGGGAGAGGGGGCCCCAATCCACAGATCCCGCAGGCAGGGCCTTGGCCACCCCACCGGGGTTTGCGTCGCCCGCGGGGGGCCGAGGCGAAGAAGCCAGGCATGGAGGGTCCCTTGGCCCCGCAGACGCAAGCACACGAGCCCACGCGGCGCGCAGGCCGGCCCCCCGGGTTCACGGGCGCATCCCCGCGCGGGCCCCACCCGGGTGCTCCCTGCACCCGCCCCGCCTCCCGCGGGCTCCCCACCTCGCGCTGTGCACCCCAGACAGGGACAGCACGTGGCATCCGGCCGCCATCTGACTCACCAGCTTCTGGGACTTGGGGTGCCCCAGGCTGATTGGGTCTGGGCCCCCAACCCCGCGGGTTTCCATAGGCTGCTGCCTCCCAAGACCCGACTGGAGCCCACACGTCCTTCCAGAGCTGCTCCCCTCCCCCACCCGCATGACGACACAGTAACGAGGCCACAGGGAGGGCTGAGAGCTCTTTATTGCTGGGACCACAGGTTTAACAGCGGGCGTGGGGAGAGGGTGGGCCCCGTCTGGCCCTCACGTGCCCAGGAGCAGGCCGGAGAAGCTGGAGCCGCTCTGGATGGTGAGGGTTGTCCCGGAGCCGTTGTCCACGAAGACGGAGGCATACTGTCCAGCCTGCGGCCACCCCACAGTGGGCATCACGGCCCCCGCCGCCCAGGGGGCAGCACACCGAGGAATGAAGCGAGAGCCCCACCTGGCAGCACCCACCCCGGGGGGCACGTGGCCGCTGTCCCTCCCCTGGCGGGGCTGAGCCGCGCCAGGCCCAGGCTCCAGGCCTCGGGAACCCCCCCCTACCCGCCCGGCCAGCCGGCCTCACCTGCAGCTGCAGCAGCCCCTCCACGTGCACCGTGAAGACCCGGCCGCGGCTCTCCAGGCCCGAGATGGCCTCCAGGGACCTGGACGCAGCGCCGCAGGGCGAGGTGAGGGTGCGGCTGGCGGTGGGGCCACGACCCCCCCGGGGTACCCGGGGCAGCTCCAGGTCCGCCGCAGCCCCTCCCTCCCCGCGGGCAGGAGGGTCCAGGCCCGGCCACGTCCCCCTGTGGCCCCTGCAGCATCAACGGTGCCCCCAAGGGAGGCCCACTCACGTGTGTCGATGACACAGGGACTCAATGCACACGAGCACCCGAACGGAGTCCCGAGCCCGCGGCCGCGCCCTGCCCTGAGGCTCCCTGTGGTCTGCGGAGACAGGCCCGCCTGCTGCAGCCCAGGACCCTGAGCGAGACCGCCCCCCCCCCCCCGCCCCTGCGGGAGGGGACGGAGGCCTGGGGGCCGCCCCCACTCACCCACGTGCAGGCTGGCGGAGAACTGGAAGATGGCGGTCACCGGGGCTGTGAACCGGCCCGAGGCCAGGCTCAAGCCGGACCCGCGCAGGAAGGCGCCCTGGGCCGTGGGCTGGAGGGACAGCAGGTGAGCAGCCGGCTGCAGCGCCTGGGCCCTCATCTTGCACATCCAGCCTGGGGGAGGCGCCTGTGACCGACAGCCGCCACCCCAAGCAGGCCCCCCGGTGGGCAGGATTGGGGGGCAGTGACCTGGGCCTCTGGGCATAGGCTCCAGGTCCCAAGGGATGGATGAACCCTCGAGAGCCCCCACCAGGGAGGGCATCCCTGGCTCCTGGCCAACTTGGACCCCACCCAAAGTCGTGGCACACGGGACCCACTCACCCTGACCCAGGTCTCCTCCCCCGCCCCCCTGCGCCTGGCTCCCCCAGGCGCCCCCTGCGTGTGCGTGCTGGGCGACTGACCCAGGCTGGCTATGAGCCCTGCCCATCAGTGGGGAGCCGAGCCAGCACCCCGCCCCCGCCCCGCCGGCCCCTGCTGGCTCATGAGGGGGGCCTCGGCGGGCTCTCCCACGGGCACTCACGGCCTGGAAGCCATGCAGCTCCACCAGCGTCCTCTGGTCCACCACCAGGGGGCCCTTCAGGGCGCAGTGGAAGGCCTCGGCCACCAGCCGCCCGCCTGTCCCCTCAGGCAGCACCGGGCCCAGCAGCCCCAAGGACCTGCGCTCAGTGGCCTCTGTGGGGAGAGGGTGAGGGCAGCCCCTCGGGTCAGGGTGGGGTCACCCCCAGGGCCCAGGCGAGAAGAGTCTGGGACGGGGGCCTCACCTTTCAGCATCTCCTGAAACTCTCGCAGCAGGGCCTCCTGGGTGACTGCGGCACCGGGGGGTCCGGGGGGTCCGGGGGGCCCGGGTGGCCCGGGGGGGCCAGAGAGGCCTCGCTGGGGGGCGGCAGGAGAAAGTGAGGGTCCCAGCAGGGGCCACAGGCACCCCTCCCCTGGGTTCAGACCCCGGGCTCACCGACTTCTTGTCCCGGCCCCGGCACCGTTTCTTGGAGGACCCCTCATCTGGGCGCCGGATGAAGTTCAGCCACGTCATGTGGGCGTCTGAGAACTCAGACCCCAGGCCCTCAGGTGGCTGCAGGGCCAGGCGACAGGGCTAGTGTGCTGGCCGCTGGGCCCCCACGAGGCCTCCCCTACTGCCCCCAGCGGAGAGTGGGGAGCCTCAGGGCCCAGGCCACCTGGGGCAGGACTCAGGGCCCACACCATGGCAACGGGGCACCGCAGGCCACCCCCGCGGACCCAGACCCAGACACACAGGGCAAGGGCTTGGCCTTCGTGGAAGCTAGGACCTGATGCCCAGGCACCTCGGTTTGGTTCTGCGTCGGAGCGACCCTCCCGCCGCACCGGGCTCCCAAGCCCACAAGCGCACCCGCGTCGACGTGGGCCCGCCCCACACATCCCAGTAGGTGGGCAGTAAAGAGCAGGAGCAAGTTCTCGGGGCGGGGTGGGGGTCTGCAGCGCGCAGAGCTGGGGGGCCGCGGCCACAGACCCTGCTTTGCACCGCGCATCAGGTGGGCGCGCGGGCAGCCTGCTCCCCAGCCCTGGGCCACTGCCTGAGACCATGCCCCCCTCCACCCTCCAGCCCCCGCTCCAAGCCCAGTTTCCGCATCAGGACAAGCAGGAGAGGCAGCGCCCCCGAAGCCCCAAAGTCAAAGAAGGAGCACATCACACTGAAGGGGCACCGGCTGGGGAGAGAGTCGGCCTGTCTCTGGGGACGTCTGCAGGCCAGGCTGGGGCAGGAGCCAGCACATGATGGCCTGGCCGGGAGACCGCCACCAGCACCATGGGGCCAGAGCAGAGCCCTGGCCGCTCTCGGAGGGCTCTTCGCGGCAGGGCAGGCCGAGAGGCCCCGACGCCGGCTCCAGTCCCGCAGGCGGCCCCCAGGCCCAGACATGGCAAGAGCCGGGTTCCTGGGGCAGGTGCTGCCTCCCAACCCGGGAGGACCAGCGTTCCTCAGGAGACCAGACAGGACAGGAGGGGCAGGGAGGGCAGGGTGCCTCCCCCCGCCCGATCTGGGTCCCGCCCAGAGAAGAGGGAGAAGCCGAGAATAGTCAAATGTCCCAGTTTCTGGCATATCTGCCGCTCCTGGCCCGGCTGCCATCCTCCCGAGCCACACCTGAGGGACCCAGGGGCCTTGAGACGAGTCCGTCGGGGGTGTCTACGGGCCCAGGGCTACAGGAGTCGGGGCCGGTGGAAGATGAGCCCGCCCCCCAGGAGGGAGAGCAGGAGTCCCAGTGTCTGGGGAGGGCTGTCCTGGGCTGTCACATGGCAGCCCCCCCACCACGGAGACTCCTGGCACAGAGATTTGCTTGTTTGTCCCCAGACGGACCCCTGCCTGCCCCCGGAAGCTGCCGGTAGCCCACCCTTCTCTGGCTGGCAGGGCCCAAGGACTCGCGCTCCTCAGCCTGCCCGTCCGGAAAATGGGGCCTCGGGCTCCAACGGGCCGCGTGGGCTGAGAGCAGCCGGGCTGGCTGCCACAGAGACGCCCTTGGGAGGCGGGAGGCCAGGATCAAAGGCTTGAGGGCTCGGGCGGTAGGGGCCCTGCCCCAGCAGCTGCGGCTCCCTTTCAGGCCTGCGGCCCCCCGGTGGGCCGACCCGCGCTGCCAGGGTCAGCTCCAAATCCCCTGCAGGTACCTGGCCCAAGACGGTGGACGACCAGGGCTGAGGCGGGTCACCGAGGGGACCCCAGGGGCAGACTGAGGCCAGAGGGACTCCAAGGATCAGAACACTGGCTGTGTCAGAGGCCATGGGGGGTGAGAGCCACACAGTGGGGGGTCAGGGCCAGGACCTCCAGGAAGCACAAAGCCCAAGCTAGCTTTCGCCTCTCCAGCCACTCAAGTTTGGGTTACCTGGATTCCCAAGAAGGGGGATCCCCCCGAACCCGCCGGCAGCAGGCTGCTAGAGGCATGTGGGACCTGGGGCTTCAAAGGGTTCAGCGCAGCCCCTCCCCTCCACCACCCTTCCCCAGGCCCAGGGCCCCAAGAGCAGCTGCTGCGAGTCCTGCCTGGAGTCCCCCCAATCCACCCAGACAGGCCAGGAAGGCCAGGGGAGCCAGGCAGGGCAGAGCCTGCGAGGAGGAAGACCGCCGAGAGCCAGGGGGCCGCCCGAAGCCTCCAAGGGCTTGCACACCCGCCCCCACGTGCATCCGGCCCATGTGTACCTTGGGGGAGCCCAGCAGCCCCTCGCTGTTGGAGGTGGCGGCGGTGGGGGCCTCCGTGCGCTGGCTGGGCTGCCGTGGCCTCTTGGACTCCCGCCGTGCCCCGACGCCCTCCAGGAGCGAGAGCTGCAGCCCGAGGGCCACAGCGGCAGCCGCCCAAGCCCAGCGCATGGCGCCCAGTGGCTCCAGACCCCGGTGGCGGCTCAGTGCGGCGAGCGGGGACCCCCAGGTGTGCTCATGGGGGCACTCAGGGCCCCCCGGTGGAGACCCGGCCCCAGGGGGTGCCCCGCCACCTCCCGTGCATGTGCAGCAGGGCGAGCCTGGAGCGGCGGCACGCTGGGCCCCACACCGGGCCGACGGCACCAGAGACACACTCCCGCTCCCGTGGGCTGAGGCCGGCGCCGGCCTCCCCTCACAGGCAGTGCCCCGGCTGCCGCGCACGCCGCCAAATAAACCCTCCCCTCCGCCCTAAAGCTCCAAGGGGGAGGGCTCAGGCTCTGCGGCCTCTGCCAGCCAGGGGCGGGGGCGGGGCGTCAGCCTGCCGCAAGGGGCTGCACCTCCCCCGGGCGCTCCCTGGCTGGGAAACAGCCCCCAGCCTTCCCCAGCAGGGCGGCTCACCCCGGGAACTGTTGCCGGGAGCTCACCCCAGCCGCCTCCCAGCGAAGCTCCCAGCACCTCCCGTCCGGCCCCTTCTTCAGGGGGTGGCCCAGGAATCCATCAGCCGGCCAGCCGGCTGCCCTTCCTCCCTGTGACCCACCTCACCCAGGCCCCCTGCACGCCCTCTGACAGAGGTCCCCTACCCCAGGGTCCTGCTGATGCCCGGAAGCCTGGCTCAGACCCTGCTCCTGAGAAAGGCAGGACCCAGGGAAGACAGCTGTCTTACCAGGTTCCCAGCCTTGTCCTGGCCTAGGTGACCCCGGGCACTGGCCCTCCACTGGGGTGAGCGCGTCTAGCGAGGGGAAGGACCGACTGACCTCAGGGACAGGGTGGCCCGGCTGAGGCATCCCCCGTCTTTCCACCCCTCCTCTTCTTGGGGCACAAGGCCACACCTTACTGCCTGAAGGGGTGCCCTCACCCAGCCAGGCCTCTCGGCTTCCTGCTGTCCCTAGCCAGCAGGGGAAAGGGACAGGAGTCCCCAGGCCTTTGCAATCCGGAGGTCGGAGGTTGGCACCAGGGTGCGCCCTGCCACCCAGTCCGGCCCAAGAGGAGGGAGCACAAGACTTCCGTCCAGGGGGCCCTGAACACCGATGCGTGGGTCCCCGGGGAGAGCCAGGGCCCTTCCGAACCACTGGCACGCTGCAGGTAACAGGGTGACTGGGGCCAGCTCAAGCCACCCAGGCCTTGCAGAGTCGGTCGCCACGTGACAGGGCCCAGGTGGGCTGACAGCTGCCCCTCAGCGGACCAGGCCTACGAAGGGTCAGAGCCATGGCTAGCCCCCGGCCGGGAGGGAGGACGCGCCGGTCCTGGGGGACAGCACACGAGTCCTCCAAGCATGCCTCAGTTCCCAGACATCCAGCAGGAATGACGAAGGCAGACCCCAGCCCCCACCCACGTCCACGGCTGGCAGCTACAGGCAGAGCCACCCCCTGAGACAAGCCTGGCGGGGAAGATGAGAGGAGTGCCCGCCCGGGGTCATCCGGCCCCGCTCCTGGCTCAGGCAGAGGCGGTCGGCTCCAGGGACAAGAGCGGGCAGTCAGCGAACTCGGAGCCTCAGCTCCCAATGCCTGGATCTTGAAGGGGGCCACGCTGCAGAAGATCCCCTTGTGCTCTGGCGGCTGGAACCCTAGATGCGACCTGCACCCAACACCAGGTCAGGACCGGGGCCCAGGAGATGCCCACCGAGCTGCCAGGCCCCTCCTGACAGGCTGGGCACCGCATCCTGACGGCCCGACCCCAGAGTGCCCAGGGCACCGGGCCAGCCCTGACTGGCCACTGTGCAGACACTGCCACTGGCCAGCCCCCAGCGCAGTCCCACAGGCAGGCAGACCTGCAGCGGACGGCCTCCGGAGCCGCGTGGGAGAGCCACAGCGATGGTCCCGACAGGTCCAGCCACGCCTGAACTGGGGGGTCCTGCTCCCCTCCCCAGGCACCTCGACAAGAAACAGGAAGGACCACCCGCTGGCCCACTGGCTCATGAGCCTCCGCCGAGCTGTGCTCCGCAGGGGGACGCGGCTCCCTTGGGCTCAGGGCCAATGTCAGGAAAGCAGCTCGCTGCTTCCCGGTGCCCCGCCGCCTCCCCTGCACCCTATGGGTCCTCCCGGGGGCCCAGCTCCCCCAGTGAGCACGGGAGCTGCCGGAAAACCACCAAAGGGACCTGCTCTCCTGTCCTCCACGCCCTATGCCGCAGATGCCCACTGCCCCTGGAGGGGAGGCCCAGGCCCGCTGCCATGCCTCTGTACCCACAGCGCCAAGCCCAGATGCTGGGCAGCCTGCCCCCGCGACGCCCTCAACACACCGACGGCCGCCCCAGCCTCAGACCGGACCGGTCGGCTGCATTCGCAAGCTTCCGGTCTCAAACTCAGGCCTGGGCAGGTCTCTTGGGGGAGAGCTGCTGGGAACGCTCCTCCGGAGACCCCCCTCCAACCCTCCGGGACGCCTTCGCCTGTGTCCGTGCGGCCTGACTTCAGTCAGGGGCTTCCTCCCTGGACTGAGGGACTCCAAACACGGCCTGCCCTCAGCGGTTCGGCTGCGCCAACCATGGGGGGACGCCCAGCTGCCCTCCACCAAGGACCCCACACGCCAGTGCGGGCCGGTGACCCCTCCGGGGGAGAGCAGCACGGACACGGGGTCGGATGTGCAGACCCACAGGAAAAGTTTTTAAAATTTTATTTATTTATTTTAATCTCTACACCCAACATGGGGCTCAAACTCCCGACCACGAGATCAAGGGTCACGAGTTCTTCCGACTGGGCCAGCCAGGCGCCCCAAGGTCATCTCTTCCCGGTCACTGTGGATGGCTCATCGCCTTGGGCACTGGCTGAAGGCTCCTCACGGATCTGTTTCTACTGCTGACAGAGAGCTTTTAATACTTGAGATTTCACATTCGGCGAGGAAACGACCCACGTTAAGTGAGATATTTGCTATGTAACTTACGCAGCCCCCAGGAAACACCAAGTGCTCGGCTCAGAGGGCAAGGCCTGGCGTCCGGCACAGCGGACGAGGCCCCGGCGGAGCACGCCCCGGCCGATAGCACGCGGGGTCCCCCGGCAGTGTGGCGCTGCCGCCGGGGCCCACGGCTACTCACTGGGCGCCGCCAGCCTCCCTGAGGGCCACGCCGCCGGCCTGCCTTGGACGAGCCTAGTGCTGGGCTGAGATGGACGTGCATTTCCACCAACAGAGACTCAAACAGCACAACATTTAGGAACAAAGATATAATGAAAGATTTTTTTTTCACAAGAGTGGGTTAAGTACACACAAGTGGTAAATTATAGAGCCGTTTTAAATAAATGGATCAAAACCCAAAGAATGTCGAAGACGCACAAGGGCGTGGCCGCCCTCGAGGCCCCAGGAGTGAGAAGAGAGGCCCGCGGCCTGGGCCCCGCAGACACAGCGCTTCCACAGGACGCGCGAGTGCGAGGCCACACGCGGGCGCCTGGCAGGAGCCTGCGGCGGCCAGGGAGCCGGGTGCGCCCCACCGGCCCTGCCCTTCCTGCGACGCCCAGGCCGCGCGTGGTCTTCCAGGGCCCAGCCCACAAGGGACACGGGTGAGCTGCAGAAAGGAACCCTACTCTCTTTAGGGTAAAGCACAGATCTGGACCAAGTGGGAGGGGAACCCCGAAGTGCACAGAACCTGCCTGTCAGGTGCGGACCCCAGGGGGCTGCTCGGGGTCAGAGATGTCCTGCGGGCACCAGGGGCCACCCCCTGCAGCATCCGGGAACCTGGAGGTGGCAGTGGGGGGGGGGGGGGCCAGCCTGGCAGGGGTGTGGAGCCAAGGAAGTGGGGAGGGTAACGTGAAGGCAGCCTCAGGGACCACACAGGACACGGCGGCTCTTCAAGTAAAGGGTGCCCCCGTGTGGTCAGGCAGCAAGCAGGTGCTGAATTTCAACTTCAGCAGAACGAAGAAGAACCCACTTTCCGAGGAAGGACTGCTTCTTTCCAAGCGAACACAAACACACTTCAAACGCTGAGGCCCAAAGCCGCACGTCTCCTGGACCCCATCTGTGGCTGTCCTTGGCCAGCCCCGGGGCCCCACGGCCAAGCCCCCTGCCCCTGCCCGCCGGGTGCGGCTGCGGGAGCGGCTCCTGCCGGCTCAGCCAGGGCTCCGCCGGACCAAGAACGCACGCAGAGGGTTTGATAATCGAGTTCTGTATTTTTAAGTGACCAAATCTAATAAAATGAAAACCAGGGTTACTAAAACAGGTCCGAAAGACGATACAGGAGAGAAGCTATAAAACCAAAGCGTAGGCCCTTCCTCCTCGACACCCGAGCTCCACGGTCGGCCCCCAGCAAACCCCAGAGTGAGGACAGGGAGCTGAGACTCTTGCATCTCCTCTACATCCAAATTACACACTTTGGTTTTTGTTTTCCTTTTCAAGGTTTTTAAAAAGCTAACCCAGGAGTCAGGCAGGTCCGCCTGCGCTCGGCGGCGCGTCCAGCCAGCTCGTGGCAAGCTCGGGCCGTGTCCCTCGTGTCTGACCACTTCTGCCGGCCGTGGCACGTGGCTCACTCCTGCGCTATGCTTCTCAGCACGTACTTGACCGTGTAGGCAAAAGCCGCGAACCCGACTATAACAAACAAGTTCGCCAGGGCGCCGCCCAGGAGTCCGTGGTGCCGATTGGCCTGCTGCAGCCCCGCGAGGTGTGGCCCAGCCCCCGGCGCGTGCCCATTGAGGAGCTGAAGCCCGTTCTGACCGTGGTGTGTTTCCCCGTCTGGAACCACATCTGGTAAGGGGAGAGCCTGGGGTCGGCTACTGAGTTCGTCTTGGGCTTTCTGTTTTTGTTTAATTTCCTAAGATAAAAACAAGAAAAAACAAGGGTTGGTCTAAACAAACAAATTCCTTTAGGACTAGGGATGGTTCTAAGATCCGCCACGAAGACCTGGGGGGCTGGCGATTGCCAGCCCTCCGTGCTCAAACCTGACACCCGCCCTGAGAGGTGGGGGCCGCGGCTAAGCCTGTTGTACAGATGAGGGGCCCAGGGACTTGTCAAAATCACCAAGCCTGCACCTCTCAGGGCCTAGACCAAGTCAGTCCGAGCGACACGGCCTCACTGTGGCCTTGACCCCGCCCCTCCTGGCCAAGGGCCCTCCCTGCGGCTCAGCAGCCCACCCGAGGAGCTCCACGCCCCGCCGCCCAGTTCCCGCTCCCTGGGCTCCCCAGCTCCCTGGGCAGCTTGAGGAGGGGGCAGGGCTGCAGGTGCTCGTGGCAACGGACGGCCTCCGCGCCGTCCATCTGGAGCCCAGCTCTCCTCTTGGGAAGAGTCAGATGTGAAAGTGGCCCTGACAAGTGGGGAGCAGAAGTGACTGCCAGCCTCTATCCCTTACCTCAACAACTTCAGGGAATAATTCACAGAAGACTTTGTCTTTCAAATTAAATGCTAAACTTTGTGCAGCCAGTTGTCTTTTCTAAGAAGAAAGAGAAGGGAAATATCAGCCCAAAGATTAATTTCAATTCTTTCAAATTCTAAACACTATTTTATCCTCAAAAGCTGCAGCCTTCACGTTGTTGAGTAATAAACTCACTCTTCAGAACAAACCAATTTAGTCTTATCAAGGCTTATTTATCTTTCCATTATCATCAATTAATAACATTAAACTTAATTTCTACAAAAACAATAAAAAAGAGAGCGCCTACGTGGTGCAACTGCCTTCAGCTCGGTCATGATCCTGGAGTCCCGGGATCAAGTCCCGCATCAGGCTCCCTGCTTGGCGGGAGCCTGCTTCTCCCTCTGACCCTACCCCTCTCATGCTCACTCACTCTTTCTCTCTCTCTCTCTAATAAATAAAATCTTAAAACACAACACACACACACACACACACAATAGAAAAATAAACACCAGGTAACAAGGACTAGACACCTTGCTCTCCGGGGAGAGGGCTCCACAGCCGCCCGGCCCCCCCAAGACCCCTGAGGAAGCTCGGCCTGTTCTTCCCACTGCTGAGGAGAACAAGGAACCCCAGAGCAGGGGGTCTCCACACAGTGCCTGGGGAGCCCCCCAGCAGGCGACCACACTCTCCACCCCTTACCGTGAAGTCCGACGTCTCTATGCTGCCCAGGGTGGGGCCCTTCTCCACCAT
The DNA here is from genome assembly GCA_028533885.1 of Nasua narica. Taxonomy (NCBI): domain Eukaryota; kingdom Metazoa; phylum Chordata; class Mammalia; order Carnivora; family Procyonidae; genus Nasua; species Nasua narica. Next base: position 317,511 of record CM052798.1, read on the forward strand.
GAAGCTAAGGAGCCCCGTCAGGATGGTGGAGACGGACCAGGCCGGGTTCCACGTGTCTGGGTGGAAATCCGTGATAGAAAGACACAGCCTGCAAAACAGGGACCCACTCAACAGAGCTCCCCCCAATCCTGACCTCACTCGACACTGGAGAAGCAGAAATGCCTTACCTTGTATTGCACTTAAATCTTCCATTAGGCGTTATCATATAAATACTAGGAGGTTTAAAAGGAAATTCTCTGGGAAAAACTAGTTTTCCATGATAATAACCACCTATATCAAAACAGAGAAAGAGCCTCGTCATGGTCCACAGTGCAACTCCAGCGGGGCAAACCGCTCGCACCCGGCCCCATTCCAGCCCTCGGGCCGGCGCCACTGCCCTCGGCCTCCCGCCCCGCCCCAGCCACTCTCCCCAGCCACTCTCCCCCGTCTCTGTGCCCACCAGCTGAGCACCCCTGGAGCACCCTGGAAGTCCCACTGGGGGCTCACGACCAAAAATCAGGAGCAGCCCTTGCCCCCACGTGACCAGCACACGGCCCTGCTCCACCTTCCGGTGCCCCTCTCGCACCCAGGCAGGGCATCAGAGAAGCTGTACCCGGCTGGCTCCTCGCGGGCCCCCTCCTGCCGCCCCTCCCGGCGTGTCAGCCGAGGGCACCCCATTCAGAACCGCTCCCTCCTGCGCCACACATTCCTCCTTCCCCACCGAACCACACCCAGCAGCGAGCAAAAGTGCCATCGTTTCTCCCACCGCAAAAACACAAAACTCTGGCCGCCACCCCCTCCGACTCCTGCTAATTGCTCACTCTCCTGTCTGCACGGTCCCCGGACGGTTACACCCAAGTCCACCCTGACGAGGCTCCTGCTCCCGCCATGGTCCCCCTGACCTCACATCGAGATCCCCTGACCTCCCCTCACCCCACAATCCCTCCTGATCCTGCCGCCTCGAGCCCCAGCCTGCCCTGGATGCCCATTCTCACCCACCCCCTAAGCGCTGGCCCCTGGCTCCTTTGGTGCCCCCCAACCACTCCCACTTTGGGGGGCTCATGGTCTCCCATGACGGGAGGGTGCGACCATTGGTCTCCAACCAGCACTTCCGCCTGGGCCTCCGGGCCCCTCCCCTAACTCCGGACCCACGAACTGACCATCCAGGCGGCACTGTCCAGAGGGCTCCAAGAGAGAATTCTGGCTATTTTCCCCAAACAACAATTCCATCCTCTTAACCATTCAGACTAAAATCTGGGAGGCCCACTGCCATTTCACCATTCCCCGCCGTCGCCCCCCCGCCATTTCACACCTACTCCAGCAGATCCCGTTGGCCAGACCTTCAAACTGATTCAAATCAACAGTCGGGGTGACCCTGCTAGCCTCATGGCCTTCACCCTGCCCGCTCAGCACCCAGTCCCACCGGCCCACGCCCACCCGAGGCCTCACACCCTCCTCTCAGGGCTGCACCTGGGGGCTTGCTGGAAATGCAGAGCCTCGGGCCCAGCACAGGCAGGCTAAGCGGACCGCGCAGTGACAGGACACCTGGTGACGTGTGTGGGGGCAGGTGCGAGGCGCCCTGACCTCCACCTGGGCTCCCCCCTGTCCCCGGCACCCCGGGTGTGGACCCACCTCAAGGACTGGGGCACACTTGTCCCAAAGAGCCCCACGTCTCTGTTCCAAAACCACTCTTGAGTAGGCCCTCCGCACCAGAGCGGCGGCCACCTCCCGTGAGCGCTGTCTTCTACTCCAAGCTCTGCCAGTGGTGGAGGGACGGCATCAGCAAGTGTCCCTCGCAAGGCCAACCCAGCAAGCACACAAGCCCACCACTGAGAGACTAACACCGTAAATGACGCTCAGAGCACCTTCACTCAAAATCACTAAGAAAAGCCAAACCGGAAAACAGCCAAGCGATACACACAGCGGCTTTTCCGAAGTGGAAGCAGGATGAGTCACGGCGGTCGGAGACAGTGAGGCTCAGCGGAAGGCAGTGGGAAGACAGGCACTGCCTCGCCGCTCAAGTGTACAGCTGCCAGGAAATGGAATTCTCGATACCTGCACTGGCCCGGCCCCTGTGCCTCCCATGATCTACTGAGAAAACGCCAGGTGAAGACCTGCTGCTGAGGGGAGGGCTCCGGGCAGAGAGGCAACCTCACAGGGAGCAAACTGGAGAAGCAAACAGCAAGTCGCAAGACACATGGCAGGCGGTGCTGGGAGGGTCTGTGCTGAGGGGGGCCCAGACGGCTCAGCGCGAGAGGGGAAGAGGCAAAGCAGGGCACCGGGGAGGACAGAGCCTTGCCCGGAGGTCAGGCCCTCAGGGAGCGCGGGGAAGCAGGGCCCGGCCAGCGGTTCCCACATCCTTCATTCCCAGTGTCCAGAGGAGACAGAGCAAGGAGCGCAGCCCGGGCCGAGCCCTGGGGACAGAAACTCCAGAGAGCACTGTGGCCCTGGAAGGAGGCCCCGGGGAGCACCCAGCACGATGCCGCGCTTCACCACTGCCCTTCGTCCACTGAACTGCTTTTGCAACTAAGTGGAAAAAAAGGAAAAAATCCACCGGCCACAAAGGTGCTGGACCATTCTTGGGTTCTCTGCTCTGTCCCACTGACCCTCCACGGTCTACTCACCGAGGCTACGGAAGTCTGAAAATGAAGCAGGGTGACGACTCCCGCTTTATTCTCGCTTTAGCTACTCTCGATCCTCTGCCTTTCCATGTACGTTTTAGAATAAAACCCGCAGGACAAATTTGTGTACGCCTACAAAATCTTTCATTACGACTTGGACAGGAGCACGTGAGATCTGCAGATCGCTTCAGGGAGAATCCTCAGCGGCACCCGCAGTAGTGGGAGGCCGCTTCTGAACTGCTAAGGTCGCTGGGCCTGAAGCTGGCCAGGGGAAGCACGGCCGCGGAGCCCAGAGCCCAGCCAGCGCTGAGCCGAGCAGAAACGCACAGGGAGAGGAGCCGTGAGAGGCTGAGAAGGAAGGGTCAGGACCTCCAGAAGTCAGAGGAGGAGTAAGTGAAGCGGAAGCCAGAGTCCACACCGTCCAGAGTCCACAGAACCCCAGACCCTGAGGCCTGAGATCTGTCCCTCAAGCGGGCAGTTCAGCGGGGCCCCTTATCGACCCAGAGGAGAGCGGTCGGCAGAAGGAAGGGCTGCAGGCTGCTGTGCAGCCCTGAGCCGAGGGGATGCGCGCAGGGGCGGGGACGGGAGAGGAGGCAGAGGAGGGGAAGGAGAAGAAAGAAGAGGAGCAATAGGAAAAGCTCTGTGTCGGAAGGCTGGCAGCCCGAGGGCCAGAACCAGCAGGAAGACACACAGGGGACCGCCAGCCACAAGGAAGCATTCGTGACAGTGTCGGATCGGGAAAGAGGGTGCCTCTTTCTGCAGAGACAGGAGACCCCGTGTTAGCCAGGGCCTGGGGATAAGCGGATCTCCTGCAGTCCCAGCCCTGCACGCCTTCACCAGGCGCCTGCCCTTTCCTCTCCTCGCTGCCTCCACCCCTGTCCAGGCTCATTTCCAGCAGCAACAGGCCTGGATATAAAATCAATAAACGTTCACTATTTATTCGGAAAATACTAAAACTACAAAAAAATAAACTTAAAAGCCAAGCACGACGGCCCTTGAGAGAGAGAAAACACACTCACTCCCAGTGTGTTCGAAACACATATTTTACAAACATTCTAACATGATCTGTCCTACGGCCCGAAGCCCGTCTTCTGCTACATTTCTAGAAAAGCCCCTGCAAGCCCAGCAAGGCCACACGTCGCTGCCGGGCATTCGGGCGGTCCCCACCCCGACACTGTGAACACACCCACCCTGCAGAAGGCTTCTGCACCTGTCTCCCTAGGACACAGCTGCCCACATCAGGGACTCCCGCATCAAAGGGGACTCCTTATAAGGCTAGCGACACGTATGCCAAGCGTTCTCCTCCAGCGGCAGGACTCTCTTCTACTGAAATCTTATGCAAAAGCCCCGTGTGGAGGCAGATGTTGCCTGAAGTGAAGACCCAGTGGCTAGAGAGCTGAAGGTGCTCCCCGCCCGGCCCCAGCTCTGCCCTGGGCTTACCCTGCCACGGCCCATCTCTTCCCCGGCCTCAACCCTGAGGCTGGAGCCAGGCTCCCCGCGGGCCCCCGAAAAGCTAATTCCAGGTCTACTTTGTAAATGACACCAGAGGACCCTGGGCGGCGTTGCCACATCAGCCTCAGCAGCAGGCAGGAGAGCAGAGGTGCCCAGCTGGTGCAGAGCAGATCCTAAGCCTCAGTGGCCCACCCACAAAGGGGCCCACCCCTTGGCTCGAGGGGCTCAACAGAGGCGGTGCTCCGTAAATACACCTTCCCCTCCTCCGACAACATTCACGCTGCTCTGAACAAACCCCAGGAGAAACTGGCCGCACTGTCCAGCTCACCAGGTCTGTCTGCAGCTCTGATCCCACGGATGTGAGGCGCTGGGTAAACCCCGAGACTTCCACACGGCCCCCAAAGACTGAACACAGCGGCAAAACCAAACACTTCTAGGACCTGGAGAAACACTGGGACGGATTCCCAGGAAGTCCGATCTCACTCACGCACAGCTAAAATAGAGCGCGGTTCACAAATACAGAATGTTTGGGGCACCGGGGCGGCTCAGTCGTTGAGTGTCTGCCTTCGGCTCGGGTCATCATCCCGGGGTCCTGGGGTCGAGCCCCGCATCGGGCCCCTGCTCAGCGGGAGGCCTGCTTCCCCCCCTTCCACTCCCCCTGCTTTTGTTCTCTCTCTCTCGCTGTCTCTCTCTCTGTGTCAAATAAATCAATAAAATCTTAAAAAAAAAAAAAAAAAGATAAAACAGCCTCTTGTTCCTGTCACTCAGATCAAAGACTTACCTTCATATGGGGTCATCTCTGGGCCTCGGACCACATAGTGCCTGAGGGAGAGAAGAAAATCAGCTGGCTCTGGGGATGGCAAATTCTCCAAATTTGGGGTCACCCCAAGGCTGGGGTTTGTAGGGTCCAGGAACTCGATATTCACACACATTCAGTAGGTGAACTTGTACTATGCGTGGTTTAGTCACTTTGTAACAGAATCTTAAAAACTGTATCTTGTGAGTTTTCCCCAAGTATTTTTGTGTCCACAATATGCAAGAAAGGAATCCTCTCTGATGGGTTCAGCCAAATGAAAAGGTTCCCAATGTTAATTTCACATTCATTCTTGACGTGTACCCGGAAACTCGCACTTCTCAGTGTGCCCAATATTATGAGGCAGGCCAAGCAGGGAACAGCTGGTGTCCCCCAGTGTTACTGTCCCCGTTCGGGGAGAACCACGCGCAACCTCAGAGCAGCTGTCCTGTGGCAGGCGGACAGGCCCAGCCCACGACCGTCGCTGAAGGCCCCGCTGGGCCAGCCCCAAGCCCAGGCTGGGCCCACGAGCCTCAGACCGAAAGCAGCAGCACCCTCAGACCCCACTCCCCCACACGAACATAGAGCTTCAGCTGTACGTCAAGAGGAGTTTGGACGTAAGGGTTTTCAAACAAAACGGAAAAGCACAAAGGAGAAAGTAGAACCAGCCAGAAATCTAAGAGCACGCGACTGTTAATGCCTCAATAACCAACCCTCGCGAACACCACGTTACTGTCGCAGACCAGGCAACACCTGCCACCTGCGAGCTGACACGTTTGACTCCAAGAACAGTCATCCTGTGCTGGCCGACCAGGAACGACCCTCAGAGCCAAGCGTGTGACACACCCAGCAACACGGCCTTACTCTGTCACTGCTCCCAATCCCGGCGCCCAGTCTGAGAATACTGCGTAGGGGCAGCGAGCAAGGGTGGGGAGCCTGGCACCCCGAGCGGCAGCAAGGGACGGGCACCGCAGCGCTCAGAGGACGCCTGGGCCGGCAGGAGAGCCCGTCCGGTGGGCCTGACACGGCTATCCTCGGCGAGCTCTGGGAACTGGATTCCAGGGCGAGGAGAGGGTCTCACCACCCCAACTAAATTATCTGTGCTAAAAATAGGACTCCTGCCGAAAAGAAGCCTGCCTTCTGGCTGGGAGTCCGGAACACTGGGAGGTGCCAGGTAGAGGGGCCTCCGTGACCTGCTCACCCCGGAAATCCCGAGCCCCGGACCTCTAACAGGCTCGTCCCCAGTGGACAGAACCTCAAGTGTGTTGCCACAACAAGTCCTGTGAGAGCCCAGGGGGACTGCAAGCCTGGCCTTGGCCTCCTATGGACTCTGCTCCCAGTGCCTTTTCCGTGCGCCAACTTTGCTTATTTTTTCACCGTAAGAAACCTTAGCGGCAGCTCCTCCTCGTGAATGACTGAACCTGGGGACCTGAACTCAGAGGCGGGCAGAGGCTCCCCAAACAAAGAGGACATCCCTGCAACCACCACGGAACCTGTCCCTCCATCAGCCAATTCTGTGAGCAGTGACACGTGGTTTTTGTGGGCTGGGGCCAGGGAGAGCTCTGCTGTACCCCTAACCCTCCCTCACACGAGGCCCACCTCCCCCTGAGAGCCCTCCCCTCACCTCTCAGAGCAGGCCCTTCTAAGCTGAGGAAGGTGGATCCAGAACCCTTAAACACCAGCCCAGCGGGAAAATATTTAACTCCGTCAAATAGTTTTCTCTGGATTTAAAAAACTCAAAAAATACTTTTTTTTAAAAGTGGGCTCCATGCCCAGCATGGAGCCCAACGAACTCTCAACCCTGAGATCCACACCTGAGCTGAGATTAACTGGCTTAACCGACTGAGCCATCCAGGTGCCCGGGAAAACACTTTTTAAGATCAAAACACAAAATACCTCTCAAACAGGGGTGCCTCGGGGGCCCAGGCAGTTGACCATCTGAGTCTTGGCTTCAGCTCAGATCACGATCTTGGGGTTGTGGGATCTAGTGCCGCCATCGGGCTCTGCGCTCAGTGTGGAGTCTGCTTGAGATCCTCTCCCTCTCCCTTTCTTCCCACTGGCACGTGCGCACGCGCATGTGCACACTCTCTCTCTCTCAAATAAACAAAATCTAAAAAAAGAAATACCTTTCAAACAGAAAATGCTTACTACTTGAGCCCTAGGCTTACATCCCACAAAATCAGCAGCACGCCTGGTGAGGGCAGCAAGTCCGTAAGCAGGCAGGCCCCATGGCCGCGCTTGAACACAGCCAAAGAATCACTACGAGACAAGTGTCCACAAGGTACGGAGCCTGTCTCGTCGGCCCCGCAGCTTCCCAGGCCAGGGCCCGGTGCTGAGGTGTCAGGACCCTGAGCCTTCATCACAACCCCCCCGAGGCAGGGCATGCTGCTTCACAGCACCAAGAAGCAAAGAGCAGAGAAGGAGAGTCTAGAAATGCAGCTTCTCCACCAAAAACTGTGAGATCGACACACCCCAAAGGCTCCCCTGTGGATCCCAACACGCAGCACCACCACCCGCAAAAGGTGCTCTCCAGCACTTTCTCCAGCCCCAGCGTGCAGGGGTTAAGGAAGACCCCATCGCAGCCCCGGCTGCCACCTGTTATGAAGGCAGCCAGGACACATCCGCAGGGCTCCGTCTACTCGCATCTGAAAAGGTGCAGACGCACCTTTCCCAGCGCCATGATGGGAGCGCCATGATGGGAGCGCCATGATGGGAGCGCCATGATGGGAGCGCCATGATGGGAGCGCCATGATGGGAGCGCCATGATGGGAGCGCCATGATGGGAGCGCCAAGGCCATCCGGCCAAGCCAGCAGAGAAACTGGGGGACAGTCGGTGTGTGGTGAACGGCAATGCAGAGCCTTACCATTCAAGAATATTGGAAGGGAGGGGCTCGGCACAGATGTAAGGCACCGGGTCCTTCTTAATGCGAAGATAGTCCTGTTTCAGCCGCTGGGTCGCTGTTGTTGGAGCTCTTTTATTGCTGTTGCTGCTCATCTACGGAGAACAAACATTTCTGTTTACAAGGAAGGAAAAGGCACACCACCTGCTTTCCTCACGCGCAGACAGCTTCAGCAGTTCCTCACTCTGCTTCCGTCTCTACAGCCCATCGGCAAACGCAGCGAACCCCAGCCGCCCAGAGCCGGGGCCTGGGGGCTGTAATGACTCGCCCCCCGACTCAGACGCCGGCAGGACCAGCAGAATCTCCTCCTCCGTCTGCCCCGCCACAACCTTCATTTATGTAACGTCAGATGCAAAGATTAAGAAAAAAACCTAAAGCCTCATTCCTGTCCTCAAAGAACCAAAATGGAAAGAAAAACATCTCATTTAAAAGGTCCTAAGTAGAGGTGTGCTGAAGCCAGCTTGGACCCGGGCTCCTGAGCGACTGAGCATCTCGCTCCAACTCTGTGCTAATGAGACTCTTCCCTGGAAATCAAGATGAACCCCAAACCAGCCCCCAATGAAGGCCTGTTAGGCATTTTCCAACACACCTACCACTGGTCAAAAATGGATGGGAGGAAAAGGCGAGCAGAAAAAGTGTCTCTCTGACACTGGAGATAAAGAACCTCCAAAGTCTGACATACGTGCTGGAAAGAGGAGAAAGGAGTGCCCTCCAAACAGAAGGAGCCACAGCACAGCAAATGAAGACTGACGGACAAGGCTGGGCGGGGAGACAACGCCAGGTGGTCAGGCAGCACAGCACAAAGTTTTGAGGTCCAAGCCTTAAGGGAGATCAGAGTTTCTGTTAGAAAGATCACCTGGATATGGGGCGCTTGGGTGGCTCAGTCAGTTAAGCGTCTGCCTTCAGCTCAGGTCATGCAGGATCCCAGGGTCCTGGGATTGAGTCCTGCATCAAGCTCCCTGCTCAGCACGCAGTCAGCTTCTCCTTCTCTGCAAGACCCCACCACCACCCATGCGCACGCTCTCTTCTCAAATAAATAAAATCTTAAAAAAAAAAAGGACGGACGGACGGAAGGAAAAGAAAGAAAGAAAGAAAGAAAGAAAGAAAGAGAAAGATCACTTGAACATTCAGTGAAGGTCAAACAGGACAGATGAGATGGGATGGGAGCGACAGGACAGGGCTGAAAGCTAAGGACCAGGAGCGAGGTCACAGCCATCGTTCAAAAGAAGAGACATGCCTGGCTTAGGGGCCCCTGGGGACACTTGGGCTGTGCTCGGAGACAGAGGGAGGGATGGTGAGAGGAGATCCAGGGCCCCCGCCCGCACAGACAGCAGAACGGCTCCAACCTCAACTGCCACGTACCCTGAAGTTTCCCATAAGACGGCAAGGCAAAAAAGTTCTGCCGCTAAAAATAAAGTGTGAAAGCCACTGGTCTACCATACGACGGAGACAGAGGACACGTAGAGGTACGCGGGAATGGAAAGGAGGAGGAGCTGCCAGGCGACAGTGGTGGCAAATTGGAGCCGTACCTGTCCCGCTCCCCTCCGTGCTTCTGACGCTGCCACTCAGCGGTCTCAGCCCATCCTGCCGCAGCACTGGGCAGCAGTGGCCAGGACCTCCGCCCTGACCTCCGGCCTGTACAAACCTGAAGTCACTCCACCCCCACCTCCCACCACGGAGCCTGCGCTCCTCATCTTCACCTCAGGGCCTCTGTGTGCTCATTTCCCTAGCGACAGCTCCATCAGGTCAGAGGTCTGCAGACTCCTGCCCCCTTGCAGGACGAATTCCCCTCAAGAGCGCTCAGCCCCCAGACGGCAGCGGGGGCTCAGTGGGCTCACTCTAAGCACCAAGGCCTGCAGAGCAGTCCTCTGCCCCCCACACTTCTCTGGGGCTCCTAAACCTCAGGGTCTCTGTTCCCCTCCTCCTCCCGTCCCCACTCCACTCACCCTCATGCGGGGTCTCGTTACCGTTCCCGTTAACCCCGACAGCCTCCCAACTGGCCTCCCAGCTTCCAGTCTCACCCATGTCAGACCCCCTGTAGACTTAGGGCAGATTAACCTTTTCTCCACCCACAGTTCTGATCACATTTCAAGGTTCCCCCACAACTAAGCGAAGAAACGTGAACACTTCCCCCTGCCTGCCAAGCCCTTGACAAAGAAGACCCAGCTAGCCCTCCTAGTTCTCCACTCCCAAATGCCCTCCTCCCCCTAACCCGATGGCTGCTTCTCAGCCTGGTGGTCTCTGCTGGCAGAAATTCACTCAGGCCCTCCCTGGCCTAGCTCAAGAGCTAAGTCCCTCACAAGCCTCCCTGATTTCCCCAGTCAAATGCCTCCACGAGCCTCCCTGCAACCCAGCTCCACACCTCGCAGGTTCCTGCCAGGCCCCAGCAGAGGTGCTGGTGAACCCGCAGCAGGAGAAAGCTACCCAACAGCCCGGGAAGGGATGCTTTCCCACACAGCACTGCCCCCGAGCTCCGGCCCAGCCCAGCGGGGCCCGGCGGCTCACTGGGGACCAACGCCTTGTAACAGAGCAGCAACCCACCGCACCGGACTTGTTCGGTTTCTTTTAAACGTTCACAGGAAGTTAGCGCTCTGCCATACACAAAACAATTCACTAGATCATTCAAACACCACTGTGTCTGCACTTAATTATGTGCCCAGGCTGGATGCTTAATGAGGGCTACTGGGCAGCCACGCAAAATAAACGGATCTGGCCTGGTCAGTCACAAACATCTCTCTCCCTCTTGCTCCCGAAGGCATAATCTTTAAAGTCACATTTATGACTCAACTACTCAGTTCACGAAAAGGAAGGGCTCCCAACTGACCCCTCCTGTCCCTCAGTCAGTGCTCTCCCAGCCCCTCTAGCCTACGGCACCCACACAATGAAGACGTCTCAAGTTCCCTGCAAGGCGCGCAGACAGGGCACATGAAAGTGCACTACGCTGAAAGAGACAGAGTGCAGACATTTAGGAAAAAGGCCAGGAATAAAAAACGCTCGCGTACAGAAGCGGAAGGAAAGCAGCCTGAACCAGCATCACGGGGCACGAGTCCTTTCAGCCCCCGTCCTCTCCTCTGCACATCTCTTCCGCTCCGTGCAAGCCTCACTCGGGGGACAGCGTGGCGAGAGACCGTGGCCTGACTGACCCGCTGGGCACGGGACACACCCAAGCCCAAGACTTTCAGGGAAGTTTCTCCTTTCTCCACCAGGATTGCTTCACAGGCTGGAGAGAAGCCCGGGGCTGAGGCAGGGGCCCGGTTCCCACCCATGCACCTGCCTGGGCAGGGCGCTGCCCCAGAGGTCAACCCTTCAAAACAGTGCAGATGACCGACGGCAGGTTCCGGGCTCCGAGATCCAACCGTGCCTGGTCGACACAGCGGCTTTTCAATCACGCCTCTTCCTACCAAAGCGGGATTGCACCAGGCTGCCCTCGCCTGGGACGGGCCCCCCTCCCACTGCTGGGGCGCGCTCCTGCGCGCTTCGGGGCGCTGCTCCCACGGGGCGGTGGCCTTGCGTCTCTTCAGCTGCTCCAGGCCTGGGCCCGCAAAGAGGTAGGGAACTGGGTTTGAGTTAAACACAGACCATCTAGGGGTACCGACTGAAAAGGGGCCAGAGTCCACATCTGGCTGCGCGCTGGGCGGCTGCAGGGACCCGGCAGACGTGCGAAGTGGGCAGCCCCACATGAGGAGCTGGCCCGGGGCCCAAGGGAGCCACCCCACTGCGGCTTCCCACTCCTACCGCCTCAATGCTCCCTCGGCTGTCGCCCCGACAGGCAGAACCCCAAGCACCCTCATTCCTGCCGGGGGCCAAGAAACACTTAGGGAGCCGTTCAGGGGGAAGCGACGGCGGGCTCAACGGCAGCCACCCCAACACCGATTCCCAGAGACATTTACAAACCAAGATCCGGGCCGGCCAGTCGTGGAGATGCCCGCACGCGCGCTACTAACAGGAGGCCTTTCCGCAGGAGGCCCAGCCGCGGGGCCACCCAAACCCCCACGCTGGCCGGAGGAGCACCCGGCCCGGAGCCCCGGGCGCCCCGCCGTAACCGACCTCGGGTTCCGCGCACGGAAGCGCCAAGCCGGGGCCCCTCGAGCGGCGGATCGGGCGGGGACAAGCCTTGCGGCCGCCCCGTGCCCTCCGCGCGGGCCGGCTCCGGCGGGGCGGACGCGCGGCCGAAGCCCCGGCTCGGGCCCGCGCCGCGCTCTCACCTCTCCCCGTCGCCGCGCGTGGGCCGCCGCCGCGCTCAGGCTCGCCGTGGTCGAGGCCGGAGCAGGGAAGGAAGAGCGTGGCCCGCGCCGGAGAGCCTCACCGCGCCGGGACCGAGCCCACCGAACCGCCGCAGCGCCGCCGCCGCCTCAGCTTGCAAGATGGCCGTTCGCGGGGCGGGGGAGGCTCATCCCCGCTTCCGATTCCGGTGCGCTGCGCTCTGGGGCGGCCGCTCTAGCCGGCCCGGCGGACGCCGCCTGCGTCTCGCTGCCACCTCCCGCCCCGCGCGGCCTGGAACGCCCGCGCGTGCGCACTAGCAGGCGGCTTCATGGGGCGGGCCCGAGAGCGGAGGGGCGGCGCGTGCGCACTGGCAGGCAGCTCCGCAGCGGGGGCGGGGCAGGGTTGGCCCCCCGGGTCTGTTAGGTGATCTGGTCGAGCGGCGCCGGCGCGGGGAAGCACCCTTCTGCCATAATGCCGTCCAGGGGGCGGCCCCAGGGGTTGTCAGCGGCCGCGGGGATCCTAGACCCCGTCACCCTGCACAGTTTCTCCCTCCCCAGGAAGCCCGGCCCACGGGTCCGTCTCAGAGCGGGGCGCGCCAGTCTAGGGAAGACAGACAAGCCCAGGCAGAGGGGGACCCCCGAAGTGCCAGCGTGAACTCCGCTTTGAGTTCACTGGGACCCCGACTCTCTCACCGGCTACCTTGCAAAGGACGGGGCCAGTCCGGCCTAGGGGGCCCAGTCCTTGTGTCGTGTAACAGGAGAGGGCCCGAGGCACTAGGGTCCCCCGGCCAATGGCCCCATCAGCCACTGAACCCACCAGGGCCCCCGAGGGTCACGTCCTGATTGGCCTTGTCTGGCCACCAGTGAGCGGGGATGGGGAGCCCTGCGAGAACCCGTGTCAGGTGGGGTCTGCCGTGGGCAAGCCTATCCCGCTCCTGGTGCCCATGGCCAGAGTCGGCCTCATAAAAATAGTTCTACTGTTTCCCCAACTGAATTTTCCACCCAGCCCATGAATAGGGTCATTATGCAACAGTGGGCACTGCACTGAGGCCTGCTTTCTGCTCCCACGGTCCCCTCCCTGGCCTGGGGGAGTGGGAGGCAGCGCTGGCCACCCAGCCAAGGGAGTATGCCTGAAACAGGCAGGTGGGGATCTTGGTCCAAGGGCCAGTGTCCGTGGAAAGGACGCTGACGGCAGAGGCCTGGAGCTGGTCCTCTGCACCTCCTCAGGTCTGCCATGAGGGAAGGTCGGGGGGCAGGCAGGGGACACACAGGAGGCAGGAAAGTTGGTGTCTGAGCTGCCTCCCGCCCTCCCTGGAGGGGAAATCCAGGACAGGGCCAAGTGGGGCCTTGGGTGTCCCCCATAGGTTGTGTCAGGGGAAATGCTGCATATCAACCAAGACGCGGGTGGCGGTCATCCGCCCGGACGGGTCTGGAGAGGCCATTGCTGTGTCGGGCTGTGCGGCTCTATGGGATGGAGCTGGGGCTCCAGCCCTGCACCGTGCCCCTGACTGCCTCATGGCTTGGGCCACGAGTCTACGAGGTGACCGATCACATGCCCAGGACAGTGGCCACCGGGCACCGACAGGTCCAGCGGTTGTCACTGGCGGAGGACAGGCACCATGCTTACCCTGGAGTCCGGCCCACCCAGGAAATCTCGGCAGGATCTGAGCAGCTGCAGCAGCTCTGGCCCCAGGCCTTGGGCAGAACCCAGAAGGAGGGCTCAGGGTCCCTCCGTCCACAGCCCGGCAAGTCAGCCTGTGGGAATCCGGCCTGGTTCTGCCTCCAAGCACATCACCCATCCCCCCCACCCCCCCACCCCGCCTGCCTTCCTTCTGGGGAGGGGGCAGGCTCCAGAGCTCAGCCTCCTGCGGCCACACTCAGAGCTGACTTAGCTCCTCCGCCTCCGCCAGGGGCCCTGCCACCCCCACACAGGGCGGGCCGGCTGTTCTGAGCACGTGGAGAGTTACGGAAGGGAGGCCACTCCAAGGCACCTGGGGTCCAAGCACAGGTGTCCGGCACCCACCCCCACACACCTGCCGAGCACAGGCTCTGACGGTGTGGGGCTGGGGCCTCAGGCAGGTAGAGGCCCTCTCCTGCCTCAGTTCGTCCCTGTGTAAAATGGGGGTGCCGACTTATGTGGGAGCGTCTTGATGGGAACTCAGCTCGGAACCCCTCAGCCTCAACCCCCGGCCTCCTGATCACCCAGCACCCTGGGTCACATCAAGGGAGAAGGTGCCCAAGACAGATGTGGCCGGCAGGTCCTGCCAAGACCTGCCCACATATGCTGCCTACATATGCTGCCTTCCAGGTCCACAAGGCCCAAGCCGCCCAGCCCTCTGGCCATACAGCTGATGGCCCCAGCAGTTGAGACAGGAGCGGGCAGCCGGGCTGGCGGCAAATGACAGCTGAGACCCTCTCAAACTCCAAAGCCACCCTTTTGGAGCAGAAGGAGGAGCTAGCCCTTTCTGCCAGACTTCCAGCCCCTGCCTCTAGTGCCAATGGCCCCACTGCGGGAAGAGGACGGCTGTGTTCGCTCCTGAGCATCCTGGGTGGGGGGCCCACGGCTCTGTGCAGGAAGAGCTACCAGGAAACCAAGAGGGTTAGAATGAAGAAAACATCCCCCCACCCGTGGCTGCTGCCCCCGCCCCAGGGCAGGGCTCGAAGGCCTATGTCACAGCTGACCAGGAGGAACTGCCTGACCAGGGCCCAAGAGGGGGTCCCAAAGAGCCAGCCTGGCGGTGACCAGGCAAGAAGTGTGCACACACTAACCACCCCCCCCGCCCCGCCCAGTTGGGAGACACCTGGCCAGACCCGGAGCCCCAGCGCCCCCAGCTGGCCAGAGGCACCTCAGGGAGCCCCCTCCACGCTCACTGGAGCCTCTGCTTAACCCTGTGGTCAGCGTTTGGAGGGGCCGGGAGGTTCCCCATTTGCACCAAGAAGGCCCCTCCCCCGCCCAGAAGCGGGTGGGCCAGCCCGCAGACCCCCACCAGCCCACACCCACTGGGAATCCGGCACGGATGCAGAGCCCGTGGGCCCAGACCTTACTTCGGTCACGCCAGAACCCCTAGGACCCTCTCTAAGCTGCCCCTGGGGGCGGGGGCCCCCGCGGGCAAGCAAGCGGAGCCCAGGGAGCCCCATGGGACAGCAGGCACCGCCAGTCTCCGGGACAGCCCTAGCCCGGAAGGGGATGCCTGGGCACCCCCAGGCCCAGCCTCAGTGAAGGCTGCCACTCGAAGTCCCAAAGGGGGTGACACTCAGGAAGCTGGGCCAGCCATCCTACCATCCTTCTGGGGAGAGGGGCAGAAGATGTGGGAGTGCCCACCTGTTCCTTCTCTGCGGTATCCTCACATCCCTTCAGTATAGCTCTGGAGGGACCACAGCTGGGGTCACCCGGCCTAGGCCCAGTCTGCCCTCCCACTCCTCCCGGGCGGCCAGGAGCAGGGAAGCACCAGGAAGGGAGCGTGCAGTCCCCTGTCGTGGTGAGGCAGCCAGAGAGCTCTGTGCCCCCCACAGGTGGCTCTGGGGTGACCTCCTCCCCGCCCCGCTGGTCGCTGGTCCTTGGCCCGCGCGCCTTCTGCTTGGGCCGTTCTCAAGCTGTTTCCCCAGGATGAGGGAAGGAAGGTCTGAGCCTTCAGCCTCGAGCCCCTCGGGCACAGGTCCTTGTCACAGGCTTGGCTGGCCCCCGGCCAGGGCTCCCTCTCCCACAGGAAGGTGGGGCCTCCTGTTTCCTATAGCTGCCCTTGGCTGGCAGGGACTCTGGCCGGACCCGAGCCCCTCAAGGCCGGGACCCGAGCCCTCCTTCCTGGCAGCGCCCTTCTTCAGCCTCCTGAGCTGGGAGCCACAGGTCACCCTGTTCCGATTACCCACAAGCCCTGGGACCCTCCTCTCTGCTCCGAGGCCTCCCCCGGGACAGTGTGCCCCACCCCAGGTACCATAGCCTAGGCCACAGAGGAAAACTGCTCGGTAGAAGAGGGCCTGTGACACCCCAGACCTGTGCTGAGGTGCAGGGCCTGACCGGGCGATCGGGGAGGGGTACCCACACCAGCGGCATCAGCGGGCCCCACCCCTCAGCCTGGAGCAGGGAGAGGAAACTAAGGCCCATTTGGCACTTGAGGAAATGGGCTCTGAGAGAGCCTAACTCAGGCAAGGTCACGAGTAAGTGTCAGAGCCGTGATTCACACCCACACCCAGCTGAGCCCAGGGCTTGACTCCCTTCTCCCAGACGTCACGGGGCCGACCACCTCCTTCCAAGCCACACGGCCGATGGCCTCAGTCCTCCTCAGAGCCAAGGCCCCGCCAGCAGGGCCTGTCGGAAGCGGGGCTGCCTTCCTCGTTCCAGTCCAGGCCCCCCGCGCTGATTTGGGGTGGCGTGTCCAAAGCCTAGAGCTTGCCTCTGGGGGGGCGGGAGGTAGGGCCTGAGCCACACCCTCCAACCTGGGACCAGGCTGAGGGTCTCCTGGGGACATGCTGGACCCCCGCTGGGGCCAGAGGGGGCGGGTCCTCCTGGGACTGGGGTGTCCCGGCCGTCCAGCCCTCAGCACACATCCGGCCTCACACGGCCACACCGAGGCCCAGGACCTGAACCCCAAGGCAGCGTGATCTGGCCCCCGAGCGCACAGTGCGTTCTCAGCGCGCGGCCCGTGGTCTCAGAGCGTGGTGTGGTCAGTGGCGGCCTCCGCGTCTGCCGGGCAGAGGAGCCGTGAGCCGCACAGCCCAGGGTGGTTCCCACAGCTCGAGCCTGCCCCAGTGACTGGGTGGCTGCCCTCGACACCGGGGTTCTGCCCGGCGCCCACAGCCCCCTGTGGTCCGTGGGGCTAACACCACCTGGCAGGCGGGGGATCCAGGGCAGGCATCCCTCACTGGCCCGTCGGGGGGAGCGGGCAGGGAGGTGGCGGGCCGGGGCGCACCAGCAGGTCTGACCCCAGAGATCCAGCTTTGGGAGCTGGGGGAGGGGAAGGTCTGCGCCTCCAGAGGCAGCTGAGCCGTGCAAGGGGGTCTCAGCCACCCTAGGCCTCTCCTCTCCCTCTAGAAACCAGGAGCCCCTCATCCCCAGGCCTCGCAGCCAGGGCTCCGGGCAAGAAAAGTTCACCCGGGGAAGGACCCCCGCCCCCGCCTCAAGGCTTCCCCTTCCGGGTGCGGAGTGGGTGTGCCTGGCCCAGCCAGCCGGGCCCCTCCCGGCCTCGTCCCACGCCCCGCCAGCCTGTTACAAATGGGAGGCTGCCCGGCCGGTGTCGGGGCCACATCCCACTCCGTCGTGTCACCTCCTAGAGCGGCCATCGCTGGGGCACGCGCCACGGGAGGATGCAGGCACCTGCAGAAGGGGGCTCCAGCTTCCAGGTACTGGGGGCCCCGACGTGGGCTTCCCTTCCCGTGCTGGGGGGCGAGGAGGGAAGGTCACCCCGCGGGGTCTCTGGACCCTGCCGTGGAGGGGGCTCTGTCCCACCCATCACCCTGAGCAGGCACAGAGGGCAAGAGAAGAGGGTCGTGCGGTCCCCCCGACCCAGGGCTTGGTGACGTGCATTTGTCACACGCGTGCATGTGTGTGCGTGTGCGAAGGGGCCCTGGACCTCTGCTTCTCCTGCGTCCGGCCCGAGGCACCTCGGGTCCCTCAGTGCATCTGGGGCCCTTGACCCCAGGTGTCTGGACCCTGCCCCATCTCAGGAGGCCCCGGAGGCTCTCAGGGGTCCTCGAGGTCCCCATCTCCAGGGCGTCCCCTTTTCCTACCCTGCCAGCCCCAGCTGGGGCGGGAGGTGGCTGCTCTGGGCCACGCGTCTAGAGGAGCGTAAACATGGTCACTGAAGTCAGAAAGAACCTTCCGGAGCCCCTTCTGCCAACACACAGCTGAGGATCCTGGCCCCGAAGGCCCAGTGTGACCCTGGAGGACACACACGTGGGCAGAGCTATGTGTAACGTGAGAGCCTGCGTGAGGACCCCGTGCGGGCGCCCGCTGCTGCCCGGACGTGGGGGAGCCACAGACCTTAGCGGGCGGGGGGGGGGGGGGAAGGCCGCCCACCCTCTGCGGGCCCTACAGGCCTGCTCCCACACGCACTTTCCCAGAGCGCACGGGGGCAGCCGGCTCGGGCCTACCAGGTGGGGCACGTGCTGGCCTGAGACGCAGCAGGGGTGTCCGTGCGCCCCCGGCTCAGCCCCCTGCCCAGGGCCCTTGGGAGGGGCCGGGGCTCAGGAGGCTCTGCCCTGGCCGCAGGGAGGCCTAGTGATTCAGACCAAAGGCGGACGGTGTGGGAAGTCCCCCGGAGGCCTGCGCGGTGACTCCACAGGTTTTCAGGAAGAGCAGGCCTGGCCGCATCAGGGTCCCACGTCCCTGTGTGCGGCGGTCTGGGGTTCCTGGGTCTGTGGCCGTACTTCTCCAGGGCCCTCAGGTCCCCACCACTGGCTAGCCCACTGCCCCCATCCTCTCCTCCTGAAGCCCGCGCTCCACAAATAGGGCTTTCCTAGGGACCAGCTCCCTCACTGGGCCCCAAGCACCGAATGGTCCTCGGGCCCAGCCCTTGGCCCAGATGTGGCCAGAGCAGCTGGGTTCCATCAGTCGCAACCAGGCGTGGCCCTGCTGGCCACTAAGGGTAGCTAGAGGTCATTGAGGCCCAGAGTCTCGTCCTTGTAGGGACCCCGGACCTTCAACGTTGGCTCGGGCCCAAGGCCACAACACACTCCCCATCCCAAGCAGGTCACGGGGCCTGCCCCTCCCTAGAGGCCCCTGGCCCACGGGAGTCGATGGTGGCAGGGACCCCCCCCAGCCTCAAGACCGTGTGCAAACAGGACTGGGCAGGGCTTGGATCCCATGTCCTCTGCTGTCTCAGACGCTGCTCTGGCTGCTCTGGCTGCCCAGGGCCCGGCCCAGCGTGGGGTGGGGGGTGGGGAGCTGCAGGGCGGGTCCCAAGCCCCCCCCCCCCCAGGCTTTGGCGCACCAGCGGGCTGGGCGGTGCCATCCGTGGCTGAGGGACAGAGAAGGGAAGTCGAGCAGCCCGAGGTGAGGAGGCCCAAGTGGAGGATGGCCAGGCAACAGGCTGGGCCCACACTAAGGCTTGCTTCTTGGACGCAGGAAGGCGCCGCGGTCCTGGTCTGTGCAGCCGGTGGGTCCCCGACGGTCCCCGAGGCACAGCGGGAAGACAGGCGGAGGGAGGGGCTGCTGGAGCCACACGCCTCCTTCCGGGAGCTGCTCACCTTCTTCTGCACCCACGCCACCATCCACGGCGCCCTCCGCCTGGCCTGCTCCAGCCGCAGCCGCGCCAGGAAGGCCTCGTGGGGGCTGCTGGTGGCGGGCGCCCTGGGCGCGCTCTCCTGGCAGTTCGGGCTGCTCTTTGCCGAGTACTGGCGCTACCCGGTCGTCGCCACGGTGTCCGTGCGCTCGGAGCCCAAGCTCTTCCCTGCCGTCACTCTGTGCGACATGAACCCGCACAGGTGAGGGGGGCATGCGGCATCACAACCCAAGGCCCACCGGCCCCCAAGGCCCGGGCTACTGAGGACCCCACCTCGCCCCACCCCTGCGCCCAGTGGGAACTCTAAGATCTCTGCTCGAGGCGGGGCGCAGGGGTGGGGGCTGGGGGGAGGTGTTCAGGGACCAAGAAGAGCCCGCTGGAGCTGCCCAGACAGCAGGGCCCAGGAAGGGCGAGGGTGAGGGGAGGCGGGAGGGAGCCCTCCGGCAGGGCAGCCCGGAGCTGGCCTGGGCACGGGAGCGGGGCAGCGTTCCAGGTGGGGAGCAAGAGGGGCCAACACAGGAGGAGCTGGGCCAGGGGGCTGGCGGAGTCCACAGGGGGCGGGGGGCTAGGGGGCAGGCCCTTCTCTCCCCGGCAGCCCCTTGGGCTGATGCGGGGGCTCCAACCCAACTCGCCTCCCTCTCCCCCCTCCCCCTCCCGCCACGCCCCAGGCCTCGCTCAGCCCATCGCCACCTGCAGGTACTCGATGAGTTCGCCCAGGAGAACATCCACTCTCTCCACAAGTTCAACCTCAGGGAGAACAGGGGCGCCCCCGCGGCTGCTGACCCGGCCCCGCGGCCCGCCTTCTACCTGGACCGCGGGGTCCGCCTCCAGAGGCTGAGCCGACCCGGTGGCCAGAGCACCGTGGGTTTCAGGCTGGTGAGTGTCCCAGCTCTGCGAGGTCCCGGCTGGGGGTCGCTCCGCGGACCCCCGAGTGGGGACTGGGCAGATGACCCGCTGACCGCCCCCGGGCCCGCAGTGCAACAGCACAGGTGGGGACTGCTTGTGCCGCGCCTTCACCTCGGCCGTGACAGCCGCCCGCGAGTGGTACCGCTTCCACTACGTGGACATCTTGGCCCTGATGCCCGCCGCCCGCGAGGACAGCCACCGAAGCCACGGAGGCCCCTTTGTCTTCTCCTGCCGATTCGGCGGCCAAGACTGCCAGGCCCGGTGCGTGGGGGTGGGCAGCTGGCTGGGGGCAGACGGCTGCCCCCAGAGGTAAGGCAGGCCGTGGTCCCTGGGGCCCCAGGTGCTGGGGTCCCGGGCCGGAGGGGTGTGCGGGTGTGAGTGCGGTTCCCGGTTCCAGGCACTTCCAGACGTCCCACCACCCCACCTATGGCAGCTGCTACACCTTCAATGGCGTCTCAGCCGCGCGGCACCGGGGCATCACCCATGGTGAGTGCCAGCCCCCAGCCGAGTGGGGCAGGGGGCACCCAGGCCCCCTGGCCTCATCCCCTTCCTCTCCCAGGGATCAGCCTAGTCCTCAGGGCCGAGCAGCAGCACCACCTCCCTCTGCTATCCACGGAGGCTGGCGTCAAGGTCATGATTCACGGGCACGGCCACACACCCTTCCTGGAGCACCAGGGCTTCAGCATCCGGCCAGGGACCGAGACCACCATCGGCATCCGAGAGGTAGGTGGGCCCCTGGGAGCCGGGGCAGAGGAGGGGCCCCAACCCTCCCACTCCCCACTTCCCTCCCCAACTCTGGGGGCTCAAGGGGAGGGACATTGGCCCTGAAGCATGCCCCCTCCCCTCAGGACGAGGTGCACCGGCTGGGGAGCCCCTACAGCCACTGCACAGAGGGTGCAGAGGGTGTGGACGTGCACCTGCTCTACAATGCCTCATACACCCTGCAGGTGGGGCTGGGGCTGGGCGGGGGAACAGGAGCATCTCGGGAGGGACGGGGAGGCTGGGAGAGAGGGCGGTCAGGGGAGGGAGACCTGGAGCCTGGGGTGGGCCCCAGGAGAAGGAGGCCAGGGTAGGCTTGGGGAAGGGCCCAGGGGAGGTTGAGGGCAGCCGAGGGGGGAGATGGGGAGTTGGGGGGCAGGAAGGGAGGAGGCCAGGGGAAGGGGTGGCCAAGGGGCAGGGGCTGGGGGAGGGGGCAGGGAGGGCAAGTGCACTGCCGAGAGGGAGGTGAACCAGGCCCTTTGCGGGCCCTGGAGGAGGGATGACCGCCTCCAAGACCTTCAGCTCACATCCCCTGCTGTCCCCCCAGGCCTGCCTGGTGTCCTGCTTCCAGCAGCTGATGGTGGAGACTTGCTCCTGCGGCTACTACTTCTACCCCCTGCCACCGGGGGCCGAGTACTGCAGCTCGGCCAGGCACCCAGCCTGGGGTGAGACCCCCTGCACCCGGCCACTGGGGGCGGAGGGCAGTCAGGCCCTGTCCACCTGCAAACCTCTCCACCACCCTGGGTCGATCCTAGTGGGTTCACCTGTGACCCCCCGCAGGTCACTGCTTCTACCGGCTCTCTAGGGACCTGGGGACCCACTGGCTTCCCTGCAGCTCGCGCTGCCCCAGGCCCTGCAGGTGCGTGGCCGGTGTGGGGGCTTGGGGCCGGGTTCCTGCCGCAGCACGGCGGCAGCAGGGTCACGGGGTCTGTCTCTCCCAGGGAGTCTTCCTACAAGCTCTCCGCCGGGACCTCCAGGTGGCCTTCCTCCAAGTCAGCTGTGAGCGCCCTGAGGGGGTGGGGAGGGGGCGGACAAGCAGGTGGGCCTCCCAGATCCCACCGGGCTCACCCTAGACCAGCCTGTGCCCCCGCGGGCCCTGCTCTTCCCACCTGCCCCGCGACACCCTGAGGGCTGCGAGGCGAAGCGGCCAGCGAGCCTTCTGTGCACAGGACTGGATCCTGGCCGTGCTGGGCGAGCGAGGCCACAGGAGCCCGGGCCAGAGCCCCAGCCTCAGGTGAGTGCACACCCTCCAGAGGCCACGGCCCGGCCCCTCCCTCTGCCAGCCTTGCCCTCAGTGCCGCGGCCGTGCGGGCCCCGGGCCCGGCCCCTCACGCCTCTGCCTTGCTCCAGGAGCAACGTGGCCAAGGTGAACATCTTCTACCAGGAGCTCAACTACCGAACGGTGGACGAGACACCCGTTTACTCGGTGAGCCAGCCAGGGACCCAGAGCTGTGCAGGGGTGGGAGCCGCGGCTGGCCAGAGCCCCCAGGGGCCGGCACCCGCTCACCGCGCACTGGTGCCCGCAGGTGCCGCAGCTGCTGTCGGCCATGGGCAGCCTCTGGAGCCTGTGGTTCGGCTCCTCGGTCCTCTCCGTGCTGGAGCTGCTGGAGCTGCTGCTTGATGCCACGGCCCTGGCGCTGCTGCGGGGCTGCCGCTGGCTCCGCGCGGCTTGGGGGTCCCAGCCAGGGGCGCCCCCCGCAAGCCCAGGAGCCGACCAGCCGCCCACCGACCGCAGAAATGACATTCACGATCTGGGCGGCCCTGCTGGCCTCGTCCCCTGCGACGACTTCAGGAGTTCCGGCCGGGGTCTTTGCTGAAGAGTTGGGCCACGGGAGGGCCCCCCTCCCCACGTCCGAAGCAGCCGGAGCCTGTTCTGATCCTGAGGGGTGCGGCTGCAGGGGGCTGCCCGGCGGGGGGGGGCGGGGGCAGACCAGCCCCAGACAGCCACGCCAAACCCAGGCCCGGAAGCAGCGCTGGGGCCCGCGGGCAGGCCAGCATTGGGTTCCCAGCCCACCGGGCACTCGCATCAGCCGGCCACCTGCCCCGCGCGCGGCCTCGCCGAGGGCCGCCCCAGGCAGGGGGAGGGGCGTGTCTGGTCCGCGTGAAGCCGGGAGTGTATGTGCGTGCAAGAGGGGGGCCTCCACAGGGGAGCGTGCCCGTGTTTGGTCAATCAATGTCGTGTAAATGTATGTACGTTTCTAAGTGTGTCAACATGTCTGTCTACACCTGTGTGCAGGTGTGCGCAGGCATCGGGCGGAGCCTTCCTCAGCTGGGGGCGGGGAGGGGAAGAAGGGCCGCTCACCCCGGGCTGCTTGGTGGTAAAATTAGCCATCCCACCCGGTGGCTACCGTGTGTGCGCCTCCCCAGCTGCCCTTCCCCAGTGAGCCGAGAGCCCCAGGCTGCGGCTCCACAGCCCTGGGAGCCACGGACACACTGTGGGGGCTGGGGGGCAGAAGGACACGGCGTCTGTGGCCAGCTTGTGGGGTCAGGGCTTGCCCCGGAGACAGGACTGGCCCAGGACCACCCTCCTCCCCCTGCGACTCCTTCCAGGGGGCACAGTCCGGGCCAGAGAAAGGCAGAGGGACTAGGGAACGGGGGTCAGAGGTGTAGGGAGTCCGTTTCCATCGAAGAAGCCCCAGCGCCCCCCGCAGGGACCCCAGCAGGCGAGACCTGGGTTCTGGCTTGCTGCATCCTTTTGGGGCACTCAGGGCCACCCTCAGGGGAGGCAAAGGACCCAGAGACACGCCCTCCCCAGCTGAGAGGGTGGAGTAAGGCGGGTGAGCCGGTGACAGGCAGGGGTGCAGGCAGCAATTTATTATTAACTGTGATCTGGGACAAGGGGCGGGTCCTGCCAGCCCGGGGCCCTGGTGCAGGTCGAGGGGTGGGAGGCGGGGGCAGAGCGCAAGCAGGGAGGAAGGAGTAAGTTAATTCTGCTCTTTAGGGGTCACAGCCAATGGGCAAGAGAGTTGGGGGGGCTCGGTCAGCACCCACCATGCCGCCCACGGAGCCTCCCTGGACAGCTTTTGCATAGTGACCAGACAAGTGGCTTCGGCCAGACCAAGGCCGTACATTGGGGAGAGGCCCAGCCGCTGCCCCGTGGGCTCCAGGAAGGGGGGCTGCAGAACGAGTGCTTTGGTGGGCCCTGGGGAGTGAGCTGAGGGACCCCTGGGCCCACCCCAGGGAGCCGCTGGAGGGCTGAGGCCGGCGAGGGGCAGGGCAGAGTGGCAGGAGCCTCCCCCGGCAGCCAGCAGAGCCAGGTGTGTCAAAGTGCTCCTCAAGAATCCACAGAGAAAAGACACAAGACAACGTAAGAAAGAGGTCGTTGTAGAAAATGTGCTCAACCTGTGACAAAGAATGTCGGATGCGGGGGTGGAAAGTGCCAAAGTCCTTTATGCACCAGCTTGGGGCCAAGGGCCTCTGGAGGAGGCAGGGACAGGTCCCTGGCTGCCCAGCACAGGGGCCTGCGTGGCCAGCCACATGACCTTGGGACGCCTGCGTCCCGCCAGGGCTGAGGCCCCAGGCCACAGCCCACCCCCAGCACCCGAGAAGCCCAGCCTGGATGCCGGTCACTAAGTGAGGTACACGGGTTGATTCCCTGGATGGGCTGCACCTTCTGCCCTCAAAAGGCGCTGGTGGCCAGCCACCAGCCCCAGGGCCTAGCAGAGGGGCTCTGGGGTGTAGGAGGGACCCAACTAGCAGGTCAGTGTTCTACGGCAGTAAAGGTGTGGGCACAAGGTGACATAGGCCCTGAAGGCAGAGAGGAACATGAAGTGACACAGGTCCTAGGATGGACAGAGGGGCACAGAGTGACACAGGCCCCCAGGGGGGGAGGGGCGTCTGAGGGGCAGAAGGTGACACCGGGCCTTCCCCAGAGTGGTTTATGACATAAGCAGCCCAGGTGCCCAAGGGGACACCTGAAGACGCAGGGTCCCCAGGTGTGGTGAGGGGCACCAGATGGCACAGCACCTCCCAAGGGAGAAATGTGGAGCTTCTTAACACTCAGTGCTGGGGTCTCTCCCAGCCCGAGGGGCCGGAGCAGCTCCGCGGAGGGCAGAGCGGGCAGCCCGGGCTCCAGGGCCGCCCAGGCACTGGGGGTCTCGGGAAATGGGCCACCACAGGGCGGGCAGGGGACGGGGCGGTCCGGAGCCGGCCCGCCCCGCCCTAGCTCTCCTCCAGGTGGAGGCTGATGAACTCCTGGATGCACCTGCGGTACTGGAGCTCCGTGGGGCTGCTCCCCGCCAGGGGGCCCGGCTGGCCCGGGGGCGCCTCGGCCTCGCGCATCTCCTCGGCCATGCGCGCCAGACGGAGCCTGGGGGAGGCGCACGATGAGCCCCGCCCTCCGGCCCCGCCCCAGGCTCCGGCCCCGCCCCTCCGGCCCCGCCCACGCTCACAGCGTGACGATGTCCGCGTTGGCCTCCTGGATCGCGATGCTCAGCGGGTCCTGCTGCTCGTGGTCCAAAGCATGCTGGTCAGCTCCCCGCTTCAAGAACAGGCAGACCTGACTGGAGGGGGGAGGGGACAAGTCGGGGCTGGCCCGGGGCGGGCCGAGGCGACCCCTGGCCCCCCGCCCCGCGGGCAGGAGAGGCGCGGGAGACTCACCCCGTGCGTCCCAGGAGCGTGGCGTGGTGCAGGGGCGCCCGGCCCCGGCTGTCTCTTTGGTTCACGTCCGCTCCATTTTGCAGAAGGAATTCACAGACGATCAAGGAGCCCTGGGGACCGAGGACAGTTCAGACTCACCTGGACAATGGCCCCTTGCTGGTTTCCAAGAGGGAGGGTACTAGGGTTCCCTGTGTTGGCGCTCTGAAGATGCACCTGTGTCCCACGCGGCCCCCACCTCGACGTCCGCTCACCCCTAACACCGCCTGCACCAACGGCGTCTTGCCCTCGTCCTCCGCGTCAGCCCAGTTGACCTCCGCCCCGTGTGCCAGTGCGGCGGCCAGAGCGGGGAGGTCTCGGGTGCGCGCTGCACGGTGCGCCAGGAGCCCAGGGTGCAGCTCACGCACGTCTGCCAGGCCCCAGGCCTCAGCCTCTCCGTCTGCCTCACCGCTGGACTCCTCGGACTCTGCACCTTCTACAGGGAGGGGTTGGGTCAGGGGCGGCCATACCACAGGGCCCCCGCAGCGGGGCTGGGGGAGGGTGCGGCTGGGCGGTGGCGGAGGCAGGGAGGTGCGCACCCACCCTCCTCAGTGACGCTGTCCACCACGGAGCCCGCACCGAAGGCCAGCACGTCCGAGCTGCCATCAGAGCTGCCCCCTAGGCCACTGTCGCTGCTCAGACCTGCGGGTTCCGGGGACAGATGGGGGGCCTTAGAGTCCCCGACTCCACCCAGAGCCCTGCGGGAAGGCTAGAGCTCCTGTCCCTCCTCCAGGGATGGCCCCAGGGACAGGATCAGCCCCCACAAGGGGAGGGGAGCCCTGCCTAGGATGTGGGTAATAGGGAGAAAACAGCTCAAAGGACCCAGAGCAGGGCACACCAGGGCACATCCCCAGGG
>CM052798.1:351141-466856 GCA_028533885.1 Nasua narica
CCCTCACCTCCTCCAAGGGGCCAGGCCACAGAGGTGGGAACCGCCCGGGGCGGCCGGAATTCCGCTCAGGGCCCATCGGTGCCAGCCGTCTCCCGGCCCCGGGAGCTGGGAGCTGGGAGGATGGCAAGGGGCCGTGAGGAGCCGGCTGCAGAGCAGAAGCCGGAGCAGGGGAACCCCGCGGGGGTGGGGCTGGCAGGACCAGCGAAGGCGCTCAGGACGCTGCCCCTCCTTTCTCCCTCTTTTCCTCCCCCCAACCCCGTCCCAGGGAGGCACCCTCGGCAGCCCCTTGCCCCACAGATGGCAGGAGGGGATTCGCCAGGGCCTGCCCCCGCTTCATGCGAGACCCACGCGGGAAGCAGCGTGGGCGCCCCGGGACAGGTACGCTGGGCCACCGCGGGACAACCGGGGCCGCCCCAGGCCCTGGGCACCGCACAGAGGTGGCACACCCCGCGTGGGCGCGTGCACACCGTCTTGCACACACGCGTGCCCGTGCGGGAACTGAGTCGGGGCCGGCGCGGGGGAGAGGAGGCCCCCGGAGCCCTGCCTTCACCTTGTCCAGTTTTGCCTCAATCTCCACCACGTCCGTCTCCACCTCATCGATAGTTGCCCTGCAACGGGAACGAAGGGGGCTGCAGGCCGAGCCGCCGCCAGCCACAGGGCCCGAGGGTCAGGTCGGGCGCCCCGTGTCCTCCCCTCCCGGGGACGACGTGTGCTGGGAAGGGACCACTTAGCTTCCAGGTCCTGTCAGCCCGCCCTCTGTCCCCTGCTCCTGAGAAATGGAAGCCGGGAAAGGCAGATGCCCCCTGGGCAGAGGGGAAACCTGGACCCAGGCCCAGCTGACTCCACGGCCACCCCAGGCAGGAAGAGGCCCGGCCAGCTCTGGGGTCTGGCTGCTGCGGCCCCAGGGAGAGAAGGTCCGACAAGCCCCCAGGGATAGAGGGAGGGGCTGCCGCTTGCTGGCCACTCTCCTGGCCCGGCCACTGCCCTCCTCTGGGCTGAGGTGCCCTCAGACCCCGCCTGGGGCCCGTGGGCCCTGGCGCAGAGCCGTCTCAGGGCCCGCACATGGGGGCCAGCTGCTCTCTCTGGTTCTGGCAGCAGCAGAGACCCCAGACTAACTGTGGAGGGGTGCCCCCGGCTCCTCCAACCTCAGAACCCCAAGCAGCAAGTCTGCCCAAAGGGAGCGGCGGGACAAGCTTCAGAGGAGCCCACTCCCTCCACAGCAGCCTGACAATGGGGCTGCCGCAGGGAGGGAAGAGTTAACGAATGACATCACCAGAGAAGCCACAGACGGGAGAATCCCCGGAAGGCGCGGCAGATGGATCGGGCACGTGACCCCCCTCCCCTGTTCTGGGAACAGGAAATAGGGAAAGAGGGCCAGGATCCCAGCGCCACCCCCCCACCCCCCCACCCCCCACCCCGCTCAGCTGGCCTCCTGGGGATGACGGACAACAGGGCACGAGGGCCAGGGGTGACAATGAGGGCCCCAGAGTGAGAGGCAGGCCTCCAGGGACAGGTCTTAGGTGGGGGCAGGGCAGAGACAAGGCCCTCCAGGTGTAGTGGCCCCTGGCTGCCCCCACGGCCCACAGGGGGGCGCTGTGCTCCAGGGTTTCCCAGGCCTGCGGTCAGAGACTGGTCCTCACACTGCGGGCCCACAACGTGGAGCTGTCTGGAGGGCAGCTGGCGGCCCCAGCCAGGGGCTCTGGACGTCCCCAGCACCCTCCCTGACAGGACGCGGGCTCCTTCCCGAGCGGCGCCACCCCTTCCAGCAGGGCTAAGGGGACCTGAGCTCCAGAGGAGGGACAGACCACCCCCCCGGGGGTAGACGCTGCAGGAACCCCGGCCGCCCCAGCCGCCCTGAGCGGCTGCACGGAGCTGCTGTGCTCAGGCGAGGAGGGGGTCCCCCTCAAGGGGGGGGCCACGCCGCATGCTGATGAATGTGCTCATGGGGGCAAGGTGGGTGCTCGCAGACAGCCAAGAACCAGCATCCCACCTGCTGGCCCCAGCCTCCAAGGACCCTCGGCCTCCTCCTTCACCCTCCCTCCAGGATTTCCTCAGCAGCTTGGATGACAAGGAGGAGGGTGAGGCCGGCTTCCCCACCAAAGCCATGACTCAGCGCCTGAAGCCCCACCCAGGGGAGGGGGCACCAAGAACAAGGGGGCAGCACCTCCAGGCCCATCTGGAAGAGTCTGGACTCTCCCACACGCATCCCAGGGCTGTGGGGCTCTCCCCAGGCCACGAGCATGCGGGCATGGTCCCTCTCCCCAGGGCTGGGGCCACCTGGCCCCACGTGAGTGACCACAGCCCCCCACCCAGGCCCGCTGTGGCTCACCCCAGGCCTGCCTCCAGGAAGTCCCAGGTTACACTGCAGTGGCAGGGGGAGGGGGAGGAGACAGTGGGACCCCAGGAGAACCTCAAGCCCCTGTTAAATCTCAGCAGCCCAACCCCGAAACCCACACAGTGTGGCTTCTGTGGCCCAAGGTGCAGATGAATCTCCTCAGCCTCCATCCCTGGCCCAGATGGGCACTTTCCTGGGGAGCCACTCCCGCCAGAGGGAGCGTGGCAAAGTGCAGGCAGCCACTGCGCCCCCGTGGGCCACAGCCGGACCAGGCTAGTATAGGAGGGAAGGTCTGCAGGTGAGTGGGGTGCCAATGCCCCCAGTCCGACCACTCGGGGTAAGAAGGAGCACGGAGCTTCTGAGCAAGGGGTCAGGGTGAGACCAAGGCACCTCAGACCAGGCCCTGGCCGAGGTCCCGGCTCCATCCTCCCCCACAGCTGTGTCCTGGAGGACAGGGGGCCGCGGTGGGGGCCCAGGGTTGCAGGCACCTGAATTACTCACACCCCTCCCTCAATCAGTCAGCAACAGCAGATGGGAGAGTGCAGAGAATCAGCCCCCAAACCTCTGCGCTAGGGCCGCTCCCCGGGCCAACCCCTGGCCCCTCATCCCTAGCCTCCCCAAGCCTTTGCTGCCAACACCCCCGTGAGATGGTTGCACACGGGGCCCGGGGTACGGGCACCAATGCTGAGGCCCGCCAGGGCACCCACCTGTGGGTCTTCCTGCTGGCACACCCAAGATTCATCAGGCGCACACACGTGTGAGCAAGCACACATGTGCTCACGTACACACAAAGGCACCTGCGTGCAGTGACGCGGTGCACACACGCACACACAGAGGTGTGCTGACGGACATACACAGGCACACAGACACGTAGGCCTAGTGCCGGAATACGTGTGAACAAGCTAAGATGTATGTTCTGTGCCAAAGCTCGTGTGTGGGGAACAAACACACAGCACAAGTGCGGGTCCCCGAGAGGGGCTGGGGAGGGACGGGCACACATGCACACAGCAAGCATGCCAGCCCAGGGGGTGCAGCCCACCCACACATTCACGCCCAGGGTCTGGCACTCCGGGGGAGGGGGTCCGGAGGAGCAGAGCTCACACACATGCAACTGCCACGCAGAAGGGGCCCCGGGATGCCCAGGGGTGGACACGCCTGCACTCCAGGGAAGGACCAGAGACCGGCCGGGGCTGGGCACAGCGCAGAATCCCTACCGGAAACTCCCACCCCTCCAGGCCGCTAGGTCACCCCTGCCAAGCAGCTGGCCCCAGGCTGAACACTGGCTCCACTTGCCTGACCCCCCTGCACTGCTCCCGTCTCAGGGACGAAGACTTCTCCCGGGTCGGACCCCTCACAGCCGCACAACCCCGGCCAGAGCTGGACGGCGGCGCCAGGCGGCTCTCAGCCCCGCGCAGGTGGCCAGTACGAAGGTGCAGACGCAAAGCGGGGGTGGACACCCACACGGAGAGGCGTCTCTGCCGCCGGCCACCCCACCCCCACGCGAGCAACCTCCGCGCGAGGTGACCAGCACAGGGGGCATCTTTTGTTCAAGGCCTTTGGGCCCGCGGGCTGCGGGCTTTGTCCGAGGCGGGGTCCTCCAGCTCCCATCACCGCCCCCCGCGCCTGGCACAAAGGCGGCAACGACACCCCCCTCGGCGCCCACCCACGGCGGCCCCGGTTGCCCCGAGGGGGTGGCGACCCCCGCCGACCACAAAGGGCCGCGCCGCCTCCGGGGGCGCACCTGAAGCGCGGCGAGTCCTTGATGCACTCCTCGAACTCCACCGTCATGGCTGCGGCGGCGCGCGGCGCTCACTGGCTCGAGGACCGCGGCGCTCCGAGCGGCATCCCCGGCCGGCCCGCTCGACCGTCAGCGGGCCCGCCCGCGCCGCGCTCGGCGCCCGCCCGCCCCGGATTGAGGCCGCCGCGCCGCCGCCCCGCCCCGCCTGTCACCGCCGGGGAATGTCGCCAAAGTCCGCCGCCCGCGCGCGCCGCCGGCTGTCACGGCCGGGGAGCGTCGCCAATGTTCGCCGCCCGCGCGCGCCTCCCGCTGTCACGGCCGGGGAGCGTCGCCAAACGCCTCTCCCTGCGGCTCGGCCACGCCTGGCTCCGGCCCAGACGGCCATTCGTCCCGCCCTCGGGTTCCCAGGCCACCGCGGGCTGGAAAGCGAGTCGGACCAGCTACAGTCGGCCTGTCCGCGGGCCGCGGGGAGGGCGCGAGACTGCTCGCGCCAGCAGTGCGGCCGTTGCGCAACTCGGGGCATTCGCAAAACCGCTTGCGCAGAACGTGGAGACGGACCCACTCCGGGACAGTGGGGTGGGCGGGTGAGCGGACGGATGAATGAGTGCACGCCCGCGGCAGCCCCTCCTGGGCGCCGCGGTCGGAATCTGGCCCACGCGCTCTTCCGCGACTCCGCAGTTTGCACCCACTCCCTTAGTTCGGCCCCGCCCCCGCTCCCGCCCTTAGCCGCCCGAGGGCGGGTGAGGGCCGGACTGCCGAGGCGGGGCAAACGCTAAGGCGCAGGCGCGGGCGCAGACGCGGGCGCGGGCGCAGGCGCGGCCACACTGCTTCCCCGCGCGCGCACGCGCGAGCGCAGGACACACGTGCGGCCCCGCGGAACCTGGGCCCGCTGAGTCCGGCCGCGCTCCGCGGCTCCCGCCATGGGCCCTGCGGCAGGCTCGGTGATGGCGCGCTACCTCGTGTACTTCCAGTACTTGGGCACGGACTTTAAGTACGTCCGCCGGGCCTCCCATGCGTGCCCGCGGCCCCGACGTGTATCCCGGCGCCCGACGTGGTGGTTGGGGCGGGCGGGGGAGCTAAATTTAGGACCCCCACTCTGGTCGCCAGGCCCGACGCGGGGGCAGGGAACAGACTTGGGAGGGGCGCAGAGGTCGGGGCACGGCCCGAACTGCGCCGGCTGACCTGAGTCCGCCTCCGCCCGCAGCGGGGTCGCGGCCGTCAGAGGCTCCCAGCGCGCCATCGGGGTCCAGAACTACCTGGAGGTGAGCTGTGCCGGCCTGCCGCCCGGAATGAAGAGGGAGACCCGAGGGAGGGGCAGACGGGAGCCCCCGCGCTGCCCACCCCGCCCCAGGCGGCTCTGTCCCCGCAGGAGGCTGCGAGGGGGCTGAATTCGGTGGTGCCCGTCAAGTTGACGGTGTCCAGCCGCACGGATGCGGGGGTCCACGCCCTGTGCAACGCGGCTCACCTGGACGTCCAGCGCCGCTCGGGCCAACCCCCCTTCTCCCCAGGGGTCCTGGCAGAGGCCCTTAACGCCCACCTGAGGCATCCGGCCATACGGTGAGCACCCATCTGCCATCCCCGGGCTGGTCCACGGAGGGTGAAGGCCAGGAGTCGGGAAGGACTTGGTGTCTGGACGGAACTTTCTGGGAGTGATAGAGATACCAAGGGGTCCCTTGGGTGGGTGGCGGGATCCTTCTGGTGTGCCTAATCTTGCTCCCACAGGGTACTGCAGGCTTTCCGAGTACCCAGTGACTTCCACGCCCGCCACGCAGCCACATCCAGGACCTACCTGTACCGTCTGGTCACTGGCTGCCACCGGCCTGACCAGCTGTCAGTGTTTGAGCGAAACCGGTGCTGGGCGCTGCGGGCAGAGTGCGTGTGGATGTGAGTGAGTGGGAGGGGGCGTCAGACCCACCTGGCTGCCATGCCCTCCTGACCACTCGCTTGGCTCCCCGCAGCTGCCTGGATGTGGGGGCCATGCAGGAGGCTGCCGGGCACCTCCTGGGGACACATGACTTCAGTGCCTTCCAGTCAGCCGGCAGCCCGGCCAAGAGCCCAGTGCGCACACTGCGCCGAGCCTCCGTGGGCCCCGACCCAGGCAGCCCCTTCGTCCTCGCCCAGGAGAACAGGTGAGGAAGGGCACCTTGCACACTGGCCGGAGGCTGGGGGAACTGGGTTTAGCACTCCCCCTGGCAAGGGTGGTGCAGAGGCAGGACACAGCTGGGGCTGGGGACCCCCTGCCAGCCCTCACAGTGGCAATACTAGCGAGCTAAGTGGCATGGCCCCAACAACCGTGAACCAGCCGCCGTGCCCTCCCCCCCGGGGTGGGTTCCCGCCCTGCCCCGCGTTCGAAGCCTAGTAGATGGATGCTGGCAGCTGCTGAAAAGGCTTTGCTGAAAGAGAAGCACCAGGCCGGTGGTCCCGGTCCTAGCGGGCAGGGGGTTGGTGCCACGGCCCCTGGCACTTCCCCTGAGGCCTCTGGCCACATGTCAGCTGTTGACTTCCAAAACCTTCCCAGTGTGAACCAGCACTGAAGGGAGGAGGCACTTGTGCAGGGTCAGCTGAAGAGCCCGGAGCCTGGGGCCTGGTCTCTGCTGGATGGGCGGGCGGTGTTCACCTCCCTCGGCTGCCCCAGCACCCGCCACCTCGGCTGCCTCTCCCACTCAGCATCCCTCCCAGCAGCTTCACGGGAGGGTAAGGTGGTCAGTGGAAGCCCCTGGGGTGGAGGAGAGTAGGAACTGATTTCCCCCAGACGCCTCCCTCTGCTCACCTCCTCGTCGGTGGCCACGGTGTGCACTCGGGCTGCCTGTCTTTCCAGGTTGCAGTTCTGGAACCTGGAGTTTGAGAGCCAGTCCTTCCTGTACAGACAGGTAGGCTTGGCCCCGGGCCTACTGGGGCGGGGGCGGCCCCGAGGGGCTGGGCCCCTGTGGCAGTCTCAACTTCGGGTTGCAGGTGCGGAGAATGACAGCTGTGCTGGTGGCTGTGGGGCTGGGGGCTTTGATGCCGGCTCAGGTGAAGGTGATCCTGGAAAGCCGGGACCCCCTGGGCAGGCACCAGGCACGTGTGGCCCCAGCCCATGGCTTATTTCTCAAGTCTGTGCTGTACGGGAACCTCGGTAAGGTGCCCCCATGCATCCCACTGACTGACCCCTCCTAAGGCCGGGTGCTTGGAGGGAGAGGGGCTCTCTGTGACAACACAGCTGCAGCTCTCATCTGTCCTGCCAGCAGGTGGGAATCCAGCCTCCGTTCAGCGGGAAGGCAAGGAAGCCTCAGGTTGGCCAAAAAATCTCGAGTTGGAGACCAGCAGCCCAAAAGCAGGAGGCCTGGAGTAAGGTATCTCCTTCCCCTGAACCCCTAGATCTAAGAAGCCGTACCCCTGACCTAGGCCTTAGGATCAAGTTCCCAGTAGAGGAGGAAGATTGAGGGAGCTCCCCTCAGGGAGCAGGGAGGGGCCTGAAAGGCAGGGACTCTGCAGCCCAGCTAAGGCCAGGCCCAGCCTCTGCAGAAAACCTCCTGTGCCCTGCAGGGTTTGCCGCACAGAAGCCCCAGATAACCTTCAGATGCCCGGTGGAGGTCAGGGCAGCCAAGACAAGCACCCCTGCGACCGGACCCCGCCCAGCTCTGCGTGCCACGCAGGCCTCCTGCCCCCCCTGGCCGGTCCCTGCGCAGCATCCCCCCTTCCTGGGCACCCCGGGCTGCTACGGGTAAACTGTAGGCAAAAGGTTTGCGCATCAAGAAGGGCACAACCACACAGCCTTTGGTTCTGTTTTTACTGGAAATTAACACCTCAGGAGCACCCCCTCATCTGCTGGGGGCTCAGAAATAGAAATAAAGAGCGATCAAGTCCCCAGGCCTGTTTCTTTCCTCAGCCAAGAGTGGCAGTTGGGAGGCATAGGACACTGTGGTCCTGTCCTCACAGACAAGGGCCGTGAGCAGTCGGGGGCTCCACGTCCAGGGACACGAGGGGAAGAGCTGAGGCACAGACACAACCCTGGAATGAGAGCCTAGGTCCCTTTGGTGACATGCTGGCCTCAGCTGGGGGCCTGGGGGAGGCCCTTCTTGAGCAGCGATGTGAGGTAACTTCCCAGCTCTTCATCCTGGAGCCAGATGCAAGTGGAGACCGTCCTCGCGTCCCCCCCGACCACCACACCTGGGGCTGGGGACGGGGCTCTGGGGACCCAGCGCTCACCTGGTAGGTCCAGGACACCAGCAACACCTTGGTGCCCGGGTCCTCTGAGTGGGCAGCAGCCTGGATGAGGACAGACTCCACGGTCACGGACCCGTCGGGCAGGTGCTGCACGCAGTGGTCCTTGAGTGCACTGCGGGGGGTCACAGTGAGCCCCCGCCTTGTGCCCCGCTTCTCCCCGCCCCCTGAGCCAGAGGGAGCAGGCGCCCACCTCTTCAGGTGGCTGTAGACCCGCAGGGCCGTCTCCTGCTCCTTGCGAGGGTCGTGGAGGTGCACGCGGCAGGTAAAGCGCAGCTGGTGCTCGGCCAGGCCCAGCTCCTTGAGGGCCTGCTCTGAGGACACGAGCCGGAAGTTCTGTGGGGCAAGAGCACGTCAGGGGGCACGCGGGCACCCCTCAGCCCCACCCCAGCACGCGCACACTCACGCTGTCCTTCATGATCAGGGTGCCATGCAGGAGCCGAGGCTTTTTGGCGTCGGGAAGCAGCCCTGCAGAGAAAGAGGCTGGGATGGGAGCCAGCCACCCGCTGCGCCGCGGCCCCGCCCCGCCCCGCGTGCCCCGCCCTGCGTACCCTGTGCCATCTCCCGCTTCAGCAGCCCCAGCGAGATGCCCACAGGGATGCTGGGGCTCGTGGGCAGCGTGACCGTCTCACCGTTGGCCGGCATGTAGCAGTTGACCCCTGGGCAAGAGGAGGAGCGGCAGAGAGCCTCAGTGCAGACCGCCTGGCCCTGCCCATGCGGACCCCAGGGGTGCCCCCAGCCCACCTCCCCTGTGCCCACCCAGGCCCACCCTGTGCCTGGGCTGCCTACGGAATTCCTGCTCGATCTTCTGCTTCAGGAACTCCATCTTCTTGGCCTCCCCATGCACGAGCAGCACGTTCTCGGGCTCTGCCTGGCCCACCAGCTGCATGATGCCCTTGGCGTCCGCGTGGGCGCTGAAGGACATGTACTCCACCTGCATCTTGACCTCCAGCTGCAGCGCCAGGATGGACACATGGGCCGTTAGCGCAGGCAGCAGACGCCAGAGGCCCCCCCCACCCACCCAAGGGGGCCCGCGGACTCACCACCTGCCGTCCCTCCATCTCCAGCTTGCGCTGCCCGCTGAGGATCTTATGGCCCACAGTGCCCTGCACGCAGTAGCCAGGCATGATGACCTGCGGGGGGGGGGGGGGGTTGGCAACCTAGTCCCGCCTCAGGGGGCTTCCTCCCTGCCTGTCTCTCCAGCCCCCCCTTGCTGCCTGTCACAACCTGTATCCTTAATCGCCTCTCTCCTTCCCCAGTGGCTATCCCAGGCCCCACTGGACACCCAAGCGGGCTCGGGTCTCGGCACAAGCCCACCCAGGCCCGAGTACCACATCAGCTCCAGAGGCCGGTTCACTGCCTGGTCCAACAGGCCGACCCAAAGCTACAGTTGAGCCGCCAGGGTGAGACGCTGGGCCCCAGGTTACCGAGCCCTGTCCTGACACCAGCAGTGTCCCCAAAGCCGAGCAGAGCCCCCGTTCCCCCGCCCTGCCCAACCTCACAGGCCCTTCTGGGAGCTGGACTCCTACCATGTTCTTCTCATTCCCTGCCCACTTCCGGAAGATCTGCAGGGACTGGCCAGCATGTAGCATGCCTGGCGTGGCAAACACCACCTGCGGGGGGTGGGGGGCACACACACAGTCGGGGGACACGCAGTCGGGGCGCATGCACAGTCGGGGGGACGCACACGCGCAGTCGGGGGGGCGCACACGCGCAGTCGGGGGGCACACAGGGCAGTAGCGCCCGCCTGTCGAAGCACCAGCACTGGCCTGGGCCCAGCTCCTCCGCCGTCAGAGCCTTCTGACCCTATGCCCACCACAGGCCCCACTTCTGACCCCCCTCGTCTTTCCGGCAGCACAGTGCACCCCACTTCCCGAGGGAGACCTGCAGGCAAAGTCCGCTCGCGTGTCCCAGACGTGGAGGAGGCGCTGCGTGCGGACAGTGAGCAGCGGCCCCTGGGGCCCCAGGCTGGGGCAGGCACAGGCTAGCCTTCCCCAGCCCCTCCTGGCCAGGGCCTCACCATCGGACCCGGGTTGTCGGCAAATGCTCGGTCGAAGGCTTTGATGTGTTTAAACTCAAACATGTTCCTCTGGACGAACGTCTTACGGATCTTCTGGTTGGTCCAGGTTATGAAGAGCTTGTAGTAGTGGTTGGCCTTCTCTGTCAGGCCCGTGGAGAAGTAAATGGGGGCCTTGAGGTTCATGCGCTCCCTGTGGACAGCGCAGGGACCACAGTGGAGGAGGCCGCCACAGAAGGGCCGGCCCACTTCCTCCTACAAAACGCTGGTTCTGATGAAGGGGACCCAGAGCACCTGCTTCGGGGGTCGCCGGTGGGGAACAGCACGACACAGGCCTCCTGGCTTGGGTGGCACCCCCACGGATATCAGGCACCCCGACTATGCCGGACGGCGGCCAGAGCTCCAGGCTGTGTTCTGCCCAGAGTCTGACTGAGGCCCCCGGGCTGGACACAGGCACCCCAAAGGCCACCTCGGGCCCGGGGCCCCGGAACCCAGTCTGGGTGCACCTACCAGAAGGTCTCCAGCAAGATGCAGAGCTCCTGGGCACGGCCCAGGGCAAACACAGGGATCAGCACCTGCAGGGGGAGGGCGAGGCTGGCTCAGGCCGGAGTCCCTGGCCGTGCTGCCCACCCAAGTGGAGCCCGCATCTGGTCACGGTGGGCAGACAGCTGTGCCCCGCGGGTGCCTTCTCAGGGAGCAGCTGTGCTGCAGACCGGTGCTGCCGGCAGCCCTGAGTAGCTGTCGGAGAAGTTTTTCTTCCTAAGGCTGAGCAGATCTCCCTCCCGGCACGGCCAGAACACTCAGCACCTGTCTCCCGACGTGCCAGACGTGGCCAAAGGACCGTGCGGCATGGTCAGGGTAGGCATGCGGCCCAGAGCCCTGCCCGGCACCCCGCCTGCACCAGCTACCTTCCCACCACGTTCCACGGCCTCGTGGACCTTCTTCAGAAAGTCTCGCTCCCGGCAGCGTTTGGAGTCCCGGATGGTAGTGGCGTATGTCGATTCTGTGATGAGCAGGTTGGGGCGGCATCTGTCAATCCAGGCGGCTCTAGAACAGAGGTGGGCGTGGCCACAAGGCTGGGGCGACCCAACGGACCCCAGCCACGGCTTCCCTGGACCCTCTGGCATGCAGCACCCTGGGGGAGACAGGAGGAAGAGACTCCGCCTCGCACAGAGGACACGTGGCGGAAACCAACGCACGGACTGCCCAGGCCCCCAGCACATCCACGAGCCTCGCTGCACGCGCGGGGTTCCTGCAGGTGGGCGGACACGTTGGCTACTTACCCCAAGTGCCGATCCGGGGTCATATTATAATCGCCCTGGCAAAGAGTATAGCAGTAAAATGGGTGCCCCTCTCCCCGGCCAAGAGTTCCCCTGTGCCCCACGTGCTTCCACTGACCGTATAGACCACAGACTCTGAGCCCACTTTAATCTGGAACATGGCTGCCCCCAGCACGTGGCCTGCATAGTAGGCCTTGATTTCAAGTTCATCGTCCACCTACAGAGGAGAGGGCTCAAGTGAGGTCTTCAGGCCTGGGGGGCTCCGTTGGTTAGACATCTGCCTTCAGCTCAGGTCATGATCCTGAGGGCCCAAGATGGAGCCTATGTTGGGCTCTCCGTGCCAAAGGGGAATCTGCTGCGCCCTCTCCCTCGGCCCTTCCCCTGTTCGTGTTCTCTTTCACTGGCTCGCTCACTCTCTCTAATAAATAAAATCTTAAAAAAAGAGAGAAATAAAAATTTTAAAAAATCAATCCAAAGAAAGCAATAAAAGAAAAAACATAGAATAGGCAAGACACAGATGAAGCAAACGGCAAAAAGGGTAGAGCTGGACTCAGTCTCCTTGTTAAACGTAGAGTCCGAACGCTCCGCCCAGAGACTGACAACGACAAACCCTCTTCTTCTCTGGCCCATGGCGCCGGCAGGACGGCAAGAGCTGCCGTCTTTGTATCGCCAGGAAGCTCCGCGGCCACCGACGAGATCACAAGTGACATTATAAACGGTAAGAGAAAACTGGTCCAGGAACAGCCCTGGGGGCTGACCCTTTTGGAGACGCTTCCCACGCAAAGGGACCTGAGCTGGAAGAAGCAGGAGTTGAAGCCAAATAGCCAAATTCTGCCACCAGAAGTGTGTCGGGGTCCGGCTGCTCAAGAATGGCAAAAAAACCTGCAGCCTTTATACCCAAAGATGGCTGGTGGTTTGTTTGTTTGTTTTTAAGATTTTATTTATCCATTTGACAGAGAGAGAGATCACAAGCAGGCAGAGAGGCAGGCAGAGAGAAAGGGGGAAGCAGACTCCCCGCTGAGCAGAGAGCCCGTGTGGGGCTGGATCCCAGGACCCCGAGGTCATGACCTGAGCCGAAGGCAGAGGCTTTAACCCACTGGGCCGCCCAGGCGCCCCCAGATGGCTGTTTGCATTTTATTAAGGAAAATGAAGCTGTAGTTGCTGGATCTGGTCACAAAGGTCATGCTGTCAAGTGACATTTAAGACTCTCAAAAATACCCGGCATCTCTCTTTTGGCCTTATACAAAGGCAAGAAGGGAAAACCCAGATCCTAAGTTTGATGGTGAAAACATGACAGTAATAAATTTTCATACGCCGAAACACCCACAAAGAACAAGCAAACAAAAAAAAAAATTACATGCCACTTAAAAGAACTACATTTAAAACATGATGCAGTAAAGTTTGAAGTAAAACAATGGAAAAAGACTACGCAAATAGCCAAAGATAAGAAGAGAATAGCGTATCCCCAGAAACACAGACTTTAAGGTTAAAAGTATTATTAAAGATAAACACACACCATGTTGACAAGAAGTCCAACCAGAAATAACTAAAAGTACACAGACACCTATTAACAAGCAAAACCCACTGACTAAGGAGAAACAGACAATCTATAATCTCGGTGAGAAATTTTACCCACTTGGATTGCAGATGCCTGCTTGAAACCCTTCACTTCCTTGCTGACCCACACACAACAGTTACTGAGACAAAACCCAAAGCCCACAGCCCAGTAGCGGCGGCAGCCCCTCAGGGCTTGCCCGGCTCGCTGTCCAGTCCCCGCCCCCACTGCTCCGGCCAGCACAGCCTCTCGGTCGCCGTCGGGCGCAGAGCCTGGAGAGCGGCCGAGGGCCCACACGCTTGCTGGGCGCTTCGCACGCGGGCCTGTGTGCGCCCGCATCCGGCCTGGGAGCCCATGTGCTTGCCCGCTGCTGCCTCCTGGTGGCCAGTACCCAACCCAGCGTGAGATGGGGTCTGTGAGGACCCTGACCTGGACCGTCTGGTGGAGGTGGACGGCTACGACCTTCTTCATACAGTCCTTGATCATCTGGGAGGTGAAGAAGTTGGCCTCGCCCTTCTTGTCCACGGCGATCTTGCGGTAGTCCTCCAGCAGGATGGGGCAGATGGCCTGGGTGGGGTGGGTCATGTAGATGGGCCCATCATAGCCCACCATCTCGCTGAAGTAGGGGAGTGCCCCGCAGTGGTCCAGGTGGAAATGGCTACAGATGCAACACAGGTCAGCCCAGGGCCACTGCTCCCCAAGCAAACCTGCCCCCCACAGCCCCTCCACACCAGCACAGGCCCATGGTCATTCCCCCATCCACTCGTCTGCGCATGGACTGCCTAGTGCGTACACGACGCCGTCCTCAGTACACGGAGTGACAGAAACCACTCCCTCCCGGGAACTCGGAACCTAAACGCGCAGTAAAGCAGCGAGCGTTAAGCAGGTAATGCCTGCGTCCGACGGACACGTGTTCTAGAGAGCGACAACAAGTAGCTGAGCAGGGCACAGAGCGTCGGGACGGTGAGTATCTGGGGTGGAGGGGCAGGAAGACCCCTCCTGTGGCTCCACATGAGCCACGGCAGGGAGGCTCCGGAGCAGAGGGAACGGGGAGCGCTGTGCGCCCGCCAATGGAGCAGACGCGCGGCTCGCAAGCCCACGTCCCAGGAGCCGAGAGCCTCCGAGAAGCTGAGGATGAGGCTGCGTCGGGTCAGCAGCCCCTGATCTGCAGGATGCGGGGAGAAGACAGCAGAAGGCTGCTGTCGTCATCTGGCCACATGGCAAAGGTCAGGGTTAGGAAAAGGGCTGGACCCCAACCGCGGGCGGTCTGGGTGGAGTGTGAGGAACAGGAGGGAAGCGGAGGCCCCGTTCAGCCAGGTCGGGGTCGGCCGCCACCAGGGGGCCAGACCGTGAGTCTGGAGGTCAGGGCCGGGTGGATGGGTACAGGAAGGGCCGTGAGGGTCGCGGCCGGCAGGGAGGGTGCAGGCACTGCTGCCACATGCTGCGAAGAGGCTGAGTGAGGGGCCTGAGAAGTAGCCCAAGAGCTCACACGTGACGTGCGCCACCTTCGCCTGGGGGCGGGGACGGCCATTAGGCCTTGGTGCCCTAGCACAGCCCAGCTCCCTGGGGTAGCCAGGGCTCTCATCCGGGACGCAAACCCACGGCCTCCAGGAGCACCGGCCAGAGGCGGGGAGGGCCAGCCCTGGGGTGTGCCACACACCCTAACCTAACCTAGAGCAGAACCCAGGCCTGCAACATCCCACAGCCGGCAGCCGCCCCGGGCCCCGAGTGGCTCTCCTGGGCTCCCGAGGGCCCTCGAGGTGGGGCCAGATGCCAGCCCCACAACACCAACCGCCGACCGGTGCCTACCTGATGATCACACAGTCCAGGAAGTCAGTCAGCCGGCCGTTGCGGGTGATGTAGGAGAAATCAGGGAAGCGCCTCTGACAAGCCAAGGGAGAGGATCAGAACGCGGCTGCCCTGGGTGTGCCAGCGCTCCACGGCGGCTCCCGGGAGCGGGGGACGAGGGTAGGGGTCCAGCCACAGCAGGACTGCTGGCTGCTGACAGCCTCCGAAAACACGGGGCGGGGCTACACTGCCAGAAGCTGTCAGGCAGCCAGAAAGCGGTCCCGGGGAGCGCCGGGCCGCCCGTGACTCTGCAGGAGCCCGAGAGCCCCCCCTCTGGCCCAGACTAGCCTTCCACCCAGGGCACCCCATCTGTCAGTGACGGGGGGGGGGACTGCTGGGGGACGCAGTGGCCCCAGACCCACCTGCCTCCTGCCAACACCCACTCACCCAAAGTCCCTCCCCAAGGGCCGGAGCCCGAGGCCCTGAAGCCTGGGACCCTGCAGAGAACGGCGACAAGGAACAGGCCGAATGAGGACCCACCAGGCTCCCTTCCCTCAGGACTCACGTCGTCACTGAAGCCCATGTGCATCCCGCAGTCCAGCATGACGTTCTTGCCCGCGATGGAGACCAGGATGCAGCTCCGGCCCACATCCTGGCCGGCTCCTGAGAAGGAAGACGGGATGAGGTGCTGCCACCCCCACAGTCCTCCCCCTGCGGCCGCAAGCGATGGCCCGCGCCCCGAGACCAAGGCCCACTGGGAACTCTGGGTCCCTGGCCCCGCAGAGCCCTCAGTGGGCTGGGCAAACCCCACGGCGGCTGATGACGTGTGAGGCGAGCAGCACCGCCGTTCAGGCCGGGGAAATGCGCAGGGAAGGGGCAAAGCGCCAAGGCTGCCAAGCGAGTTCCAGACCACATGCCCTGCCCCGCTACACCTCCAGCCGCGGGCCCTGCCACGACCACCTAGCTCAGATGGAAAAAGACCCCCACCTCTTGAGGGAGCAGCCTACCTGCTGTGCTGACCGGACCCTCCAAAGGCCAGGGGCTGTGAACAGGTGCTGCTGGACTGCGGGCCTGGCACTTAACAGGGGGAAGCCGGCGCTCCGCAGGGCATCCCCACCCCTCTTGAAAACTCAACTAGGGGCATACCTGGGCTGTGGGGCCCTCTCCCCCAGGATCTACTCCCAGAAGGCATCGAGCACCTCCAGGTGGTGTCCCTGCAGAAGGGCACCCATGCGGCTCTGCCCAGCCACGAGGAGACCCGTCGTGTCCAGCAGTGACCAGCTACAGTGGCCACAATGCAGATGGCTCACCACCACCACCCCTGCAGGGCACCCGCGGCCCCGAACTTAACCCGAGTCCCGTCCATGTTCCCGACCTCAAGCCCTACCCGTTTGCACCAGCCTTGGCAGGGCACACCCCAGCCACCTCTGCGAGCCATTTGTCACCTCCTCTGGGGTCTGGAGGCCCAAGAAAAAGGGACACAGGCCTGCAGGGTCTGATGAAGGCAAATAACCCGCTTTCCATCTTGATCCTACAAGCCTCCCTCTGCCAGCCACCTGAACCTTCTGTTAGTGCCACACACATCAAGGTGGCCCAGAGCAGGACCCAGGCTGGTCCTTGAGAAGCTTCGGCTACCCGTGACAACAGTAGGTGATCCCAGCTGAGAGCTTCGTCTGGTGCTTCAGGCGGCCCCGCCACAGGCCTGGAGATCTCTCATAAGCCTGCTCCCGCCCCAGCAGGACGATGGTAGGGTCTCAGCTGTCTGCACCCTGCTGCACCTTTAGCCCTAGAGCTGTGGCCAACGCAGAGGCCCTCCAGACATTTGCGGTGGGGGAGGGGGAGGGCTCCCCTCTTTATAGAGAAC
Source organism: Nasua narica (assembly GCA_028533885.1). Classification (NCBI taxonomy): domain Eukaryota; kingdom Metazoa; phylum Chordata; class Mammalia; order Carnivora; family Procyonidae; genus Nasua; species Nasua narica. The sequence goes on from CM052798.1 coordinate 367,922, forward strand.
GTGAAGGCACAGAAGTCACGGGATTAGCCTGCGGGCACGTGGATCCTAAGCATGGACTCCAGAGCTCAGCTCTTAGGCACTGGCCCCTGCTCCCCACAGGACACATGACCATTCCAGGGAGCGAGGACAGTGGCCCAAACTGGGCAGCGGGTGTGGGAAAGAGGGTCTAGAGCACAGACACAAAGAAGCAAGACTCTGAAGAAAACAGAGATGACTTCATGTCCACAGGAGTTTATGTTTCAGGGCAAGGAGACAATGACCACGTAGGTAAGACACACATTGAGTCCAGCAGGTAGAGTTTAGGCCCTGGAGAAGATTAAGGCAGGGAAGGGGACACAGAAACTTCCAGACCCACACCAGGGAAGTCCTCCTTAAAATGACTTCTGAGCAGGGTGCAGAGGGACAGCCAGGAGACGGGAGGGGCAGCCGTGCAAAGGCTGCGTGGCAGGAGTGACCCGGGACTCTCTGTGCTTGGCCCACAGGACCAGCGAGCCCATGAGGCAGAAGCTGGCGAAGAAAGACAACAGAGGAGGAGTCCTGCTTTGACGGTGCGATGGCCTCGGGAGCACGCCCAGGTGCAGACAGGGGAAAGAAGCAGCAGAAGCTAGAACTGTTCGAAGAGAGTGAGCGGTGAGGAAGACGGCCAACTCGTGAAGAGGCAGGCCCGAAAGCCTGATCGAGGAGGCCCCTGGAGCGGCCCCAAAGGCAGGGCAGCGTGAGGTCACAGCAGCCAGAGGGGAACCCGTGCTGGACGCTGAGAGAGGCTGTTTAGGGGTGGCCTGCAGGGCACTGTGGAGCGGGGGTGTTGGACAGCTCAGTGTGTGCACTCGGGCCCGGGGGTGCTGTGTGACCAAGAGCGCACGCCGTCACAAAGGGTACGGGGCTGTGTGGAACCTCTGGACAGGAAAGCGATCCTCACGCACGCCCCGCGTAGGAGGCAGGCTCTGGGGCAGCACAGAGCACGAGGGCAGGAAGAATGCCCAGAGAGCTCTAGAGGGCTGGCCACCAGAATGCAACATGCTAACCCCGGTCCTTTCTGGGGCCCTGGATGCTCAGGGACCTTTCCCCCTTCAGTGCTCTGGACTTTTAAAAGCGTGCGTTTGTATCTTTTACAAAACGCAAAGCTTCTTAAAAACAACAACAAAACAAAACAAAAAAAACCGTTGCAGAGATCCAGTGAGACAAGGCTGAACCGCGAGCGGCCGGCTGGGCTGGGCAAACGGGAAGCCGCAGGTAACGGGTGCGAGGCCGATGCAGGAGGGGGAGCGAAGGCCAGCTAAGGCACCAGACCATGTGGACAGAAGCCCGCGCGGCGGGGACGGAGACCCTGTGGCTGTCGGGGTCGGCGTCCGGAGGGCGGACCCCCCTCTTTTCACGGTGAGGAGGGCTGGGGACGCAGCAGCGCAGCAGCGGGCCGACCCCCGAGCCGTCCCTGGGGAGGGGAAGCCCGGCCCGAGACCTCCGCGGACGGCAGCCGGGGATCCGCGAACCTGGCCAGCCCTCGGCGCCCCCGCGGCTCGCCCCCAGACCACCGCCCGCCCCGCGCCCGCGAGGCCGGCCGAGCGCGCCTCACTCACCCAGGGGAGTGACCCTGATCTCGGGCATGCTGCCGGGCGCGCTCCCACGCCCCGTAGTCTCTGCCCTCACCGAGCCGGCAGAACCACCGCGGCCAGACGACACCGGAGATTCGGGACCCCGGCCACGCCGGAGCCCAACCCGCGGCGACGTATCGCGCAGGCGCAGCGCCAACGGCACCAGCTTCCGGTTCGCCCGCCGGAAACGCCGGCCCACGCGTCGAGCCTCCGGATTGGGCAGCCGGCAACCAATCCCGGGCGTCAGGGAGGTGGCCGGAGGCGGGGCAGCGGGTGCGGCGGCAGGCGGCGGCGGCGGCAGGCGGCGGCAGGCGGCGGCGGCGGCACAGGTGAGCGGGAGGGCGGCAGGCTCGGGCCCAGGGCCGGGGAGCAGAGCTCAACCGAACTGGGCAGGTGGGCCTGGGCATCGCCGAGGAGCCGGGCACGGGAGGGGGCGGCCGAGGACCTGGCTTCCACGCGGCCCCGGACTCCGGGCCCCTGCTTAATCCCTGGGCCTTGGCTGGAGCAGGACCGGCCCAGGACTGGGGCCCCACTCTACCCGGGGTCCGAGCCGGGCGCCGCCTGGAGCTCTGCTCCTGAGCAAGACTTGCAGGGCTTCCCGGACAGGGCCTCACTCCTACCTGCTGAGCCTGGGGGGCCAGGGAGGGTTCCCCTCTTCTCCTGGGGGCCTTCAGCCTGCTGTCAGCCAGAGAGCTGCCAGCGCTCAGGCAGCCCTCCTGCCGACACTTGACCTTGGGGCTGTGGGCTGACCCTGAGGGAGCCTTGCTGGTGCCATGCATCACCTCCCCAAGGCTGGCCGGCTGCCTGCCTCGGGCCGCACAGCCCGCGTCCTTCCTGTTTGCAAGTTCTGAAAAGCTCCCAGCAGCTGCTCTGTGCTGCTGGCTCGGGCTCTGGAAGGATGGCCAGGCGCACAGGATGTCTGGTGTCCAGGAAGGCAGCCCTGAAGGCCTCAGAGACCATCTGCTCAGTGGACAGAAGACAGGCCCTGAGAGAAGGGAGGGGCGTGCCGGAAGTCCCTGGAGCCCCATCTTCCTGAGGCCAGACACACTGTCCCCCACGCCTGAAGACAGGGTGAGCTCACTTCTGGGGCTCCTCCCAATGCCAGGAGCCTTCAGGGCCTCAGCAGCCACTAGGCCCCATCAGATGCCCCTGGCATCCTGGGTGGCGAGATGCAGCTGAGTCCCCAGGGACTGTCAGAGCCCAACCCCGGTGCCAGCCCTGGGCACCCAGGAGGGCAGAGGCTGGGTTGCCCAGTGGCACCCATTCAAGGTGTGGACACTTGGATGTTTATGGAGTGACTGTGAATGTGAGCAGGATCCAGGGCGGGACTCTGGCCTCGGGCACTTCTGGAAGGTTCCTCGGGGCGGGGGGAGGACTTGTGGCTGTCTTCAGTCCTTTGGCGCCGCTGCCATTCTGTGTGGCACCTGTACAGCTCCAGCTGGGGTGAACAGATCGGTGTCGGTCAGGCCGTGCTGAGCTTGCAGCCGCCGCTCCGGCCCGCGATGCAACCAGGAAGGGCCCAGCCCACATGGCCACCCTTCCCGGCCCCCACCTTCCGTAGGCTTTATCTTTTCTTAACCTACCATGTTGGGCTTCCCTGGCTTTCTCCAAGAATATCGCCCTGACAGGCAGGGCGGTTTGTGTCGTGACCCGCCCACCCTGGAAGGGTGCTTGGCTCTGGGCAGAGATGTGGCTCGGTGTCTGACTCTGAGCGATAACCAGGAAACAAGCACGAAAACACTCGTGGGGATGTTTGCCATTGGTAAGATGTAGCAGAGTGGTTTGACAAGCCTCAGTGACAAGGAGGGGCCGTGCTAAGGTCTGTAGGCACGTGTCCCAGACCCAGGGCAGCATCTGGTCATTGTGTCCGATCCTGTGGCCCAGGCAGAGGGAAGTAGGCTCCTGGGGAGAAGGGCGCTGACCCAGGGCCCAGTGTGGGCTTTCAGCGGGAGCAGCCGGATCCTAGCAGTTGTTTTCTGACTGCTCTCGCCCCCTCGCCCTGAAGCAGTGACCCAGGGAGCGAGCTGACTCACAGGGAGACGACTCACCAGCCTGACCTCCCGTGCGCTTCAGTGCGATTGTGAAATGGACGGCACGGACTCGGATTTCAACCTGAAAGTCGTCCTAGTCAGTTTCAAGCAGTGTCTTAACGAGAAGGAGGAGGTGCTGCTGGATCACTACCTCGCCGGCTGGAGGGGGCTAGTCAGGTACACGACGGGGGCACTGCCTTGCGGGGCCCCACCCCTCCCACGTGCTGTGCTGGGCGCTGGGCACAGCCGGCCCCGCCTGCTTGAGGCAGGTCAGCCGTCCTCTCTCGCCCCTTGACGGCAGCGCCGAGCCCTGCTACCCCTGCCTGCAGGGGAACGTGTGCCCCAGAAGGTGGGGGGCGGTCTCTCCCGCACCCGGGCTGAACTCCTGCTGCCCCTCGAGCAGGTTCCTGAACAGCCTGGGCGCCATCTTCTCCTTCATCTCGAAGGACGTCACCACGAAGCTGCAGATCATGGAGCGTCTGTGCAGCGGGCCCCAGCGGGAGCACTACGGCAGCCTGCAGTCCATGGTGGCCTACGAGGTGGGCAACCACCTGGTGGACCTGGCGCGGCGCTCCCGCCACCCGGACTCGGGCTGCCGGACGGTGCTTCGGCTGCACCGTGCTCTGCGCTGGCTGCAGCTCTTCCTGGAGGGCCTGCGCACCAGCCCCGAGGATGCCCGCACGGCCGTGCTCTGCACCGACTCCTACAATGCCTCGCTGGCGGCCTACCACCCCTGGATTATCCGTCGGGCTGTCACCGTGGCCTTCTGTACGTTGCCCACACGCAAGGTCTTCCTGGAGGCCATGAACGTGGGGTCCCCGCAGCAGGCTGTGGAGATGCTGGGCGAGGCCCTGCCCTTCATTGAGCGTGTCTACAACGTCTCCCAGAAACTCTACGCCGAGCATTCTCTGCTAGACCTGCCCTGAGGGCCAGCGGGCGGGGGTGGGGGCAGGGCTCCCCTTGCAGAGCTGGGCTGGGGCAGCCAGCACCGTCAGCCCCCCCACGGAGATGGGGGGAGGGCCAGGAATGGGAAGAACACTGTCCTCTGCTAGCCGAGCTTGGTCAGAGCCCCACCCAGGCCGTCCTCCGAGCCTGCGGCACATGGGCCGCGGCAGAGAACACAGGTGCTGGCGGTCTGCTCCTCCCTTGTCACCTCGCTCTGCGCGGGGGCATCTCTGCTGTACCCTCACCTGAGTTACACACGTGTCCAGTCGGGCCTTGTCCAGACGGCAAGGTGCAGGAGGCAGGAGGTTAAGGGGCAGGATCAGCATTTATGGAAAACCCAGAGAAGCTGCCCCCTGCCTGGGAGCCAAGTCGTGAAATGGGGCAAAGTCCCAGGGCCCTGTGGCACAGAGACTTCATCCTGCTTGCCAGTAAACACATTCGGCACGTGCTTGTCCACCCTGGCCCACCTCGGCGTCTGTGCCCAGATACCCCCGGGCTCCCCCACATGGCGCTGGCCATCCCAGGACAGAGACAGACTCCTGGGCAGCCATTGGCAACATAGGCTCTCTCCCTGCCCCTCACCTGCTTCTTAGCCGGGGGGCCCACATGCCCTTGGCAGCAAGAGCCAGGAGCCGGAGCCCCGAGCGGAGGCCTGCCCCTCCTCGCTCTGCACTCTCATCAGCCGCCCCCCGCAGCCACCCTGTCGGTGCGGTGCTCACCCAGGCAGCTGCCCGCAAGTCTGCCCCCCACAGCCCACAGCTCTGCCCATCCGGGGCTAGCCTCTCCCTCCACGCCATCCAGCAAGAGGCCGTGTTCCCTCCTCCCTGCCCCACAGAGCTCGGGAGATCCAGGAAGAGACGGCGCACAGCGAGACCCTGGGCCAGAAGCCTAGTCAACAGGCCGGCCATCACCCTGCACGTGGGGGCCTGGCTTCTACTGGTTCTGCACTGTGAGCTCAGGCCCCTCGAAGTCGGGGGGCACGTGCCCACCGCACAGCAGACGTGCGACGCGTCAGCTTGCAGAGACCCTGGGAAAGTGTCATCGGGCGATGGTTTTTCCAATGTCAATAAATCCACGTACGGAAGAGGCAGTGCCCTCCGGGGTGGAGGTGTTCGGCGCGGCAGGCAGCCGCTTACTGAGGAGGGAGGGCCGTGACCCCATGCGTCAGCTGCGGGGATGTGAGGCCTGTCCTGGCCAGCGTGGGACGGGGGGATGCTGCCTGTCTGTGCCTGTGTCCCCTGAGCCCCCACCGAGGTCCGTGTCATTATCCCCATTTTTTTTAGTTTTACTTATTTATTTATTTGACAGAGATCACAAGCAGGCAGAGAGGCAGGCAGAGAGAGAGGGAAGCAGGCTCCCCGCTGAGCAGAGAGCCCGATGCGGGGCTCGATCCCAGGACCCTGAGATCATGACCTGAGCTGAAGGCAGAGGCTTTAACCCACTGAGCCACCCAGGTGCCCCTCATTATCCCCATTTTATAGGTGAGAAAACAGAATGACAAGGGGCTGGGTTGGAAGGGCAGGTCTGAGGCCAACCGCACAGCCTGTAGGGAGAAGAAAGACCTTCCCAGCCTGCGGCCTGTGCAGGAGAGCAGTCCGAGCCTCAGCAGGGGTTGGGACAGAGGGAGGATGTGCTCTCAGACACCCCCATGTCAGACCCAAATAGTGTCCAGTGCCGGATCCCCCCCCCCCCCCCGTCCCACAGGGACCGCAGCACCGTTGGTGCCCGCAGAGGAAGGTGGCCGTGAGGGCTGCTTATGTACACCCATGTGCACACAGGTGTGCAGGGGCCATGTGCCACATGTGTGTCGAGTGTGTTTTACACACACACACATGTGCGTGCCCCGAGGGTGTCATGCAGCTTGGTCCCCCCCCACGAGCAGCAAAGATCAGATCCCAGACCATCCCCTATAAACACCCACCAGGGTAGAGACCACCCAGAGCTCCCACTCCACTCCAGGGGCGTCGGTAGCTTGCCCCAGTTCCTCTGGGTGCCTCACGGGCACCCCACACCCGAGCCTCGTGTCTGGTCCCCGGGGCACCCAGAGGCGAGGGAGGAACTTGAGCGTGCTCGCATCGGGGCTCACCTGCACACACCTGGTGCTTCAGAGGCCCATTTGGTTTCGGCTGTAACCAAACTTCCTCCCTCGTTTGCATGCACGGCCCTGCAGCCCCCGCTGTGCCCTCTGTCCCCCGAGGGAGGCACCTGCCGTGTCAAGAGCCCAGGCAGGGTGTGGGTAGAGCAAGCTCAAGGTCCCCGAAGTTTCTGGCCTCAGACCTTCAAGTGGCACTGTCCTCCCGCAGCACCCCCTGGGTCCCCCCAGCCCAGCCACAGGTTGGAGAGCAGGCCGGCTGGCCGGTCTGCCCCCCGAGCCTGCCTGCAGATGGGGTCACGCCTGCACCTCCCCCTCCCCCCAGCCCCCGGCTGCTAACAATCCTGCCCAGGGCTGGAAGAGGCGTTTCTGTCCCTATTCCTTGGGGGGCCGGCACTGCCCCCCAGGCAGCTGGAGACCTCAGGGTCTTCTGGCGGAGAAGTCGTGAGTGTCCCTCCGCCTTTCCAGGAGTGGGGTGGGTGCAGAGGGGCTTGGTGACAAGATCGGGTCGTGGTCCGTGGTTGCTCAGGTCACTGTCAGCCAGAGAGGCTGGTGGCGGCGTCAGGACCAAAGAGCGCCGGGAGCACAAACCTACTGGGCCCCGGAAAGCAAGTGTGTCCCAGGGGCGCCTGGGCTTGGCAGGTGAGGACAGGTGAGGGTTTTGCTAAGCAAATCCTCTGCCCTCCCCTGCCCCAACTCATCAAGTCGGGCCCCCCAGCCTGTCCTCTCATTCGCTGTCCCTGCTGGAAGCGGTCGCCTGCCATGCCAGGCCCGGCTCTCCTCCTGGGCCTCATGGCCCTCTCGGGCCCCGGAGCAGGCGCCCCACTGTGCTTGTCCCGGCAGCTCAGGATGCAGGGGGACTACGTGCTGGGCGGGCTCTTCCCGCTGGGCGCGGCCGAGGACGCTGGTCTGGGCACCAGGACACAGCCCAACGCCACCGTGTGCACCAGGTAGGGAGGCCGGGGGGTGGGGGGCTCAGGTCTGGGGTGCTCCTGAGTGGGGACGGGGTGTCGGCCACCCGCAGCCCTGTGTGGCCCCAGGTTCTCGTCCCTCGGCCTGCTCTGGGCGCTGGCTGTGAAGATGGCGGTGGAGGAGATCAACAACGGGTCCGCCCTGCTGCCGGGGCTGCGCCTGGGCTACGACCTGTTCGACACGTGTTCCGAGCCCGTGGTGGCCATGAAGCCCAGCCTCATGTTCATGGCCAAGACGGGCAGCTGCCACATCGCCGCCTACTGCAATTACACGCAGTACCAGCCGCGCGTGCTGGCGGTCATCGGACCCCACTCGTCCGAGCTCGCCCTCGTCACCGGCAAGTTCTTCAGCTTCTTCCTGATGCCGCAGGTGCGCGCCCCACCCGCGGTCCCCCGCCCCGCCGGCCCCGCCCGCAGGAGCCCCCCCTCAGGGCCTGCCTCGCGCTCCCCGCAGGTCAGCTACGGGGCCAGCACCGACCGGCTGAGCAACCGGGAGAGCTTCCCCTCCTTCTTCCGCACGGTGCCCAGCGACCGCGTGCAGGCGGAGGCCATGGTGGAGCTGCTGCGGCGGCTCGGCTGGAGCTGGGTGGCGGCGGTGGGCAGCGACGACGAGTACGGCCGGCAGGGCCTGAGCCTCTTCTCCAGCCTGGCCAACGCGCGGGGCATCTGCATCGCGCACGAGGGCCTGGCGCCGCTGCCGCACGCGGGCGGCCTGCGGCCGGGCTCCGTGCGGGACCTGCTGCACCAGGTGAACCAGAGCAGCGTGCAGGTGGTGGTGCTCTTCTCCTCCGCCCGCGCGGCCCACACGCTGCTCAACCACAGCATCCGCTGCAGGCTCTCGCCCAAGGTGTGGGTGGCCAGCGAGGCCTGGCTGACCTCGGACCTGGTCATGGCGCTGCCCGGCTTGGCCGCGGTGGGCACCGTGCTCGGCTTCCTGCAGCAGGGCGCCCCGCTGCCCGAGTTCCCGTCCTACGTGCGCAGCCGGCTGGCCCTGGCGGCCGACCCCGCCTTCTGCGCCTCGCTGGCCGCCCAACAGCCAGGCCTGGAGGAGCACGTGGTCGGGCCGCGCTGCCCGCAGTGCGACCACATCACGCCACGGGACCTGTCTGCGGGGCTGCTGCACCACCAGACCTTCGCCGCCTACGCGGCCGTGTACGGCGTGGCCCAGGCGCTCCACGACACGCTGCTCTGCACGGCCTCAGGCTGCCCCCCGCGGGAGCCCGTGCGGCCCTGGCAGGTGAGGCCGGGGACGCCCCCCACCGCGCGCGCTCCCGAGGAGTTGTTTCCGTGCAGAGTCGGGGCTGGAGGCAGCTCCTGGCCTGCCCCCCACCTGCTCCAACCCACCCACCAGCTCCTCGAGAACATGTACAACATGAGCTTCCGCGCACGCGGCCTGACACTGCGGTTCGATGCCAGCGGGAACGTGAACATGGATTATGACCTGAAACTGTGGGTGTGGCAGAACCCGACGCCCGAGCTGCGCACTGTGGGGGCCTTCGATGGCCGCCTGAAGCTCTGGCAGTCCCAGCTGTCCTGGCACACGCCAGGGAACCAGGTGAGCGGCCGTCGCCCGGGAGCGAGCTCTGGCTCTGTCGGGGGGGCGGGACCATCCCCAGGTCTGGGGGGCACGCCCAGCTGGGCACAACCTGAGCCCCGTGCCCCGTGCCAGCTGCCCGTGTCCCAGTGCTCCCGGCAGTGCGGGGAGGGCCAAGTGCGCCGAGTGAAGGGCTTCCACTCCTGCTGTTACGACTGTGTGGACTGCAAGGCCGGCAGCTACCAGCGCAGCCCAGGTGAGCGACTATCCCAGGCCTGCGCGAGCTGAGGACGAGTGGGGAGCGGGGACCCGTAGGGTCTGTGTCCTGGCTCCACGGCCAACTCTGAGGCCAGAGCAAGTGGGTAGGGGTGAGGCCGAGGAGCCCGTGCCCCCCCCTCCAGTGCCTCCTCTTTCCTCCCCCACCACAGATGACCTTCTCTGCACCCAGTGTGCCCAGGACCAGTGGTCCCCAGACCGGAGCACACACTGCTTCCCCCGCAGGCCCACATTCCTGGCCTGGGGGGAGCCAGCCGTGCTGATTCTGCTTATGCTGCTGGGCCTGGCGCTGGGCCTGGTGCTGGCGGCCCTGGGACTCTTCATCTGGCACCGGGACAGCCCACTGGTGCAGGCCTCAGGCGGGCCCTGGGCCTGCTTTGGCCTGGCCTGCCTGGGCCTCGTCTGCCTCAGCGTCCTCCTGTTCCCTGGCCGGCCGGGCCCTGCTACCTGCCTGGCCCAGCAGCCACTGCTCCACCTTCCACTCACTGGCTGCCTGAGCACACTTTTCCTGCAAGCAGCCCAGATATTTGTGGGCTCGGAGCTGCCACCCAGCTGGGCAGAGCAGCTGCGGGGCCGCCTGCAGGGACCCTGGGCCTGGCTGGTGGTGCTGCTGGCTCTGCTGGCAGAAGCGGCACTGTGTGCCTGGTATCTGGTGGTCTTCCCGCCAGAGGTGGTGACGGACTGGTGGGTGCTGCCCACAGAGGCGCTGGTGCACTGCCGCGTGCGCTCCTGGGTCAGCTTCGGCCTGGTGCATGCCGCCAATGCCGTGCTGGCCTTCCTCTGCTTCCTGGGCACCTTCCTGGTGCAGAGCCGGCCAGGCCACTACAATGGCGCCCGCGGCCTCACTTTCGCCATGCTGACCTACTTCATCACCTGGATCTCCTTTGTGCCACTCTTTGCCAATGTGCACGTGGCCTACCAGCCCACGGTGCAGATGAGCGCCACCCTCCTCTGTGCCCTGGGCATCCTGGCCACCTTCCACCTGCCCAAGTGCTACCTGCTGCTGCGGCGGCCAGACCTCAACACCCCTGCGTTCTTCCTGGGAGATGATGCTGGGAGACAGGGCAGCAGTGGTCCCAGTGGGCAGGAGACACGGAGCCAAAACAAGTGACCCCTGACCCAGACACCTCCCACCGTGAACCCAGACTTAGTAGCAATGCCCCCAAACCAAGTTCCTACGAAGCAACCCCCAGACTGTACCCCAGCTGAGGCCACCCCCAGCTCCAGCTCCTGACTGTAAGCTGACTGCTGCCCTTGACGCCACAGAGATCCTTGGGTCTCAGCACCTACCGGGGCCCCCAGAGCAGCTCTGCATCTGTCCTAGACAAGCTGTGCCCAGGGCTTACCCACCTGACCCAATCCCGCTGTTCCAAAGAGGTCCCTCAGAAGATTCCTCGGGGCTCCCGCAGCTCATGCCAAGAGCTCAGGAGAGCCCCCAGCCAGATCACGTGAAGCCCAAGCTGGGCGTTGCTGGCCTGGCCAGGCCCAGCCTGGAGCCTCCAGCCAGCACCCCGTCCAAGCATCACGGGGATGGCAGGTTGGTGGGTGGGCTAGAGCTGTTCTGACCGCTCCGCAGGGGCGTGTGACTCACCATGGGCCCCAGAGTGGGACAGGAATGGGGAGCAGGGCGGAGGCACCCAACCTCCTCCTCTCTCTGCGGCCCGGCCTGAGCGGGTAAAATGGGGTCAGATGGCCACCAGCACCGTGGACAGAGCCTGGGGGTCAGCACCAAGGCCAGCACCCACAGCCACGACCCCTGGAGAAGGAGCTAGCACCACGGACAGAAGACCAGCCGCCAGGACCCTGTTGGCGGCCAGCACCGGGGACAGAACCCTGGTGCCGAATGGGGACCCAGAGGACAGCACCTGGCCAGTCCTCGGTCAGCTCTCAGCCAGGCCCTGGGGAGGCTGGACAAAACCCCACAGCCCAGCCTCCTAAGGTACCCCAGAGAAGAGAAGAGACACACACCACACGTCAGTCCCATAAAATTAAATGCTTTTTAGTCTTTAAAATAGCATTTACACAGAAGCAGCTCTATTAACTATGTGGACGGACGCTCCGACTTGATACAGTATCTACAGCGCAGGGGTGTGCAGGCCAGAAACGCCAGGAAAGAAGTGGCGTGAGTGGGCGGGCAGTCACCCGAGGGCAGCAAGGAGGAGCAGGCTGGCTTTCCCCTCTTCCCCACACCCTGCCCCTGCAGCAGCTGTGTGCATCCGGGCCCCTTGCCCCTCAGGGTCACGTCCCCACCACCACCAGCTGAAACACGGCCCCCTCCCATCTCCCCGTCACCAACCCTCCCACTTTCAGACGGGACCTGTGTCCCTGCGTTCAGTCTGAGACCCAGTGGTGGTCGGGGGCAGCTGACCTGGCCACCACCTCCCCCAGAGCACACAAGCCAGGCAATAAATAAATAAATTAGATCCCTACCCCGGGCATCCACCGAGGGGCCTAGGGGCTCTGATTCCACCCTCAAGAAGGGCCAACCCAGCCCAGGTAAGAGTGGTGGGGCCTGTGACTTGAGAAAAGCGGGGCCCAGGCCCAGCAGCCACTCCCCAGCTTAGTCTGGGGCCCTGTGTACAGCTCTGTAGGCAAGTAGGGGTCCCTGAGGCACACCCCGAGGGCACAGGATCTGCATGGACACCAGCTGCTCCAAATAGGAATGGACGGACTGCCGAATTCTGATCATGGTGGTCTGGGCTGCCCTCAGCCCCTTGCCCAGCCTGCTCCCGCCCTCTGTCCAGGCCTGGGCCCCCTGACGTGGCCCCTTGCGTGCATGGAAGCACAGGCTGGCCTGACCCAAGACAGCCACCCATAAGGCAAGCTCACACAAGCCCCAGAGACAGTGCCCTTCTGCGGGAGGGGGCAGGACCACGGGCTCCCCCACCTCGGGGCCGAGCTGAAGGCACTCTCTCCTCGGTCACATGATGTCAACGAAAAATTCACAGGGGTTTCCCATGGCCTTCTGGAAGGACTGGCGGCTGCCCGTCAGCTCTGGGGGAACAGCAGCCAGCTCCCGGACAGGCGGCCCCCCCGGCGGCCCCCCACCCATCGAGTACGCCTTCGTTAAGGGATACAGCGGGGGGAGCCCCGGGGCAGCAGCCGAGGCCTGGCTGTGTGGGCTGCTGCCCCGGCTGAGCTGGCTAGCCGGACGCTCCCGCCAGCTGCTGCCACCGACCCCACTCGGCGCCGTGGGGTCCGACTCGCTGCCACTGCCCCCAGCTCCAGCCGCCCGGCGCTCCTTCTCACGGCCCAGCGCCCGCCGGCTGCTCCCGCCGGCGCTCCGGGTGGACCCACTGCTTTTGCTTCCTGGAGTCAAGGACAGGGGACAGGAATGAGATGGTCAGTGTCAGGCCCCATCACTTCCAGGACCACCGGCTTTTGCCAGGGCAACCAGGGGCCGAACCTGGTGGCCTCGAGCACGGTGGGTGTAGGAGGGGGTCAGCCATGCAGATGGAAGAGCAGGGCTGGCCCCACTCAGAGAAGCAAGAGCAGCGGCAGCAGGCTGGGGGGCGGGGGGAGACAGGGCGAGCAGGGGCAGGCAGGCAGGGACACTCTGGGGCCAGCTCAGTGCCCCCCATCTCACCCCAATGCCTGATCTTGCAGCTGAGAGCCTGAGGCACAAGTGAGGCCCCACGTACCTGGTGCTCCCGTTGGCCATCCTGGGCCCCCCCGCCCCCAAGACCCACCTTCCGTCCAGCCCCAAGGCCCTGGCCAGCTACTCAGCTCAGCCCCTGTCCTGGGCTCCCAGGAAGAGCAGGGAGCCTGAGAAGGCCAGCAGGCCGGGAGCATGCCGAGAGGGACGCCGGGCGGGACCCTGGCTTACCGGCCCGGAGGGTCCACTCCGCTAGTCCTCAGTCTAAGGCTTGCTCAGCACAAAGCAAGGGATAGCACGAGTTACACAGCAGGCCCGGCCCGAACACCCGTGCCCGCCTGCAGCGTAGGCTGCCACCAGCCAGGCCCGTCCAGGATCCGCGGGCGCCCAGCACCAGCTTCCCCTGGGGCATCGCTGCTCTCTGACCTGCTCTCCTCTCTCCCACCCCTGTCTGCATCTACCGGGCTGGCTGCCTGACCTCTGTCCCCTGGCCTCAGTGACACCGACAGCCCAGTGACACCGACAGCCTCAGGCCACTCCTCCAAGTCCCCTCCTCGGGGACACCCCTCGATCTTCCTGCTCAGCTCTCCACACATCCCAGGTGGGTCCCCCCAGTTGTCTGTGGGACTGTCCACCTCCAGCTCCCGGCCGGGCTGCAGGTGCCGGGGGTAGCTGTCTGTCCTCCCGGGTCCCGGGACCTCTCTGCCACCCTTCCCCAGGCCTTCTCCTGGCCTTTTGCTTCTGCTGCACCTGGAACACCAGCACCCCCGACACACACACACCCTCCTCCAAGTCTGCAGACTCCTCCCCATCCCCCTGAACCACTCACCCCTTCCAGAAGGAGCTCGCCCCGGGCCTCAGCACAGAGCAGGGAGGAGCGCACGGGGCAGAGGGGCGGGCGCACGGGGCAGAGCCAGGCGGCGGGGACAGCGGGGAGCCAGGCGCCCAGCGGGCTCTCACCTTCACTCTGCTGACTCCCCGCGCTGCCGCTGCCGTAGCTGAAGCCAGGGTCCTGGTACGCGGGTGGGAAGCAGGGCGGGGGGCCCGGGTACTGGTAGGGGCAGCCCTGCCCTAGGGGCCAGGGGGCGGCCGCATGGGGCAGGGGGGCCAGCGTGTCCTGATCCGAGGCCCCACTGGAGCCGCTGTTGAGGTTCAGGGCTGCGAGATCTGGTGGGAGGGGCGGGAGGGGCGGGCGGGTGAGGGCGGTGGGGGGGGCGGGCCCTCCGGGGAGCCCCGCCCCGCAGCCCCCCACTCACTGCTGCACAGGCCCCCGAAGACGTAGTAGCACTGCTCGGAGAAGGTGACCTTGTTGACGGTGTGGCGCAGGAAGCCCCGCTTCAGCATGCTGCTGGCGTACTTGCGGGCCTCGCGCCGCTCCCTGAAGCCCTCCACGTGCGCGAACAGCCAGTCCACCACGTCCGCCCCTGGCGCGGAGCGCGCGTCAGGCCCGGAGCCCCGCCCCGCCCGCCCCCCGCCCGCCCTGCGGCACCCCTCACCGATGACGGCGTTGGCGATGGTGATCTTGAGCCACATGCGGTCTCGGATCTCCAGGCCGGAGTCCGGCAGCTGCATGACCCGCACCACGGCGCCCATGTCGCTCTTCACCGTCAGGGGCGCCTCCTCCAGCTCTGCAAGGCACGGCGCCCCCTCAGCCCTGAGCCGCCCACCGCAGGGAGAGGGCTGGGATGGGCCGCAGGGGCCGGCCGCGGGACCGGCTGGGGTTGGGTCGCTGGTCACGGAGCCCAGGCCGTGAGGCTGTCCGGCGACTGCAGGGTCCAATCCCACCACAGCCCGGACCCTCTCAGGGGTGGGGGGGGGGGTCTGAGGGGGTTGAGTCTTTGTCCCCTACCCCTGCAGATGCTCCATCAGGATCTTGGGCCCAAACCCAGGTGAGGCACCCCCCCCCCCACCCCGGCAGACCAGAGCCCCACGGGGAGAGCCATCCTCCCCTCGCTGCCGCGCCCGCGCTCAGGGCTGTTAGTCGTGTTAGCTGCAGGGAAGCCGGGTGGGGGCCTCTCCTCTGCAGGAAAGAGGGACCCCAGGGCCGGCCTGGCCCCTTCCGGCGTCTTTCAACCCCAGCCCGCGGCCCGCCAGCTGGACGGAGGACGCGTGTGAGGGCAGACGCACCCGAGTCAGCCGCGTCCGTCCGCGCGGGCCCTCGGTGGCGACAGTGCTGAGGGGGCACCTGGGCCAGGTCCTGTGCCCCGGGGCCTCAGTTCCCTGCTCCCCTGAGCTGCCACTTACGTGGGGCGCCGGGCACAGAGCTGGTTAGTGAGGACGAGCTGGTGCGCGTGACGGCGCTGGAGCAGGGGCTCGTACCGTAGCGCGGCAGGGCTCCGGTCAGCGCCGCCGTGTGAGACAGCCAGGCGGCGGGGTCGATGGGCCGCACCGGGTCAGCTGGGTGGCCGCCGCACAGTAGTGGACGGGCAGACACACAGATGGAGGGCAGCGCACGA
Organism: Nasua narica; assembly: GCA_028533885.1. Taxonomy (NCBI): domain Eukaryota; kingdom Metazoa; phylum Chordata; class Mammalia; order Carnivora; family Procyonidae; genus Nasua; species Nasua narica. The sequence continues at coordinate 383,413 of CM052798.1, forward strand.
TGGAGCCCAGGGGCACAGAGGAAAGGACCTTCAGGCTGGGCGGACGCCCTCACCCCGCCCCCCCAGCAGCCCTGCGGGGGTCACTCACCCCTCGGGATGGTGAAGTAGCTCCGGGGGGTCGGGTCCCAGCATTTGGCCACCGTGAGGCTGATGGGCCTGTGGGGCGCAGCGGGTCACACAGGCGAGGCCGCCCACGGTCCCCCCAAACATGCCGCCCGCCCGCCCCCGCGACTCACCCCGTCTGGGACACGACCTCCCGCAGCACCCGCACAGCATCGTCATTGCTCATGTTCTCGAAGTTGATGTCGTTCACCTGGGGGGCGAGGCGTTCAGCGCGGCGCAGGGGGAGAGCCGGCCTCGCGGCCCCCCGGCCCCTCCCCGCAGCCCCGCACCTGCAGCAGCATGTCCCCCGGCTCGATGCGCCCGTCGGCCGCCACGGCCCCGCCCTTCATGATGGAGCCGATGTAGATGCCGCCGTCCCCCCGCTCGTTGCTCTGGCCCACGATGCTGATGCCCAGAAAGTGGTGCCTCTCTGCAGGGGTGAGGGGTGAGCAGGGGCCCGCTGAGGGCTGAGCCCCAGCCAGGGCGCCGGCACCCCGCGGGGAACCCCAAGGAGGCCTCACCCATGTTGAGAGTGACGGTGACGATGTTCAGGGACATGGTGGAGTCTGTGATGCTGCTGAAGGAAGAAGCCTGCGGAGCGACGCGAGTGAAGGCGCGGGGCGGGGGCTTCATGGGGCGCACCGCACCCCGCCCCCCCCCCCCCGCCCCGCCGCCACCTACCCGGTCCGTCTGCCGCAGGCGCTGCTTCCGCCGCCGCCGCTTGTGCTTCCGGATGAGCCGTGAGGACGTGCTCTGCTCCGTGGAGCTGCTCAGGCTGGGGGGCGGAGGTCAGGGCCCAGGGGGAGAACGGGGCACCCCCCATCCGCCCCCGCGACAGGGCGCGCGCGGGGTGGGCCTCGGCCTGGGAGGCGCGGAGCTGGGCGGAGCCTGCCCAGGAGAAGGCTGGGCTCCGCGCGGACGCGGCCCCACGCCCACGACACGGACCCGCCCCGCGCCTCCGTGCAGCACCACTCGGGCCCGACGGAGACACAAACACTGTGGCAACCAGCGCACGCGTGCACACACGCCCGCAACACACCCACGCGTGCACACGCCCATCCGTGTTCGTATACGCCCCTGGAATCACACGCCCTCACGGACGTACACACATACCCATACACACCTGCCTACCCATTCGCGACGGGAGGGGGCACACACCTGTTCACACACACACCCATGCACACGTGCCCATGCGTGCACACCTGTCACACACCCACACAGGGTCATGCTTATGCACACCTGTTACACGCTTGTGCAAACATCTGGATGCATCCAGCCATGCACACCTATAACACCCGTGTACACATCCGCGTGCACACACATCCACACGCCTGTAACACCCATAAACACACACCCGCGTGTACACAGACCCACGCACCGGCTTGTGTTGTCACCCTCATCGGAGTCAATGAAGCTACTGGACTCGAGTTCACTGCTCAGAGCGGTAGAGGCACTGTCGGGGGGCAACCCCAGGTCTCGCCGCCGGTCCCCCCTTGGGTGCCCATTGGTCCGGGCGGCTGTGGAGACAGCAAGCAGGGGAGCTGGCCCTGGAGTCCCCTCTGTGGCCTCAAGCACCGAATGGCCTGCGAGCTGGCCGGGTGACGGTGGGGCTGCGGGGGGGGGGGGGGGGGTCCCTGGGGTCCCGGGCAGACAGGCCTAGGCCCTCTACTCTCGGACCCCTGTTGGTGGGGGGCAGTACTGGGAGGAGGCAGGGTCACGGGGCGCACTGCAGGGGCCCGGGCACATCTAGGGTGCGGCCTCATTACCCTCCTCGCGGTTCCGCCGTCGGGCTCGCTCCCGCCGGCGGCTGACCAGAGACTCCGTGCCGGTCTCGTCTATCCCGTCGCGGCTGCTGGCTACGTTGGGGCTGTGCCCACAAGAGAGGGTGGGCTGGGGCAGGCTGGGCCGCCCACACTGCGAGACCTTCCCGGCTCCTTGCCTCCTCTCCCACCCACGCACCTGCCCGGACTGGGCCTCCCTGCCCGCCCCCCTCCACTGACCGGTTTCTACTGACCACGCGTCCCTGCTTAGCTGCCCCTGCCCCGACAGGCCTGGTCGGCAGCAAGCCCCTCAGGACCACCAGGCCCAGCCCCCCCACAGTCCTTACTGGAAAGAGGGGGGCCGGGAGTCCCCGATGCCGCCCGTTCTCTCAAGAGGTGGGGGTAGGTCTGGGTGACCGTCAGTGCTCTGAGAGCCGGCATCCGAGTGTGCGCCCTCGGCCAGGACCAGCTGCGGAGGGCAGCAATGGCTCAGGGACACGTGCCAGCGCGCAGACGCCCCTGCGGGTTCAGCCGAGCCCAGCATCCTCTGCCAACAGCCCATGGACTCACCCAGGAGACCACACGGCCATTGAAGCAGGGCAGCTTGGCATTATCATCAGAGATCTCCTCCTTCACCACCCTGCGGGCAGACAGCACCGTGAGACCGCCTGCACGAGGGCCGGCTCCCACCAGGGGGCTCCGGAGGGAAGCCGTCCCCACGCTCTCGTCCAGGGTGCACGCCAGCCCCGGCTGTCCAGCCACACCCCCAGACATCAGTCTGTGTGGATGCCCCTGCCTGCTGCGATCCCTTCTGGGGACCCTCCCAGGGCCCAGGTCAGAGGGAGGTCTAAAGTCCCGACCGCCGAGCAGCAGAGGGTCACCTCGTCGCCCCTATGATGCGAGTAGCTGCCCTGCTCCAAGTCTCTCCGCCCCAGGGGGTGGGGTTCCGCGACAGCGGGGCTCTGCACGGCTTCTTCCCTCCACCTCCCTGCCCCCCCCAGACCTGGCCCCACCCCAGAGCAGGGCCCGGCTCGCAGCGGGCATCGGTACAGACGCGGGGACAAGTAGACCGCACGAGCACAGGCAGGCTGGGCTGGGAGGGCGTGCAGAGCCGAACGTGCACACGGAGGCCAGGCCTCCGCCCGCCTGGCCAGCCCCCCGGCGTGGAGACAGAAGCAGACCTCGCTCTCTGCAAGAGCCTAACTCAAGGCCTGAAAGGACAGCCAGGCACAGGGCTGCTGGGCCCACTGGGAAGGCCCGGCCTTAGAGGCCAGCCAGCCCTAGCAGTCACACTGCCCAGCAACCAGCCCCTGGCCTGTGTCTTGATGTCGCCCCCAGTGAGAGGAGTATAGGGGTGGAGAAGGTCCCCGGGCAGAACCCTGAGAGCCAAAGCGATGCTAACGGGGAGGGACACTGACGACGCTGTGGTCAGACACAGGTGGGGGATGGGGTCAGACCCAAAGGGCTGAGGAAAGCAACACCCAGGGCGGTTCACGGGGGCCGTGGGGAGGGGTAGGCAGGGGTGATGGCCCAGCTGCGCCCCGTACTGTGGCCTCCTTGAGGCCCAGGGCTCAGGCGGGCAGGGCCAAGCCTGTGGCAGGATGCGCCCGACACCCTACCCGTCTCGAGCCCAGCCCTGCCCGCCACGGCGGGACGTCCACACCCAGGACTTGGGCCCGGAAGAGAAATAGAGCCAGGAGAGCAGACAGGGAGCAGCCCTGTGACCCGCTGAGCCCGGACGCTGGGGCCCTGGGCAGCAACAGGGGGCAGGGGGCCCCCACGGGCGGGCACCCCACACTCCCCCCAGGGAGCAAGGCCCGGCTCCACCACCCCGACCCAGGCCTCGGAGGAGGGAGAGACAGGCCCGCGGGGGCTGGAGGGGCACAGCGGCCGCTCAGACACAGCTCCCTGTGTGCCAGCCACGCGGGGAGCAGGGAGACGGACACCCAACGGAAAGAGATGACCCCATGTCCGCCGCCCCAACTGAGGCAGACGCCACAGGTGAGCAGCACTGAGCTCCCGGGGGGCCCGGGACCCGGCCCGGGACTCGGCTGAGGTCCCGCGAGAGGGGGGCCACCAGAGGAAGACCTGAGGGGGCCGAGCGCCAGCCGGGGCTCTGCCAGCTGCAGCCAGCCCCCCGGGGGCCCGGCAGGCCGAGAGCACGGGCCCTGAGTGCAAGCAGCAACTCAGGAGGGACCCGGTTCCTGTTCCCCAGCCCGGCTGGCCCAGCCCCCCTGCCGTTCCCAAGCCCCCACCCTTTCTGACCCACCCCCAGGCGGGCAGATGAGCTCCCGGCCCCCACCGCACAGGGCCTGCCTCGCTCCCTCAGGGGCAGATGGCCCACCTGGCCAGGGCCTCCAGGTGACCAATCACCCAGGGCTGCCCGAGCCTCTGTGCCCCCCCACTCCTGCATAAATGAGCCCCCAGGACCCAGAGTCCCTGCACCCCAGCCGGAGGAACCCACGACCCCCGCCCATGTCCCCGAGGCCTGGAGCAGCGGGGGGCACCAACGCCCCCAACCAGCTAGGCCAAGATGGCCGGCAGGTGGGGGTGGGGGGGTGCCAGAGCCTCCAGGACAAGGGCACAGGTGCCCTCCTCAGGATCCATGATGCTGCCCACTGCTGCCCAGCACAATCTCCGGGAGCTCCAGGCAGCGCCAAGGGCAGGGGAGGCCTCAGTGGAGCCTGGGGGAAATGCTCCAAACAATTCTGGGGCTCCCTCCAGGCCAGGCCTCACCAGGTGGAAAAGCAGACCTCGGACGCAGTCTCCACCGACCCTCAGGGGCGGCCACCCAGGGGCACCCCCACTGGCATCGTGCCCCCAACCTCAGAATTCCTGGCGAGATCTCGGCTAACCTCAAACCAGGGGCTGTCCGGCCCCACCCGCCGCCCCCGCGGACTCGCCCCGGCAAGGAATCTGCCCAGAGCAGGGCCCCTAGAGCCAAGCACAGCCACGAGGGGACCCCCAGGGCTCCCAGAGGCCACAGCATGCCCCAGGCCAGCCCTTGCCGTCCCCAGAGGCACAGGGTCCCCCCGCGAGACTTCCCTGCCACAGAGCAGGAAAACGGCAGAGCAAGCTCGGACGTGACAGAGATCTCGAACAGACGCCCCTGAGCCCCGACAAGTCAGGGAGTCTCAGCTCCCATCATGCCTCCCGCTGCCCCTCCCCACCCCGCCTCCTGACCCTAGAGCTCCCCCAGGCCGAGGCTCCGGGAGCTCCGGCACAAGGGGGTCCCAGTCCTCTACGCCCTGCCGCAAATGCCAAAGGTGCATGTCTGGACTCTCCCAACGCCGGTGGGGGCACTGACCCCAGATGGACCGGATGCAGAGGGCAGAGTGGGCACTCACCCAGGCAGGCTGGGTCAGGCCCAGCCCCCACCCCCTGCCCTGCCGCCCTCACCGGCCCACAGGCAGGTGGCTTCAGAGACCCGAGCTCCCGGCCCAGAGCCGGGGACCAGGGCCAGAGCTCCAGGGACCAGGGCCGCTGCCAGGCAGATGAGCTAAGTGCCAAGTCTAGCCAGGCCTGGAATCAGCAAGGCAGCCCTGGTGGCAAGGGACTCCAACCTCTGCCTCACAGTCTAGCAGGTGGGCCCAGACCCCTCCCTGCACCACCGCGCACCAGAGCCAAAGCTTGGCACCTCTGGGCCAGCCCACCACAGGCCCAGGGCCCTTCCCCAGCTTTGCTGAGACCTGCACGGGAAAAGTGGGAGGTAGGCACAGGAGCCCCCCACCCACTCGGCCAAAGATGGGAGTCGGACCCGGCCCAGAGCAGGTGGCCGGGGCCACACCTCAGGCTCCCCTGTCCCTTACTAAGTGGCCAACTATGGCTGGGAACAGAGACTCGGGGTACCCAAGGCCTGGCCCACAGCGGGATGGTAGGTTGGGGCAGGAGGCCCAGGCTCACCAGGGTGGCCCTCACAGCCCCTGATCTAAGGCTACCCCTCTCACGCTGGGGCCGCTGCCCAGCCCACCCAGGGTTGCCGAGAACGCACGCTCCCTAGTGGTGGCGGAGAACAAGAGAGTCTGATTGTCCAAACTTCCCTCGGGCCCCCCAGAGAACTGCTGGACGGCCCCAGCTCGACCTGACCTGGGGCTGCCCAGGCTCCACGCAAACCACAGAATCCAGGAAATGGCCTCAATGTCAAAGTCCCGAGACGCAGTCACACACAAGGACACGGGCTGCCTGAGGGCGCCCAGGCACACCTGCTCAGCCCAGGAGGCCCGAGTACCCCCCTCCCCCAGCACCGCAGAGCTGGGGACTCAAGTTACCCACGGCTGTGCTGGGTCAGGCCTCGGATGGAGCTCCAGGCGAACAGCCAGTCTCCTGCTCACCGTCCCAGAGAACCTGCCCCGTGCAAGTGGGAAGTCCCCGCAGCCCAGACTGCCACCCCTAAGGCTGGACATGGGGACATTGACCCAGAGTGAGCAGATGGCCCAGGCTGCTCCCAGGAACCCAAGTACTACGTGGCTGAACCGGCACAGACGTCCAACAGACAGCAACCCTCAGGCAGGAGCGGGTGGAGTGACAACCCAGGGTCCCCAGGGATCCTTGATCACTGCCCTACCCTCGGGACCCTGGAGGAGGGATCCAGAGAGAGGCTCTCTTGAGCCTCTGGAAACTTCCGCAGACTCCTACAGACAAATCCGGGCCCACGGCAGATCACCTCGTTTCCCCCAGGCTAACTACAGTGGACCGGCTGGGCGGCCAGGACCCTCCCTCATCCTTTCCCTTCCCTTCCCCCCAGCACTCCTCTGACCCCAAGCCCCATGAAGCCCAAGCCTTCCAGGTCAGCCCTATAAGCACCTGCCCTCCAGAGCGGGGGAGAGGGACCCTGACTCTGACAAGCGCCAAACTGGGACTTCCGCTCACCCTGGGCCACGGACCTTGACCACCGGCAGCTCAGACGCACTCAGCCACACAGGCCCAAGCCCAGAGTGGGTGGAGAAACGAGGACCCTCGCCTCCCCACCGTTCTCAGGCTCCTGGGCAGGCAGCCAGGGCCCCCCCGCTTCCCCAGCTCAGGGCACAGCCAGGCTGGACGCACGGCACCCCCCGCGGAGCGGAGGCACTGCCCAGGTCACAGTCCCCGGATTCCCCAAGGCCCTGCCCGGGCGCGGACAGGTGCGGACACCCGTCCTCGCGCACAGGCCCCACTGACCCGAAGTCCTGGTCCATGGACTTGAAGAAGAATTTGTAAGCGTGCACGGGCCGGTTGCTGAGCACATTCTTGAAGTCGGCCAACGTGACGCGCTCGGGCGCCACGGGCAGCTTGACCAGGTACGGCGTCTCCTCCTCGTCCATGTGATAGATGATCTTGGTCTCCGCCATGGCGCGGCGGCGGCGCGGGGCCCGCGCGGCGCTCCCGGCCCGGCCCGGGGCTCGGACGCCGGCGCCTCCCCGCTGCCGGCCTGCGCCCCGCCCGCCCGCCCGCCCGCCGCTCCCGGCCCGGCAGCTACCAGGCCCCCGGCGCCCCGCCCGGCCGCCCCGGCCCCACCCGCCCCGCCGACCCCGGCTCCGCTCGCGCCCCGGCTGCTGGCCCGCGGCCGGCGGCCGCCCATCCGCCCCGGCCGGGAGACGCAGGGAGGGAGGGCGTGCGAGGCCCGGCCGCGTCCGCGCCCCGCTGCCGCCGCCGCCGCCCCCTCGGGCCGCGCAGTTAAAGGGACCGCCGGCCCCGGGCTGAGCGCGCCCGCCGGGGGGCGCTCGAGAGCCGGCGGGGCCTGACGTCACCAGGGCGCTCGCGGCGCGGCGCGGCGCGGGGCGGGGCTGCGCACGCGCGGAAGAGCTGGAGGGCGGGGTGCGCGCGTGGGCGGCAGGGCCGCGGCGGCGCCCGCGCCCGCGCAGAGCTCCCGCTGCGCTCCCGACTCCGCCCCTTCTCCCGCCCGGGGTCCCCCGCCCCGCACGCGTGGACGCCCACAGTGTGCTCCGGCCGTAACCCTTGCTGGGCCTAGGGTCTCGGCCCGTGGGGGGACAGGGGCGCGTCCCCCGGAGGGAGAGAGCTGGGGACCCCCCGGAAGCAGCCCTGCTGTCAGAAGGGAGACCCCGCCCCAGGCAACGCTAAGTCCCCCGCCGGGGCCCCCAGGAGTCGACTGCACGACCCAGAAGTAGGGTTCCGGTTCTCCACCCCTTCGCGACTGCTCCGGGGTCCGTGGGTGCTCAAAGTCGGGGGGCGCCCTGGTCACATCGGCGGGCAGCTGGGGGGCAGCACGGGCAGCTGAGGTTACTCCTGTCCGGGCCGGAGCCAAAGACAGCTCGGGCTCTGCGCCCCGACGCCCGCTGCGTGCTTGCGCGCCCTCTGCCAGGCCCCACGGAGGCTCCGAGAAACACGGGCCTAGTGCGTGCGGGTGCTCGCGTGGAGGCGGGAGTGCGAATGTGGACTTGTGTATGTGCAACGGCGGAGGTCAGCACCGGCAACTGCGCGGCCGCACGCACGTGTGCACAGAGTGCCCGGGCCCGGTGCTTCTGGCAGCGGGTGCAGATTCCCCTCACCACCGCCTCTCTCCATCCAACCAGCCTGTGGACCAAGGGGGACCCAGAGCAGCGCCCCTCGGGCTCTGGAGGCTCCAACCACACGCTGACCCCAATGGAGGTAGAGGGCCTCCCCCATGTCACCAGGAAGACTTGAGACCAGTAGAGGGAATCGCACATGGTGAGAGTGAAGAGTGGGAGAGTCCCTAAGATAGGCCCCCAGTGATCATAGTGGAGGGTGACTGATGCCCCTTGTGGCCTGTCCCCAGCACAACCCCGAGACTGGCTGGAGCCTGGGGCTGTCCCAGCTGCCCATCACGACCATCCTTGCGTAGTGCTTCAGCACAGGAAAAAACCCATGGATCCAGCGCCGACTGGAGCCAGACTTTGAGGAAGAGCCCCGAGCCCGGGCTGGGGACCACCCCCAGGTCAGCCTAGGCCAAGGGCACTGACCTCCATCCGTGTAGGTTCTGGTGGGGCGAGAGGACAGGGCTCTGTGAGGTGAGCACCCGCTCAGCAAACCCTGCACCGTTTCCCCCTGGGTCTCGGTTTCCCCAGAGGTAATCCGAGGAAGCTAGGTAGTATGGCCTCGGTGGAAGGGTCTGCCGTGGCCTTCTGCTGGGAGTCTGGGGGAGGGAGACAGTGCCTACTCAGAGAGCTCCCAGGGGACCAGCATCCCCCAGGCAGACACGAGTGACTGCTGGTCTCACAGATGCAGGGTGTGCTGCCCACCCCCCAAGCCTCTCTTTCTCACCTGGCTGCCCAGGTCATATTTGAGAGGCTGGAGCCCAACACCAGAGCCGACTCTGACACGGTCAGGCTGGACCTGCGCAAGGAGGAGTGAGTCTATGCTCACAGCGGTGCAGCCACTATGGGGCCAGGAGTCACCAGGCTGGGGAGGAGGCAAGCAAGCCACGGCTCCCTGGCCCGGCCTCCGTCACTGGGCACTCCTTGCAGGTGTGTGGTGGGAGGACAGGCGCTCGGAGGTGCTGCCCGAGCCTCGCACAGCTGACAAGCCTACTCCCCCAGAGTCCACACACTCGGATAGGAGCCTGAGCCTCGGATCCAGCCACACACTCCTGCCTTGTGGCTCCTGCGGTACCCTTTAAAATGACCACTCGGGGGCGCCTGGGGGGCTCAGTGGGTTGGAGCCTCTGCCTTCAGCTCAGGTCGTGATCTCCGGGTCCTGGGATCGAGCCCCGCATCATCGGGCTCTCTGCTCGGCGGGGAGCCTGCTTCCCCCTCTCTCTCTGCCTGCCTCTCTGCCTACTTGTGATCTCTTTCTGTCAAATAAATAAATAAAATCTTTAAAAAAAAATGACCACTCGGAATTGAGACTACAGAAGATGAGTGACCACGTTGTAAATAACAGGTGCTGCCCGCCCCCCCCCCCCCCCGCCCGTCTCTCTCCTGTCTCCTGTCTGGACTTTGGGACTGCCCTTCCGAAGCCTTGCTCAGCACGCCCCTGTTCTGGGATCTGTAAGTAAGCAATCTTTGACCTCCCTTCCTTCGTGTGAGTGCCCTGAGACTGTGCCTTCCTCGCAGCGGCCCTGGGGTTTTCACTTCCCCAGAGTGAGAGCTCGGATGCCAGGTTCCCTGCTGACCCTATGTGGCCGGCTTGTGCCCCTAATTCAGCCAGACACAATGTCTCAACGTACTACCTCCGGGATTCCAGCGTGGGGTGACAGACATCCTTTCCCACTTCCTGCTGCCCTGGGAGAGTTTGGGAGGATGGGGTCAGGGCTGGGGAGACACAACTGGCTTCGCCCTCCTGCAGCCCCCTCCCATCGCCCTCACCAGTGTCCTGCTTCCCCCCTTTGTCTTCACACATCTAACCCCGTTGCTGGCATCTGCTGCTCAGAGGGCAGTCCTCCGAGCATGTCCAGGCTCCCCTCCTCCTTGTCCACATAAGCCATCAGGAGGGAACCTGGAACTCCTCTACAACCCAACCAGGAACAGTGCCACAGGGCCGGACCTGCTGTCGCTCTTCCTGGGACACCTGGACGCAGACCTCCAGCTCCAAGAAATGGGTGGGGGAGGAAAGCGTTTGGAGGTTCCCAAGGCCCAGACTCCGCCCCCAGCCACAGAGGCATACCTGGGGCCAAGTCTAAAAATCATGTGGTCTTTATTGTGCTGGTGGCCGGTTCCCAGGAGGAGCAACTGTGGGGTGATGGGGGGTGGCAGCACAAGCCGCTCGAGAACCATCTTTACGCCTCCCCTGTCCTCCGCCAAAACAGAAGCCAAATGAGGTTCCAGCCCCAGACGCCAGCCCAAGGAGGGGCTGCTGGGGGGGGGGGGGGGTCAGAGTCAGAAGTCACATGGAGCCCGGTGACCGTCAAGGACTTGCTGGAGACAAAGCTGGACCCGGTGGAAGGCAGAGAAGCTGCCCAGGGCCGCCCCAGGTAGCCCGACACGGAGCAGAGGGGAGTTAGCCTGGGGCCTGGAGTGCGCGAGCCTCGGGTCCCCACTGTAGGTTCCCCCTAGAAAGGGGTGAGAAGGGGCCAGGGTACCAGCCCTGAGGCTGACCCGAGCTCCCGGAGCCCCCATGGAGTCCCCGCCCGTAGTGGCTGGGGCCAGGAGAGCCTGAGGACTGGTGAATATCAGCGGGGTCAGGGCTGTGCCTGGGGCGGGGATCGGGCCAGGACCACCGGCGAGTGTGGCAGCCGGCAGGCACCTGCGGAGGCTCGTGGAGGGGCCACTGCAGCTCAGCGAACCCCCGAGCGCCCGCTGCTGCTGGGGGGTTAGGGCGGCTCCCGGGAGAGGGGCTGGAGGCAGCCTTGCTCTGTGCCAGTCCAGGCCGAGTTCCAGGACAGCGGGACCAGCCGCTGGAAGGGGGTCGGGTGAGCCGCATGAGGGTCAGGAGGCCATCCTCCAAGACAGACACGCAGGAGTCGGCAGGGCTGCTGGCCCAGCCAGGAGCCCAGGATGACCTTATTTGCAGTACTCCTTTCTGAACTCTGGAAGCCAAGCAAACAGCTGGGGGTCTGCCCTCTGCCCCTCTGTCACAGGGGTAAACACAAGGCAGACATCTGGCAGGACTGCCCAGGGACTCCTGCCCCTGGGGCTGGCCAGTGAGTGTGGATGGGGTGAGGCATGGGCCCGGCCCTCCTAGTCGCTCACCTCTGTCCAAGTCGATGTTCTTCGTGGGCAGTGTGCTGTGGCCCAGCTCAGCCCTCTCCTTCAGGATGTTGTTTTTGTAATCTGGTGCAGGGCAAGGGCAGGGTGAGGCCCCCGGCCCCCAGAGGCGTGCCTCCCCTGGCTCAGGCCTGGGAGCCACAGTCTGCCCTGGCTTCCGGGCCCTCCCTTACCTAGTTGGATGTCCTCACTGCGGTGGAGAGCCGGGCCTCCTGCGCCCACAGCCAACTCTGCCACGTTCACATCCTTCCTGGAGGCGGGGAGGGTGGGGCACGGTTAGGGCCGAGCCGCCTGGGGCGGCTGGTCCCCAGGAGAGCCTGGAGGGGGCACTCACCCCTTCGGCTTCCCCGACTTCTTGTCCGAGTACTCGTACCCTGGGGAGGAAGACTCATGTCGGGGGCAGTTCACGCCCTCCCCAGCTCCCTCAGCCCTGAGGAGCCCTCCCATCCCGGCTTAGCCTCTGCTCAGAGCCCGCGGCCCGCCCACCCAGAAGGAGCTCAGCTCACCTCCGCGGCGGCGCTGGCGCGCGGCCAGGATGACGGTGATGAGCAGCAGGATGAAGAGAAGCAGGGTGGCCAGCACGTAGCCCAGCTGCTGGAAGAAGTGGGCCCGGCTCTCGGGGACTATGACGTTGATGACGCTGCGTCCGCGCGCCAGGGTGGGATCTGCGCGGGTCGTGCGGGGCGGTGTCAGGGCGTGCGCCCCCTGAGCTCTAAGGGTGCCCGGGACCCAGGCCGCCCCACGCCGCGCGGGACTGGGGCAGGGACAGACGGCCGCGGCCCGAGGGGCCCTCCCCTCGGCGAACACCCAGGTCCCCGTGGCGGGCAGGGAGGGGTCCCGCGGCACCTGGGCCAGGGGCGCCGCTGTGGCTGGAGCCGTTGCCGGGCGAGTCCCGCGGGGGCGGCGCGGCGACGGGCTCGGTGACTCGCAGGTGGAAGATGCGGCGCTCGTGCAGGCCGCAGTAGTGATGGTGCAGGTGGCAGGAGTAAGTGCCCTCGTCGGCCGGCTCGAGCGGGTCGATGCGCAGCGAGAAGTCGCCGCGCGCGAAGGCGTCCGCCCCCACCGCCACGCGGTCGCGCAGGAAGGGCGGCCCGTAGGCGCGGCGCTCCCCCGACGCGTACAGGTCCAGCAGGCGGTCCGCGCGGTCGTGCGGCACCCCGGGCGGCTGACGGTCCCAGTGCACCACCTGCTGCGCCTCCTCCAGGTGCCGGTCGGTCCACACGTGCGCCCGGTTCACGCAGGTGAGCAGCGCCGGCGCGCCGCGCTCCACCACCAGCACCTCCTTCTCGCCGTCCCAGTGCGCGCCGGCCTCCCGGGCTGGGGGTGCAGGCGGGTCAGCGCGGGCGGGGAGGGGGCCCGCGGGGGCGCGCGTCCGGGGCGCGGCGGGGGGCACACTCACGGTTGTCCGTGACCTCGAGGCGGACGGCCAGGGTCTCGTACAGGTGGCAGTAATGGTGGTGCAGGTTACACGTGTACAGCCCCGCGTCGGCCTCGTCCACCGCTGCGAGCCGGCAGAAAGCCCGCGGTGAAGGGCGCGGCCCCGCGGCCCCCCGGCCCCTGCGGCCCCGCCGTCGCGCCCTGGCCCCTTACCGCGGATGAGCAACGAGAAGTTGCCGTCGTGGAAGGCGGAGAGCGGCAGCAGGAGGCGGCCGCGGTCGCGGGGCTCGTACACGCGCTGCTCGCCCGCCGAGTACATGTCTACGAGTCTGCGGGCCGGGCCGCCGGCAGGGCGGCCGCTGAGGTCCCAGTGGACCACGCGCTGGCGGTCGTGCAGCCGGTCCTGGGTCCACACCATTCTCGGGCTCTGGCAGCGCAGCACGGCCAGGGCGCCCGCCGCCCAGCTCACCGTGGACTCGGACACCACGGAGCTGGCGGCTGGCCCGGGTCCCGAGGGCACTGGTGGGGAGGAGGGGTCACTGGGGGAGGGTAGGACCCAAGGGGAAGGGGCAGGGTGGGTCCAACAAGACAGGAGGGGAAGTGTGGTGGTTTCCCAGGGAGGGTAGTCACTAACCTGAGGACAGAAGGACTGCAGAGCCTAGAAGAAGCAGAGAGTCGCACTAAGGGGGGAGGTGACCTGACCCTCTGTGCCCAGGTCACCCACCCGGCCCTGGACCCCCACTTGGCTGCCTGGGTCCCATTACAGTCCTTGCTGAGGTGGGTGTTAATGACACCCTCTTTTTTAAAAAAATAGGTTTTATTTATTTATTTGAGAGAGAGCATGCGCCCAAAGATGGAGGAGGGAGAGGGAGAAACAGGCCCTCCACTGAGCGGGGAGCCCAAGGCAGGGTTTGATCCCAGGACCCTGAGATTCTGACCTGAGCCAAAGTCAGATGCTTAACCAGTTAAGCCACCCAGGAGACCCGTTAATGACACTGTCTTAACAGGGGACATAAAGTCAGGGCCCCTGGGTGGCGCAGTTGGTTGAGCAACTGCCTTCGGTTCAGGTCATGGTCCCAGAGTCCCGGGATCGAGTCCCACATCGGGCTCCCAGCTCCATGGGGAGTCTGCTTCTCACTCTGACCTGCTCTCTCTCACTCTCTCTCTTTCCTAATAAATAAATAAATAAAATTAAAAAAAAAAAAACAGGGGAGATAAAGTCAGAGAAGCCAGGCAGACAAGATGGGGGAGGGGGCTCCTTTAGCCCCCCACAGCGCAGGCTCGTCTTCCACGCCCCCGTCCTCACAGCCACCTGCCTAGACTGTGGGACAGCTCTTCCCCCCGCTTTTTCTTTTTTTTAAAGATTTTATTTGACAGAGAGAGAGATCACAAGCAGGCAGAGAAGCAGGCAGAGAGAGGAGGAAGCAGGCTCCCTGCTGAGCAGAGACCCCCCGATGTGGGGCTCAATCCCAGGACCCTGAGATCATGACCTGAGCCGAAGGCAGAGGCTTAACCCACTGAGCCACCCAGGCGCCCCAGCTCTTGCCCTTCTGGGGGTGAGTGGCAGAGCCAGCTCGAGTGGCTTGTCACCAAGGACCACGTTCAGGAATGGTGGCCGCTGTCACCATCACTGCAGCAAGGCCACCAGAGCGCCAGAGCCGGATGCTCAAGGCTGCTTTTGGGGCTTCTGCACATTCGTGTCCAAGGAGGTACACGCACCTGCCAAGGGCCACGCCACACGAATCCCCTCAGGCGGCTGGGCACCCCGCCCCACACCCGGTTCTCAGGCTGCAGCCCTCGCCGTCCTGAAGGGCAGAGGTCTGAAGCCCAAGCAGGCGGGACCGTCCGCACCCCCCAGGCATGTTCCTGCTCCAGGGACGGGCTGAGTGCCCGGGACCTGGAGGAATGCGCCGGGTCAGCAGGCCAGCCCAGGAGGCGGGCTCAGGGGGCCTGGGAGCCAAGGGGGGACTAGCACAGACCCTGTGAGCCCCACCATTCCCAGGCCCCTCCATCCCCCAACCTACTCCTCTTCTGACCACTGGAAGAAGTGCAGAGCTGAGGGGCTTCCTGGAAGACTGGGGTGGGGGAGGGACCCCAGTGAGAGGCACCAGCCACTTCAGCCTCCCTGCCCTTCTTGGCTCTCTGGCTCCCGAATTCGTGTGAGAGGACGTTCTGCTGGAGATCCCATGTAAAACCTCCCAGCGTCCGGGTCCTGGGGGCCCCTTGTCCTGGTGAGCTGCCACCTTGAGCCGCCCCCACCCCCAGCCCCAGCCCCAGCCCCTTCCCGGCAGCGGGAGCGTCCCACTGGTCTGCACTCAGGCTCAGACAGGCAGCTTTGCCCAGAACACAGACTCCCGAAGACTCGGACCCCCACCCACCCCGCACTCACTCTGCAGAAGCACAAGTTCCCAGAGCATAACTTGGGGCCGCAGCTCCATGGCGCCCGCCTGGCCCGCCTGGCCCGCCTGCCTCGCTTTGTCTCACTTCTGCTCCAACTCTCCAGAAAAACAGCCCGGCCCCCTCCCCCTCCTTAGCACCCACCGTGACATCACGGGGCCCTGGGCGGGGTCGGCCGTCTGCAGACCGCCCCCTCTGGCTCCTGCTGGTCCCTCGTCCTCCCGAATCCTTGGCTGGCCTGGTGGGGAGGGGTAGGAGCATGGGGCCCTGTACCCCACAAAGTGAGGGGGCATCAGAGCAGAGACTCTGCCCCTCCTCTGGCCCAGGTCCCAGAGAAGGGGGCGGTCACCCAGCCCCGGGAGGGGCAGGAGGACTGAGGGGCTTGGTCTGGATGCCCTGGGGGCGGCTGTGACATATGAGGCCCTTTGGGGCTGCTGCAGGGCGGGAGGCCCGGGGTGCACATCATCTCACACGCACCTCTGTCAGGGGAACCTGGCCCAGGGTGCGTCCCTGTGTGGACAGCGTGGCCGCGTCCTCCCTTCTGGGCGCGCCGTGGAGCCTGAGGGGCCCCTCCTGGCCAAAAGGCATCCTGGGACCGGGACGCCCAAGGAGCCCAGGGTGCTGGACCTACAGCTCTTCCCCTCTTCCCCACAGCCTCCTCTGGGGGCTGCGTTTCTTCATTTGTGAAAGGAAAAGAACAGTCACGCCTGCCAGGGCATGAGGGTTGGGACCCTGAGCACCGAGGGGCAGCGTTTGACCAGCCCCTGCCCCTGGCCTGGACCGCCATCTGCCCACCATTAAGGACAGAGCTTGGTGTCCCTGAAGCCAAACCCTGGCAGGGGGCTCCCCGTCCAGGGTGGAGGGGGCACGGTGTGGGAGCCCCCCCCGGGGAAGGGACAAATTTGAAACTCTGGGAAAACTTACAGAGTCACATAAACAAATGCAAAATAACAGATCCCGGACTGTACCAAACCCACTCTTTCTAGTTAAGCAAACCTCAAATGGAAAAAAAAAGAAAAAAAAAACATGCAAACAACCACCCAAACCCACAGTGCATGTTTTAGACTACCCATCTGAACAGAATTGTGGTCACAGGCCCCGGTCCCTGGGGGGCAGGGGGCTCTCCCTGGAGCCCTGTCCTGGTGCCCAACCCTCGGGCGAGCAGTCCAGCGGGGCTCTCCAGCTCCAAGCAGGGTGGGGAGACTCAGGGCTGCGGCAGAGCCAGTGAGACCAGGAGCATGTGAGGGGCCCTCCCAGGGACCCATTTCCTCAGCAAGACTCAGGCACCGGGGGTTGGAGCCCCTTTTCCAAACTGGAATCAGATCTTGTCCAGGTCCCAGTACCTCCCTGGGCCTTTCATTCTGGAAAAACAGGCCCCGCCTGGCTGGCCTTGAGGCCTGGCCTCTCCTCCTGTTTTTTTAACTGGTTTATATTAGCTGGTGACCGCCCTTCTCTGTGCCCGCCCATGTCTCTCCATCTCTGTCCTCTGTTCCCGCCTCTGTCTGCGGGGCTGTCTCTCCCCCACGGAGGGAAGATGTCCAGGCCAGGCTGGAGGGAGGCAGAAATGGCCCGGCGCCGGCCCCTCTGTCTGGAAGGGGACCCCGCTCAGCTCCCAGCCCTGAGCCAGAAGCCTGTGGGCGGCCTCCCTCTCCCAGCAGGTTCCCTGGGCTCGGGCCCTGTGGGGCCTTCTCAGCGGAGGCTCAGCCCTCACCTCGGCCCGCATGCGTAAGTCTGAGGGGGCCGCCACTGGAGGGAAGCTGAGCCCCAGGCACCATGGCCAGAATGGACAGAGCAGTGGAGGGCTACGACCCCCTCTTCCCTGCCCCTCTCTGCCTGAGGCCATCAAAACCCCATTCTGGGCAGTTAAGAGCCACAGATGAAAGTGGTGGTCCACGGGCCACCTGCCCCCTCCAGGTGCCCATGGGTGGCTCACTTCCCAGTCTCGCCTGGAGTCTCGCACCTCCATTCTTCGGGAGGAGGACACACCGGGACACAGCTCCTGGCGTCAGCTCGGCCCCAGCCGAGCCCCGCCCCGGCCAGCCAGAGCCCTGGGCCCCCCTCCCCTCTTCTAGGAGGCGTGGCTGGACGAGGCAGGGGTCAGCCAACCAGCCCCACTAAGATTGGGCTTGTGCCTCCTACTCCCGGGGACTCGGACATTCCAGGCAGCCAGGCTCACTGGGCGGAGAAACCACAGGCGCTCAGAGCTGCCGCCAGACACAGGCACGTGCTCGCGCCCGCTGTCCTGTCACTCGGCAGATATGTGCTGAGCACCTACTGTGTGCCAGGGGACCAGAAGCCGTCGCAGGGAGGCAGGCAGACGGCAGGCCGGCTCACGGTCGCATATGATGGTTTGCATCCCCCGGAGACGTGTTGTCAAGAGACGAAAACAGGGCCGCCCCGCGCGGGCCCCCCACAGGGATGTCCAGGCTGGTGCCGGGGGAGCCGCCTCCCGGATGGGAGAGCGGAGCTGGTGCGTGTGGAGCGCTGCGCGGGCCGCCGTCTGGCTGCCCCGCGGAGTGAGCGCGGCGGCCGGAGGGTCTCCGAGGGCGTGGTCTGGGGAAGCGGGACGTGGTGGGGCTCAGAGCCGGGGGTTCCTGTGAGCACAGCCGGCCCCCGCCCCCCCACCCTCGCGCGTCAGGGGCGTGCTGTCCGGGCCCGCGGGGCACACCCCGCGTCCTCCCCTTCAGTGTGGCCAGGAGCCGAATGATGCGTGACCAGGAGCCGGGATATCACTCTCCCACAGAGGCTCATCGTGCCTCCCGCAATTTCTCCAGCTGGCCACTCTGGGGGAGGGCCCCTGGAGGGGACCCCGTGGGCAGCCCCCGCCACCAGCCAAGAAGCAAACGGACCTCAGGCCTGCAAGGACGAGGAGCGAGGGTGGAGCGCGGGAGCGGGCGCGTGCTCAGGCCCGGAGGCGGCCCCGGTGGACCCGGATTTCACCTGGGACCGAGTGGGGGGCCCGGAAAGCTCATAGCCACGTGTCTGACCAGGGACACTGCACCCCAGTGAATGTGTTGCGTTAAGCTGCTCGGTTCGTGGCAATTTGTGGTGCGGGAAGGGAAGACACACATGACGGCCTCCAGCACAGAGGGAGGCTGGGCTCAAGCCGCAGGAGAAGGGACGGGCTTCTGGTGTGGGACGGGCCGCGGGCAGCCGCTCGCCAGTGGTGGGGGCGGCCACGAGGTCCACCGAGGTTCCTGACCCGACAGCAGCTGAGGCCGAGGCCACGTGGAGAGCCGAGTCACAGACCACGAGTTCTCCTGAGGTCACGGAGACTTTCTGCCCGGTGTGATGCGTTCTGGGAAGGGCCACCTGCATAAGGGTTGGCCCTGCTTCTGGGGGCCCGACGGCTCGACCCCCGCAGGCCTCTCTTGTTGCGAGGCAGGGAACCCCGCCCACCCCGGTGTGTCCCTCGGGAGAGCTGCTGACTGTGAGGGCTGTGGCCGCCTTCTGTTGAGGACCCCAGGTCGATGACCAGTCGGGACGGGCCAGAGATTGTAGTGGCAAGAGACACCGTGATCTGAGAAGACAGAGGCCGGGCGCCCGGCTGGCTCGGTCAACAGAGCAGGGGCGCTCCCTCTCAGGGTTGTGAGCTTGAGCCTGGAGTTGGGTGCAGAGAGGACTAAAGCAGGGGCGCCTACCTCAGTCGGTTAAGTGTCCGACTCTAGGTCTTGGCTCAGGTCGTGATCTCAGAGTAGAGGCTTTGTGCTCCCCGCGGAGGCTGCTGGGGACTCCCTCCCTCTGCCCCCCCAACTCATGTCCTTGCTCTCTCTCAAAAACAAAAATCTTAAAAAAACACAAAAATACAGACAAGAATACAGAAATACAGAGACATTGTGTCATGAACCAGCCAACCTTTCCTTTCTTTTGAAGATCGTATTTATTCATCTAACAGAGAAAGCAAGAGCAGGAGAAGCAGCAGAGGGAGGGAGAAGCAGGCCCTCCGCCGAGCAGGGGTCCCAGCACGGGACTCGGTCCCAGGACCTGGGATCATGACCTGAGCCGGAGGCTGAGGCCTCACGGCAAACGAGCGGGGCGGGAGGAAGGCGTTCTCCTGCGTGCTGGCCCAGGCCGGAGGTGTCAACGGTGTCACGACCACAACCCACTGTCCCTCGGCCATCTCGAAGCCTTGACCCGGCCACAGTAGCCGCCCTGCAGGGCTCCCGAGGGGGAAACCAGCACCCACCCCCGGCAGTGCGCCTCGGCCGTGCAGCCTGGCAGGTCCCCATCACCTCCCGTGCCCAGCACTCCTGCCCCGGACCGTCACTCACTCTCCTCATCACAGGGTCATGCGGATCTGGGCTAAGCTGGATACTCCCAGGCCGCCGGCTTGGAGCTGCAATGGGGATGAGCCCGAGACCCACAGGGAGACCCCACGGAGGCTGAGCCTCGTGAGGGAGATGTTCTTCCCGACCCAAGCAGAAAGCAACTGCTTTCCCTCTGTATTGTTCTCGATACACCTGCTCAGTTCGACAGCCGTCTGCTCTCCGTGACCGGGCTTCCCTGTCCTGACGACATACCTACGTTGTGCACCTCAGTTCATCTACATCAACTGGAGACGAGCCGACACTGCGTCACAGCAACTTCACCAGCCGAACCAGACACGATCTGAAAAAGGAACCAATGTTTTTGTAAGCCCATCACTAGTTAGTTCTGCAGTCCCTGTCTTTGGGAATTTCAGTATCTTTAAAAATTACCCACGATTTCCCATAGCCTTTGATGCAGAACGAACCACCTTGAGAGGAACCGGCTTTACAACTGCAAACTAGGTGGAGGTGAGCACGGCGGGACCGTCCGGGGGCCGGAGCGGCACCGCAGGCTCATCAAGATCCAAGGAACCCCACCGCGCGGTGTGAACCCCAGGGGATGCAATGGCTTAAAAGCTATTTTAGGAGACTGGGAGAATCAGAATGTGGCAAAAGCAAGCAAACCAACAAAGTACAGTTCAAATGAAATGACCTTAGTGAAGGGGGTAGGGAAGTGCTGACCCAAGTCAGTTTGGGGATGAGAAGAGTTTGCAAGGCCAGAGGCCGAGGAATTGTGCACAGCCCTGCTCGCTAGCTGGCAGCGCTGTGTCCTGCAGGCTCCGGTTTATTGACTCTGATGTGTGTACCAGAATCAAAGAGTTCAGCAAGTGGGTAGCCGACAGTGACAGCCATGTTTCTCGCTACTTGGGTTAAGCAAGGAGGGGCGGCTAGAATGACCTGTGTGGTCATGGGTGACAGCTGAAGACACCAGCATCGGCTTGTGTTCAGGGTGGTGTAGACACTGTGCACATGAGCGTGCACACGGGAGAGCGCGCGCACGAGCACAAGCTGGGATGTGCGCATGGGAGAGAGCGCGCACGAGCACAAGCAGGGACGTGGACACGGGAGAGCGCGCTCACGAGCGCAAGCAGGGACATGGACACGGGAGAGCGCGCACGAGCGCAAGCAGGGACGCGCGCAGGGGAGAGCGCGCGCAGGGACGCGGACACGGACACGGGAGAGCGCGCAGGGGAGAGCGCGCGCAGGAGCACAAGCAGGGACACGGACACGGGAGAGCGCGCGCACGAGCAGGGACGCACGCACGAGCACAAGCCCGGACGCAGACACGGGGGGAGCGCGCACACGAGCACAAGCCGGGACACGGACACGGGAGAGCGCGCGCAAGAGCATAAGCAGGGACTCGCGCACAGGAGAGCGCACAGGAGAGCACAATCTCTTGGTACTCAGTAGTCTAGCCCAAGCTCCCTTCCACTGGTGGAAGCTGCCGGGCCCCTCACACCTAGGCTGGCAGCCTCCCACCACACCCAGGGGGTCAGAGGAGGACCCAGCCCTCAAGTGGAGGGGAGGCTGACCCCAGCTTTCAATAGGAGCAGCAGCAAAATCGCACTGCCAAGCACCGTGAGCACGGGGAATGGGCGGTAATCACGCGGTCAGAAATGACAGGGCACTGGAGGTGAGAGATAAGTGACATGACGCAATGCAAATAACCCAGAGCACCGAGGTTTACAGGAGACATCTGTCATGACAGAGAACCCTTATTTTTTTTTTTAAAGATTTTTATTTATTTATTTGAGCGAGAGAGAAAGAGAGGGGAGAAGATCAGAGGGAGAAGCAGACTTCCCGTGGAG
This sequence comes from Nasua narica, assembly GCA_028533885.1. Lineage (NCBI taxonomy): Eukaryota > Metazoa > Chordata > Mammalia > Carnivora > Procyonidae > Nasua > Nasua narica. The sequence goes on from CM052798.1 coordinate 404,763, forward strand.
CTGGGAGCCCGATATGGGACTCGATCCCGGGACTCCGGGATCATGACCTGAGCCGAAGGCAGTTGCTCAACCAACTGAGCCACCCAGGCGCCCCGAGAACCCTTATTTTAACATAGTTAAACATACATGTGTGCATTTACACGACCTTAAATATTTTTTGGAAAAATAACTTACTTGGGGCGCTTGTGTGGTTCAGTCAGTTAAGCATCTGACTCTTGATTTCAGCTGAGGTCCTGATCTCAGGGTCATGAGTTCCAGCCCCGTGTCAGTCCCCATGCTGGGTGTGGAGACTCCTTAAAAAAAAAAAAAAAAAGTACAGGAAAGATAACTTATCTGACCCATAAAACCAGACCGGGAAATTTAGTAAAGTTTAAATGAGCTTTGCATCATCAGTAAATAACCTGATTTTTCCAGAAGCTATAACTTCCTATTATATATACCCACATAGTTGTTTAAATCAAAATTATAAAACCAGTCTAATTTGTCCAAGGGTTCACCTTGATTAAAAACATGACCCGAGGGACACCTGGGTGGCTTAGTTGTTAAGCGTCTGCCTTCAGGTCAGGTCATGATCCCAGGGTCCCGGGATCCAGTCCCACATCAGGGCTCCCTGCTCAGTGGGGAGTCTGCTCCTCCCTCTGCCTGCTGCTACCCCTGCTTGTGCTTGCTCTCTGACAAATAAATAAAATCTTAAAAAAAAAGAAGTATGGGGGCCCCTGGGTGGCGCAGTTGGTTGAGTGACTGCCTTCGTTCGGCTCAGGTCATGATCCCGGAGTCCCGGGATCGAGTCCCACATCGGGCTCCCAGCTCCATGGGGAGTCCGCTTCTCACTCTGACCTGCTCTCTCTCATTCTCTCTCTTTCCTAATAAATAAATAAATAAAATATTTAAAAAAAAAAAGAAGTATGACCTGAACTTTTTCTAATAGAAATAGTTAAACTCCACATTTTCCAGCCTAACATTTAAACAACATTAAATATTTGCATGAAGTAAAGTCTTCTTGGCATTATTTGCTCCCTGTATGAATTTACATCTCTTTGCTTCTTACCCAACAATCAACCATTGTCTCCCCTTTTTGTTTTTTTGATGGGGGAGGATGGGGTTGGGTTGGTTGGTTTGTTGTTGTTTTTAAGCTGTGGATTCTGCAAGAAAATCACCTGTCTTAAAGGGTGAACATTCCTGGGGTGCCTGGGTGGCTCAGTGGGTTAAAGCCTCTGATCTCAGAGACCTGGGATCAAGCCCCGCATCTGGCTCTCTGCTCAGCAGGGAGCCTGCTTCCCCCTCTCTCTATGCCTGCCTCTCTGCCTGCTTGTGATCTCTCTCTCTGTCAAATAAATAAAAAAATAAATAAAATCTTTAAAAACAAACAAACAAATAAAAATTTTAAAAAAGGAGAATCATCTAAGAGAGCTGAAACTGCCTGTGGGAAAAGTGTGGTTCTCTTTCCTAAGCGCCGCTGAACTACTGACCAAGTTAGGCACGCACAGGCATAACTTCTATTAAAATAATTTTAAATCAAGTCTTGGAGCCAGCCAGACTTGTAGCTGAATCACGAAAGGCCTTTAGCCGTGTGACGGCAGGCGAGGTCCCCTCTGGAGGCTGACCCCGGACCGGCTGGGGAATGAAGCCGCTCCTGCAAGAACCCAGCACCAGACCCGTGGGGCAGAGAACCCACTCCCGCTCGGCGGACGCCCTCGCTCGGGAGACCTTCCCTGAGGGCCGCCGGGGGCCCAGGCAGTGGAGCGCCTGCCTCGTGGTTCCAGCTCAGGTCCTGACCTCAGGGTCGTGGGACCAAGTCTGCCTGAGCCGCTCTCCCCCTGCCCCTCACCCCCTCGCTCTGTAATAAATAAATCTTTAAAAAAGGAAAGAAAACTGTACTCACGGACAGAAGGGAGAAGACTGCGCGAGAGAACGTGGTGACCCGGAAACAGGACCCAGCGGATGGGGCCCAGGGCAGCCCAGACAGGGGGCACGGGGAGAATCGTTTGAGAAATTGGACCAAACTGTAACTCTTTAAACTCTGTCAGCGAGTCTGGGGCTGAGTTTTGATAGATAAATAAACACGCAAAAACAAAACAGGAAAACCAACAGTCGATCAAGGAAGGAAGGCCGCATGGAGCCATGCCCCCGACGTACCAGAACCCTCTAGAAACCCCAGTCGTCACCGCTGTGCCAGACCCTGGCCGCCAAGGCAGAAGCTGCCGTTTTATTACGAGCTTTGCCGAACAACTTCACGTGGAGCTACAATCTCACTTGGCTAGAACGTTAAAAAATAAAAATTTAATTGTAAATACAAAGTAATGAAACCAACAGGACCAAAGTGAATGGGCTCCTCTTGGAGGCGAGGAGGGGCCCAGAGCGCATCCTGCCCGGCACCCCCACCCCCGTCTGAGCCCAGAGGACCCTGTGCTTACCTGAGCCCCCTCCACGGGGACACACGGGGCAGTGGCAGGAGACCCCAGCTCTGCTCAGCAGGACCCTGGGCTGGATCGGTCGCCTCCAGGACCAGACTGAACACAGCAGCGTGAGGCCAGCCCAGGGCAGGCGACGAGGGGCACACAGCGCACTCCCTCCGCCTGCCGCTGGAGCTGAGCCCCGCGTTCCCAATTGCCTGGGACAAGTATACTCCACAATTTACACGCTACAAGACACTATTAATGGCACCTGGTGACCCCGCTCAACCCTGGTGTTGGCCACATTTTGGAGGCTCTCCAAGAGCTGGCCCAAGCTTGTGCCTGGCCTGACGCCGCCCCCCAGCCCCTTCCCAGAGCCACTCCCCTGCCCCGAGGGTCCCCTGGGAGCGTTCAGTGCGCCGGGCCCCTGTGCAACCAGGGGCGGTCCTCAGCAGGCGGACAGACATACACAGGCCACCCCGCAGCCTCCAGATGCTGTTCAGACGCCCCCCCACCCCCAGAAGCGTCCACGTCTGGGCCTGGACTCTAGTCCCCGCCCTAGCGCTCAGCTGTCGTGTGACCCAACGCCCTGGATCGCTTTCCTCCTCCAAACGGCCCTACGAGGCTGAGGTCAGCAGAGGTCAGCAGGGGACAGAATTTGACAGTCGCATGGGCTGGCCGCTAGGTGCCCAGCCAGGTGGCGGGGTTGTCGCCCGCCGGCCCCCACTGTGAGGCTAACTCCAGACCCAGCTCCGGACTCCTCAGCCCCATCCCAGGGGCCACAGCTCAAGAGCCCTTCGAGGGCTTTTCCCCCGACTCCGCGCTAGAGAGGAAGGTCCCCCTGCCCCTGCCCACTCCGGTTCCAGCAGCCTTTCTCCGTGAGCTCAGTGGGCCGTGGCCAGGCCCAGGGAGCAGGCTTCCTTCTGCAGCCCTTGTCCCACTCTCAGGCTTGGTCACCCGCCCCGGCCTGCATACTGCTTACTGCCTGGACAGCCGGCAGCACGGCCGTTCCCGGCTCAGGGCCCCGAACGCGCATCTGCCGCGAGCAGGCCACAGCCAGCCCCTCCCAGGACCCTGCACCCGGCCTCGGCACCCTCCCCCGCCCGGGGAGCCCGCGGTGCGGTCAGCGACAGCCAGGCCGGAAGACACTGGCTGGCACGGAGCGGCAGAGGGGCGGGCACGGGGGCCGAGTTCAGAGATGCTTCCCCATCGGGCCCCCAGCAAGTGCCCAAGAACACCCCCAATAGTTCCAGCCCTGGCTGGGGCCTCCTCTGCCACACCCTCCCAGCCCTGCCCTTTCCCCGTGCACGGGGCCGGGCGAGCAGGGAGAAGGGGCTGCACATCCCCACAGGCTGGGGGGCAGGGCAGAGGGCCCATACGGAAGAAGGAACACGCTTTCTTACAGCCTGGGAGGCACTGCAGAGATAAAAATAAAGCACCAAAACTGCCTCCTCAAGTCGTGGCTGGGGCCCGAATACACCCAAGCCACAGGCAGGACGAGCTCTGCACAGGGGCAGCCCAGGCAGCGGCGGCGGGTGGAGGGTGGAGAGGGGGCAGGCTCGGGACCTCACCCTACGGTACCAGTGACGTCTGGAGCAGAGGTCTCAGCCACGGAGCCACAGATGTTTGGGGACACGCAGGTGTCGGCCGCCCTGTGCCTTACAGGGCATTTCCAGCCGCATTCCCACACTCTTCCTACAGTTGTCAACGGGACCCCCCACTGAGACAACCAGAACCGTCTCCAGACGTGGCCGGGTGCCACGGGACGCCCCCCAGCTGCACCCCCAGCTGCGCTGCCTGGCCGGCTGACGGCTCAGGGGCGCGGGTCCGTGGCTTCCTGCGCAGGCTGCCCAGCCCCGCTCCCGAAAGAGCCCGTCTCCAGATGGCAGATCAACTTGCATCCCGACATTCCTCTCACCCGCCAGGGAAGGGCGGAGGGAGCCACGGGGCAGCTCCTGCGACAGGGCTGGGAGGAGACGCGGCCACCCAGCAGCCACGGGCACCGGCCAAGGGCGCCACCGGCAGACGGAGGCCCTACTGAGAGGCCAGGCGGGGCGGAGGCCACACTTGGAGCTAAAGGTCACGGTCCCCTCCACCCCAGAAGGCTCCACCCCTGGGCCCTCCCCCCCAGATGGGGAAACCAAGACCCAGGAAGGGTGCCTAGGACCCTAGCTGGGGGCCTTCCAGGGGCTCCCTGTGTCCTCTCAGGTGACCGTGCTGGCACGGTGCTCTGGCTGTCCTGGGCCTCAGACCGACCCCAGGGGCTGCTGGGAGCCCACCTGCTGCCCCCTGGCGGCCACATGCAGAAGCAAGCCTGCACCCTCCCTGGTGTCAGGTCCCGCCCAGGTCACGGCCATGTCACCCTCCCCCGCCACACCCGGCACTTGCGTGGGCTGTGTCCCCTGACCAACACGGACCCAGACTGGCCCGGCGGTTAGAAGCCTGCTTACCTAGCTGGCTGGCTGCCATGCACAGGGCAGGCCCCGCCCGGCACCCCAGAAAAACGTGGGGTGAGCAGCACAACCCGGAGAAAGTGCACGGTGACCCCTACTCCTCCCCACGATCTGCCTGATGTGCAGAGAACCAACCCCACTCCCAGACACACCTCTGTGGCAAGGCAAGACATCCCCATGGCCCGGCGAGAAGTGGCGTCGGCCTTAACGGGGTGGGTTGGGGTGGAGGGGATGGGGGCGGAGAACCCCAGCATCGTGAGAGTCCCTACCAGCCGGCCGCTATTCCTGGCCTTTAAGTCCACCCTCGGGGGTGCAGGGCAGAGGCTGGGGAGAAGAGCCCCCCACGTGCACGGCACTCCGGCCGAGCTCCCCTGCCGGCAGCCCGGCCCTCACCAAGCCTCACGCCAAGGCTCCGGGTTTCTCCACACACAGCACCACTTTCTCAGCCACCCCAACCCTCCCAGCCATCCCTTCCTGGGTCCCATGAGGCGGCAGAGGCCAAGGAACCCAAAGGAGACCAGGGGTCTCCGGACCTAGTGGAGCAGGAGAGCTCGAAGAGCCACTCAAGGCCCAGGTCTGTGGGGACTGCAGGGCACCATCCATCATCTGTGGGGACAGAGCCTGCCCACCCCCCCAGGCTGCCCCACGAGGCCCTTCCAACTTAACCACACCCCCAACTCAGTTTGGGCACCCCCTAACCCCCCAGCATTGGCCCTTGGTACTTCTGCCATCAGTATGTTAAGAGTCTGCCTCCCGCAGTAGAATCCAGGTGCGTAAAGGGCAGGCCTGGGCCTCTGTCTGCAGCTAAATAGGGAGGCTGTCACTCCTGCGGCCTTGGCACCAGGACAAGAGCCCTCTTGGGGAAGGGACCCCGATCTGCACCCTGGGGCCCTTGTGCCTCCTAGAAAACCAGAGGTTGACACCAGCATCGATCCCAAGATAGCTCTCGCTAGGCAGCAGAGGGCCAGGTCCCCCGGGGACAGCTAAGTTCCTGTACGTTTATTAGCAGGTCATCAGCAGCAACAGAGGGGAGAACAGAGAAGCACTAGACTCATTTGCCCTTCAGGTAGATCTTGGGGGTCTGCCAGCCTGCAGGGGCTTCCTTCAGGCCTGCCTTCAGCCAGATGCGCCTCAGGTCTCTCTCGAACTTGATCTGCAAGAGGGGCACAGGAACGGACCACTGACGGGTCTGTGGCACAGTCTCGCAGGTTCGCCGCCCTGCCCCGCCCTAGACTGAGGCCCGCACCCCACACTAACTTGCTTCCGTTTCAGGCGTCCTTCCCGGACCTTCCGCCGCAGGAACCGGGTCCTCTGGACCAGCTTCCGGTACTTGTGATGATTCATCTTCCGCCGGCGAATCTTCAGTACGTTTTTGCACTGCATCTGGGGTGCATCCGAGACCTCCTCCGTCCCCTGCTCAGCCCCTTCCCCCACTTGGCTGGGTGGACACTCATAGAGCAGGGATGGAGCCACGGGCCCTGGGGCCGTGGCGGCCAGTCTGGGAAGGAGGTAGTGGGCGGTCAGCCAGCTCTCCAGAGGACTGATGGACATCTTCCTGGGGACCAGCATCTCCTCAAGCTCCAGCTGGAGCCCCCTGCCAGGGACAGAGGCAACTCCACTTGGGCCTGTGGGCTGTGTGCTGTAGCAAAGTCTGCAGGCACACCTGCCTGGCGCCCCCGACACAAGCCAGGGACGACTGGAACCTGCAGGAAGCAAGAGGGCACAGTCACCAGCCACGCAGCTAGGCTCGAGCCCAGCGCGGCCAACCCTGCCTCGCGGACTGGGGAGCAGAGCTGTCGTCGGGGACTAGGACGACCCACACCGTGTCCCAGCCGGAATTCAGGCTGATGTGCTCAGGCCCAGACTTTCCCTTTGTGCTCCCTGGACGTTTACAAGGAGTTTGTGCGGCCAGCCCCCCGCCTCCGGCCGGGGCGGCCCGGGCAGGTGGGCGCCGCTGCGATTACTCACCCCGCAAGCCTGCCCATCCCATCCGCCTTGCCCGCACGGGGCCTCTCACCTGCCCGAGGAACAGCCCTCAGCAGCCGAGAAGTCAGGCGCACCAGGAACATGGTCCGTGGGTAGTGGCGGCCCCAGGTGCTCAGGGTGGCTGCAACACAGGCGCGCGTGGGGGTCACGCGGGAGCCGCGGGGGGTGCGTGCAGCAGCCCCGGGGAGGCCAGGGCTCCCGCAACCCATCGCCCCCGTCACCCTCTCCCACCCCGGCAGGGCCCAGCCTCACCGGACCGCCGTGCCCCCGCAGCCGCGGCCTCCCGCCGACCCTCCCCAAACCTAAGCCGGGGGACCGAAACCAACCGCTCCGCCGCCCAGGGCAGGCACTTCCGGTCTACCCCACACCGGCCCCCAGTCCCGCGTGCGGCCGCCCGGCGCGACCGACTCCCGACGCCCGCCGGCGCCCTCACCGCACCCGACTCCTCGTCGGCGCAGGTCCAGCCGGCCCCAGAAAGCAGCCGTTTCCGGCCGGAGGAACGGCCCGCCCCGCCCACAGCCCTCAGGCCCGGCCTGTCCCTTGCGGCGGCGAGAAAACCACAGTTCCCACAATCCTGAGGGATCCCCTGTGCGCCTGCGCGGCCCCACCTCGCGGCACGTCCCGACCAGCCAGTGGCCAGTCGCCCAGGGCGGGCGGAAGTGGCGTTGGCCCCGCGGCGGAAGTAGTTCTCGGGGCGACCCAGCGGCCGGGGCTACCCCCGGAGGCACCGGCTGTGCGCGGAGGACACGGCGCGTTCGGAGGCTGACGAGCCCCCCGCCTGCTCCTGTGGGGGGTGGGGACCCGGAAACCACAGGCGCCCCCGCCCTTGGTCTGGCCGAGGTCGGCAAGGGCACCGGACGCTCCTGCCCCGGGGCCTTCGGGAGGTGCCGCTCGGGCTCCCAAGTGGCGGGATCTGTTAGGGTGGCCGCTAGCCCGCCGGGCCGCCCGCCCCCTCGCCAGCACCCACTCCCAGGGGCGCCCGTCCCCCCAGGGCTGCTTGCCGCTGTCCCTCGGAGCCGTTCTGGCCTCCCCCCAGGCTCCCCCCTTGCCCCCCGCGGGCAGCCCCAGTCCCAGCGCAGGTGGCTCCGGCTCAGCCAAGCCCTCCGCAGGAGAGCAGACACTTCAAGGAGGTCGGAGCCCGGGCAGAGCGCGGGCGCAGGGACAGCGAAGCACGACGACAAACTACACACTCGGGAACGTTCCAAATGTCCTGAGTAGAGAGAATTGTTTATTTAACCACGTAAAATGCATATATAGGAAACTTCTCTATTTGGGAGCTGGTGGCCTGCACTCAGCATCGCACAGATAAAAATAGACGACTTTCAACACAGATCTAAATCCTTCACATTTTAAAAATCAGAATTCTCTACACAAGTTTTAAGCTGACAGAATTCAAGTTCTGAGTTTTCATATATAGCTTTAACTTGTATTAAACACATGTTTATTTACAGGGTGAATAGAGAATAAGGGGCTATTAAGGCCATTTTCTCATTGTGAAACACTGCAAAATATGTACATAAGTACAACCTAATATAGGCAAAGGTTCTAAAAGTCATTTTCTTGGTTTAACGTAATCGAGTATTGGTACGGGAGTGAAGACACAGCCTGCCGTTAGCACCAAGCCACACCACCAGGATGTACGCGGCTGCTTCCACAGGGCTGCTGCTGAGGTGAGCCCTGTGCGGGCGCCACGCGCGCTGTGCCCGGGCCGGCCTAAAGGGCACCTCGCCGGCCTCCTGATTCCATCTCCAAATCCATCACGAGGTCCAGAGTCAACAGCCATTTCCAGAGTTGCACCACAGGGCCGGTCATGCCACAGTGCGCACGCCAGAGGTCAAAGGGCCGCGCTCTGGGAGCCCAGTGCCTCACCTCCGATGCCTGCTGTGCCCCGGGTGATCGCGCTCATAGCGATGGCTCGTTCGCTCATAAGACCGAGAACGCTCCCTTCGCTGATCTCTATAGTAATGACTTTTTTTCTTGTATTTCCCGGAATTATCGGCCCGCTCCCGGGAGCGGCTTCGAGAGCGAGAGGAGCTCCGACTCCGGGACTTGTGTGGCTTCTGAGGGGGGTACTTGCAGTCCTTGGGCTTCCGGTAGCTCCTCACCTTGGAGCCTTTGTAGGGAGCGCCTCTGTGCGCCTGTCTTGGTGGGGAGTCACTCCTGCTCCGTGAGCGGCTCTGCGACTTGGACCCGCCAGACGTGGAGCCACTGTCACTTTTTCTGTGAGGAAGGACAGCCCCACCGGACAGGTGACCACTCACCCCAACCAGCCCGGCGTCAGGAGTGGCTCTCCTGTAAGCAGCAGCCACCCTGGGGAAAACATCGCTCGTCAGGGGCAACCCCCCAAGCCCCGCGCCGCGAGCCCTGAGCAGCACATACCTCCTCTTAGGAGAAGCAGACCGGGACGGGGACCTCGAGTAGCTCTGCTCTCGACTCCCGCTCCGACTTCGGCTCCCTCGCCCCTTTGGCAAGCTGAGAACAAATGACAGGAGCAGTTACAGGCTTCGGGCCTCCCCAGCCAACCCCGAAGGCCGGCTGGGTGCTGGGGTACTCACCCATTCACCGGGCTGTCAGCCTTGACTTTCTTCACGCCCTCCACTTTCCTCTTGGCGTTCTTCACAGAGAGCGGGGAAGGCTTGTTTCCTTTACCTTCTTTGGGGGATTCTGCTAGAATCAAATACAAGTTAACTTAATGCCTGACCACCAAGAAACCGTTCTGATGGAAAACACATTAGCAGAGCAAGACAGTACCACTACTACGGGCCTTACGGAGACTCCCTGTCCCGGCCAGGGACTCAGAACCTGAACATGCCCCCAAAGACGCAGCCTTCCCTCAGGGACTGGACATGTGCATCATGCTTTGACTCTAACATGACCCGAAAACACAATCTACCCCAGATTGGTAAAATTTCATCACAAGACAAGCTAATCAGTGGGCTGGGTAAAAAAAGAAAAAAAGCATTTTTGGAAAAGCCTGTCCACGTCCCTTGCTCGTGAAAACATAACAACAAAATATAACAATATGCTCAGTTGGTGGAGCATGCAATTTCTGGTTTCTCAGGGTGTTACGCTGAGCTCCACACTGGTTGTAGAGATTACTTCAAAATAAAATCTGAGGGCGCCTGGGTGGCTCAGATGGTTAACCATCTACCTTTAGCTAGGGTCATGATCTCAGGGGTCCTGGTATCAAGCCCCACATCGGGCTCCCTGCTCAGTGGGGGGGGTCTGTTTCTCCCTCCCCCTCTCCCCACTGCTGTGCACACGCACCGGCCCTCTCTCTCTCTCAAAGGAATAAATAAAATCTCAAAAAGAAACCTTTTTAAAAGGAAAAAAAAAATACATAAAAACCATGAAAACTCCTTTAGGAGTGTCCGTCTCACTTCAAAAATCAGCAAATTGCTGGGGACCCTGGTGCCTGCAGAGTGCCCAGGCCAGCAGCAGACACACTTCCAAGAGAAAGCTGGAGGGGAGGAGGGCCGCACACCCCTCACACTCACCCAGCTTGGGGGCGGGTGAGAACCCTGAAGTGCTGTCCAGAACCTGGGGGCCAGCAGGCAGCAGGCCCTTAGCTTGTGCCTTGGCCTCTTCAATGGCGTGCCTTCTCTTCTCAACTTCACTTTCGAGGTGTGTCAGATCAACCTACAGGAGTCAAATTCCAGAAAAAATTCAGAACCAGGTGCTTCTAATTAAATACAAATGATGATGTATTACATGAAAAAAACATAGAACCTTTTTCCGAGTATAAAGCTGCAGGATTTTTAAGCAGATTTCCTGAATTTCTTCTTCAGTTGCTCCAAACAAAAGAAACCAATGGGGACGATTGGGCAAAGGGATCTGAAAACACAAATACCATTGCCGTTAATGCTTTTCTGCACAGCCAACAAGAGTCTCAGGGCAATTAAAGAACAAGCCGTGCTGGTCACCAAGACACAGGCCTTTTACTGGCATCGATGAGCATAATCTGAAGAACACTACACAGAAGTTTCTTGGAAGCTGGGCAAACAATCAGACCAGGATCCCCTGCGGGGGCACAACACTGACCTCCAGTGTTCGGGCAGCAAGATAAATGCAGGCACAGGCGATGCTCTCAGGCTGGAACCTCACGAAAACATCCGTGCGAAGGCTGTCATTCATGTAATTCCTGCAAACCAAATGCAGGAAAGACTGCAACGCCCTGGGCACCCCCAGGGTACCCGTGTGCGTCATCTAGATAAGATCACTACTCTACGCAGTCTGCTCCTAGGCTTAGAGCTACACAGTCCTGTGAGGCTCAGGATTCTTGGAGACACATTCTAGCTGCTTTTTGTAAGTACAGGACAGGAAAACAGGGAAATGACTGGGGAAAAAAAATCTAAAAAGCTGGCTGAATGTCAGGTAACACAAGTTGCTATGAAAGAGAACCGACTTTAACTTTACTTTTCCCTCAACTTCTGGCTGTTCCCGTGCAAAGCACAATGCCTCAGAGAGAAAACGTCTACTGGAGTGCTTGAAATGCACTTGATGAAAGAGATCTAAATGCTCAACATCCATAGTGCAGAGAAACATGCAAACTCAAATGAATGGGCTGAGCAGGCAGCCTGCGAGGGCTCTTCTAGGACAAGCTGTCCTCTCGCATCCCTTTTCCTTGAAGAGGCGCTCGGGCCTGGCCCTTCTCCTTCCATGAGGGAGTCCACTTGAAGGGGAAAACACCCCCGGGCGCATGGGAACATCAGGCAGAGGAAGGCTCAATGCCCGAAGGGAAGTCCTCTTCTCAGGCTTATCAAAGAACCGTTTCCAAATTGTCCCATTTCAATCACGAGTCTTAAAATGAACATTCATAAAATCAGACAAAAGCAACACAACACTGCGAGTTTCATTATAATCAATACGTTTAACAAACATTATTGTTCTTTAGAAGATATAAAAATACAAAACATGTGCATTGTTTAAGTTTAAGGGTTTTAAAATTGGCTACATTGTCAACATTTTCCTTTAGACATTATTTGTCTAGGATTTAATAGACCAAAATCAGGATCTCATATTAATTTCACCAATATTGCAAAAACAATAGATTAATTCCATGAGAAAACAATCAAACCAATGATACATTTGCTGCTGCGAACATACCCCACTATGGCACCCCTCAGAGTCAGGCCACACCCACAAGGTAGCCAGGTCCCACTGTGTGATTTGACTGGACACCCCCCGCCCCAACCCTGGTGACGCTGCCCTAAGCCCTGGGGAAGGCGACACACAAACCCACTCCGACTTCTCAGTGATATATTCGACATATGCCAACGAGCGGCTCCTGGCTCTGGAAGCTCTTGCTCCAGGCATCGACATGACCAAGGGAAAGACCTCCCTGACGGCACCAAGGCCATCGGTCTCAGATCATTGCAAAGTGAACAGTTGAAACACTTCATAAACATAAGCATTAGTAAGTTTTTTGGTTCTAATAAGTTTTCAGTACTCAAATAGCGATAACATTAATTAACTTTTAAATCCTAAAAACAAAACAAAACAAAGTCCTTGAAATGCGTATTTAAACTTATTGCTTATCTAAGTTACAATATGAAGTGTCCATGAAAAAATGTAAAGATGCACACCTTTTACTAGAATGTGTCAACACTTAGCTGCTGAAAAGAGCAACTTTAGGACTTCCAGGAATAATGACATAATCCCATACTGAAGTCTGAATTCCCATCAGCCAATTCTTACAGCTTTCCACAGAAAATTTTTTTCTTTTTTGAGAGAAAGGTACTGCATCTTTATTGCACAGGTACAGCAGTTTTAAAGGGACAAAATTCAAGTCAAGACAGTTAACTCTAGTCAATACAGTTACCAAAGCACGACAGGATTAACCAGAAGCACAACCGTCCAGAACCACGGCAGCAGTCGGCCAGCACTACACTAGCGTGCGCATACCACCGTCTAGAGCCGGCCTTCGGTGGGGAGCCTGCACTGGATTGGCTGAGGACGGCCGCTGTCCCTGCACCGAAGCGCTTGGACAGTAGAGGAGAAGTCTTAGTCACTTACCCTCAGAGGCTACCCTTTGATTGAAAGAGTACAGAAAAGAAAAGTCAAAATAGGTTCTCTATTAGATATGGCATAGCACCAGACATTTCAGGCAGCAAAAATATGACCCTTACAGACTTAACTCCGTGGGAAAAATTCACAAAGTACCCAGCCCTATGATTACTTCAGGCTTCATTTCTAACATATGCATTGTTAAAACCAGTCCCCAGAAAAACTGTATCCTAACCCTCTTTCTCCCATAGGATCCTCTTTAATAAGAGGCAGTTAGAAGCAACTTCCAAAGAGCTCTAAGACCACTATGTCGATGTTGGCACCTCTGGGAAAGACCCTGCCGTGCCAAGCCAACAGCCTTCAGAGGGAAGCCCCGTGCAAGCTCTCCTGGAAGGCTGGGGGAGGCCGTGGGCCACCTTACCGTTACACGAGTGCCTGATATTTTGGGAGGCTCGTTAGAATTTACACAGCAGGAACACTGGGCACTCAGACAACTCCAGCCCACAATCGAGTCATGGGACCGACTACCCACTGCCCAAGTGCCTCAAATCAACATATTCCTGCACTGCCCTTGCTGGTCTCATAAAACAAGGAAGGTCAACTCACCATGAGGTCTGGACCAGGTGCTGGTTACGCTCACACTCTAACACCTGAAGGTACATAACGATTATCTGGAAGATACAGGTCAGGCAGTTATTACCAAGAACCTTGAGAACCCAGAATTCAGATCTTGAGAGCACCCATGCAGTAAATATAAGCCTCGGGCTAGATCCCAGGGCTGGCTCCTGGTTATATGCCCGGCACACAGCTCAGCTGAAGGGGAGTTTTTGCTGACGGACCCCGCTACCTTCTTTCGAACCCCTGCTGCACCTACAGCAAAGGCGGCCGGATTTTTCATGGCCATCACAAGGCTGATTCTCATTCTCATCTTCGACATAGTTTCCACCAGTGAAATCAGCTTGTTCTAAACATCTCTGTACCCTAGTCACCACCTTACACAAAACACATTGTGAAAATACTTTCAACAAATTAAAAAAAAAACCTCTAAAGTCTACAGTAACTTATCAAGAATTTAAACTAATGCCAGAAAGTCACACAAGCAAAAGAGAAAAAATAGGAAGAAATCCACCAATAAGAAGGGAATAAAATAAAAGGTGCAAATTGCAATCTTTTTTTTTTTTTTTAAGGAGATGTATGTGTCACACAGGAGGTCCCCATGGTACTGGACGGCAGCCATGCTCAACTGTCATGCACTGCAAAGCTGCTTTAGTTCATTTCTAAATAAAGGGTTCAGAAGCCTTCCAATTCTCCCAAAAGAGAAAATAAGGCTATCACTAAAGCAACTTTAGAAAACAAGCTGTTGAGAAAGAAAAACATAAACGGACAGGTTCCATTTTTCCAAATTTATCACTGTTTTTTTTGAAAGCTCAAACTTAATAAATACCATTTCTAAAACTCTTGAGAACATGGTATTAAAATTAACAGTTTAAAGACAACTAACAAAGAGGAAATTATCTTCAGATTTTAGACATAAAATGGAAAACCAAGCCAGGAACACATTTACTCCTCTTCAGAGTTTTCGATCTCGGTGAGAGCGGACCAGTCGGATGGGCTCCCGTGGCAGCTGGGCCACATACCCACCTTGTGAGGGTGCTTCACGTGGACACAGAAACCCAGCTCTTTGAGAACTCGTCTCTCTGCCTTTATGATTTGGTTCTTTAAGTTAACATAGTCTTGATCCAAGAGTAGAGGCACAGGTTTCCTACACAGACAAAACACATGTCCACATAAGGGTCAAATAAAACAATGTCTTTCAAATCCCAATTACCTCCAAATGGTGAAAATCCACTGTAAACACCCCAATATAGAAGTAGCCTTTAACAAAACCAGAGAAACTTCCTCGAACCCCAGTGCTAACCTGCTTATCCCTTCTCAATATTCCCCTTTCCTTGCAAACAGTTCTCTGATGCGCAACCAGAGCGGCAGGTTTCAAAATGTCATCAACAAGTACCAACGGCACTTCACCTGACTCCAGACAAAAGGGAATGTGTTACGAGAGAACGGAAAACCAGAGACCCAACGGGAGGAGAACATTTAAACAGCTTGAGGCTCTATTTTCCAAAGGCTTTCCATCCACCTGAGGAGGGTCTGGGTGGTCCAGACAGTGGTTCTCAACCAGGGGCAACTCTGCTACCCCAGGCCCAGGTCTGGAGATACTGCTGGCTGTCACGGCCAAGAAACGAGGTGTTAGCATCTAGTCTACAGAGCCCAGGGGTCCTGCTCAGCGGCCCACGATGCCCAAGACCGCCCTCACACAAAGAACCATCCAGCCCAGAACGGCAACAGTGTGGAGACTGCTCTACAACGTTCAGCGACAGGCACGGACAAACGGAGACCGATGTCGACGAAACCCCAGGCACTGTTCCCCGCCCTCCACTGTGGCTCCTTCACCCGATCCACGGCCTCTGCTGGGCACCTCCTGGGCAGCAGGCCCTCTCCAGGGCACACGCTTTTACCACCTCACACCCTGCGTTTTGTTTCCGAAATGTTTGTGAAACCATAAAACGAGGAGGCCCACGTTTACAACGGCTGGGCCAGAGACTCACTTTTTCTCTCTCAGATGCCGCAGGCGATGAAACACATTGATGACATCCCGGATCCGTCTGGGGGCCTCCTCTATCTTGGAGGCCAGGTGAACACAAGCCATGGACACGTGCTGAAACGCAAGCATTGCAACGCACACGCTGTGTTCCTCCCGCTCCTCCCGCTCTCCAACGGCTCCGGAGGACCGATGAGGAGCAGGGAGCAGGGCCACCCCAGGGCCAAAGCCGCTGCGGGGAAACCGCTCCGCGCCCAGGGAGCGGGGACCCCAATCCCTCCAGACAGCACCCCAACCCGCCGGCAACAAACCCGGGCGTCCCCTCCACGTTACTTCTGCGGGGCAGAAACGGGAGAAAGCCCTAACCTCCATGGAATGCTTCACAAAAGACTTGGTGTAGAAAAACCGCTGGAACAGCACCTGCCCGGTAGCCATCGCCACCTGGAAAAGAGAAACGTTCCCGTCACTTCTAAGAGCACCACCCGAGAGCTTCGCGGTGAAATCGCTGATTTCGCGCGACTGACACTGACCCAGACACTGAAACGTTCGGCAAGCCTACAAAGGCTCTTCGCGTCCTGCCGCCTCGCCCCCTCCTCGCCCCCCAAGGACAGCAGCGGTGAAAGCCGCGGCCGGGTTGGCGCCGGCCCGGACCCCGCCGCCAACAAAGGGCCCGGTCGCCTTCCCCGGCGCCGGCGCGGCGGTTACCGCGGCCCGAGGCTCGCGGCCGCGCCCTCACCTGCGGCAGGCGGAGCAGGATGCCGGCCGCCTGGATGAGCTCGCAGCCCACCACGCGGAGGTCGGTCTCCGTGTCGGTGTCGAGGCCACTCGACATGGACGGCGTGAAGCGGAGCTTGTCGTCAGGCAGGAGGCAGTTCTCCAAGGTGATGAGCACCCCGGAGTACAGCCGGTCCCCGATCAACATCCCCTGCGACCCGGGGGCTGCGTTCCCCGAGCCCGGAGTGCAGGCCGCTGCGGCGGGGACCGCCGGGCCCGGAGCCCCGGCCGCGACCGTCGCCGCCGCCGCCGCCATTTTGTGCCGCCGACTCCCCTTCGGGCTCCTTCCCGGCAGGGCGGCTCCTCGCGACGCACTACGGCCGCGACCGCCCCGCCCCCTCGCGTGTCATTGGCTCTGTCTGCGGGAGGCCCGGCGCCGCCTTGCTGCGATTGGTTGGGCGACCTACCCGTCAGCGCCGCCACCGACGTCGACGCTATAGCCCAGAGCGGGCGGGGGGCGGGCTCGTTACCCAGAGGGCCCCGCGGCGCCTGGATGAGCTCGAGGGCCACGGCCCGACCCGGAAGCACTACCGCGTGTGTCCCGCCCCCGCCCCCGCCCCCGCCCCCCCCAACCCAGGCGCTTTTAGAGTCTGGCTTCCCGGGTGGGGCCGTACTTTCAGCACGGAGACCTGGCCGCTAGTGGAGCTCCCACCCGGCAGCCTCGGCCTGCCCTGAGCGGGTCCGCGCACGATGGGGTCCGAACCCGCTCTGGGTCCGCGAGGGCGCGTGCCGGCGCGTGGGTGCCGGCGAAGGTCGCAGGCCTTCCCGGGGGTGGCTGCGAGCAGGAAAGGGTGGGCGCGCGTCGGTGAGTTGTCCCCGCGCCCACGGCGTGCGCATTGCCTGCGTCCGTCCGCGGCCGCTGGCGTGGTCATTCCGCTCCGGACCTCGCTGAGCCCGGGCAGCGGGGGGCAGACACTAACACGGGGCTCCTGAAGTTCTAGCCTTGAGAACGGAGTCCGTAGGGTAAGAGGAGGAGGAACTGGACTCGGGGTTTCTGCAAAGCCTGGGGAGCGGCAGGAGTGGCTCCCGGGGTGGAGGAGAGGGGAGCCTTCGGAGGAAGCCCTCTTATTCCTCAGCAGTTTCCCGAGGAAGACTCGGGGGGTTCCTCAGGATCCGACAGCGGTGCTGCTGTCGCATCCGCACCAGAACCCGAGCTGCGGGATTCGTTATCTGTTGCTGTGCGGTTAACCCGAACTCTCACCAGGACTAGTGCAAGAGCCCACGTGAGGGTGGCGGGAGAGCCTGGGTGAGGGGCAGCTGGGGGCGGGGGACGCTGGAGAGATGACAAGTAGAAGCCGGGGCGGGCAGGTCGGGACACTTGGAGATGTCAGTGACTGAACTCAACTCACATTACCCACCACTGGCTTTCACCTCTGGCGAAATTTGCCTGCAATTCATAGAGTGCCAACCAAGACCCAACCTCTTTTCGTCTCCCCTCCCCCAAGCTCCCCGATCCAGGATGTCCCCGCTCTGCGGACTGAGCAGCACACTGCACTGTTCGGGAAAGGAGACACTTTCGCTTGTCAGGAGACAGCTTCCCTGCCTACGTTGTTCTAGCAAGCCCTAAGCAGTGGCCATAAAAGGGGAAAAGGTGATGGCTCTGCCCAGTCAGAGCCAGGCCATGCACCCAGGCTTACCTGAAGGAAAACCCGGCCTTGCTGCTGGAAGGGGAGTGGGTGCTGGGGGCAGCGCACAGTTCTTTATCACGTCATTGTGTTCCTTTTTTGAGATGGACAAAGGAGAGGCAGCTCTTGCGAAGCAGCTCATTGTACAGAGCTCAGTCCCACACACCAAAGGAGTCCTGCACCCTGGTGTGTATGCAAAACCCACTTACTGATGAACCGTGTGCACTGAGGACCTTGTATGCATAGCCAGCCACCAAAGTAGGTACAGCCGTGAACAGGACTGAGCCCCACACCTCCAAATGGCCTGGTGGTCATTATTAGAGTGACAGGAGCCAGGAGGAGGGGCCTGTAAGGGGGCCCGTGCAGTAACTGGAGCCAGAAGAGATGTTAGCCTGCAGGATGATGAAGAAAAGTGGACAGATTCAAGAGGAAAAAGAGAGAGAGAGAGATCACCAAGTGTAGGTGGCCAGCATTTGATTGGCTCTCCATGGGTCTGCAGATGGGTCTTGAGTCCACAACAGGAACCCAGAATGACTTCCAGAGGACTGCTAGCAAATGATAGAGGACCTAGCGTGGGAGTATTAGGAGAGGGGGGAAGGTGGGCATTCATTTTGGGTAGGCAGGTGTGCATTGCCAGATAAATGCAGGCAACAACTGCTACCATAGGCCTCGAGAACTTACCTGGGGGCAGAGGGTGTAGTCAGGACAGAGCAGAGGCAGTGAGAGGGAAGAGCGGGGGAAGTTTATGATTGTTAGAGGTCAAGGGCTAACTGTATCTGTTGGATTTGGGTTCCAGATGGCTTTGGTGAGAGTTACCCAGGCATGCTGGGACCGACCATAGACCCAAAGGCAGGAAGTAAGAGACCAGAGCTGGCCAAGAGGGGAACAGTCAAGCTGGAGGGAGCTCAGTGTACACGCGAGAGAAGCTGAGGGTAGAACAGCTCACCCAGAGGGTAATGGGAGGGACCTGGACCCGAGCAGGGGGATGGATGCCCCAGCAAGACAGTAGGCAGAGATGCACGGACAGAAGGGAGGTGCTGTGAATGAGCGTGTTGGGAAATTGTTCCCGGAAATAGAATACCTGGAGAAAGGACCCAAAACCCTGAAGTGCAGATCTCCCCATGGGTGATGTGATGGTTGCCTAGTCTGTGAGCACTATGAGACTGGAGCCAGCAGAGCCACCCAGCCCACTGCTCTTACTGGCACTTAGAGTGGCCTAAGAGCTGAGCACTAGCTCAGCTGGAAGGTGGAGACCAGGGGAGGGCTAGAAGAGTAGAAGACTAAGGCAAGCATAGGCAGTCTCTCCCCACCCGCATAGGGCACCCAAAGACGTGTGCTTATCCCAGAGAACACAACTCAAAGCGCTGAGTACCACACAAACTTTATTTGTACGATCTGTAAGGTTTCTAGATCTGTTTCAGTGAGGGAAAAGGGGGCCTTTCTCTTACACTTGTTATTAAAATGTAAATTAATAACTGCTGATCAAACACACAGTGCTAATAAATAATTCTTAGCCCCTATTTTAACTACTGTGATGAAGAAAAAAACCTTTTCCTAAGACATTCAGCTGCAAAGGGCAGACAGCGTTGGAATCCCCCTCAGTGATACTGCACCACTCTGGAGAATATGCCTTCAGGTTCTTTCCCATCCCCCAGGGCAGCAGCAAATCCTTCCTGTCGCCTCCTTTTGGCCAAAGCAGCCAAAGATTTAAAAGTCTTTGGTTCATAGATGGCTAGATCCGCAAGTACTTTCCTGTTGAGCTCCACCTGACACTGGGAAGAAAATCAGAGCCTGTGTCAGCATCAGAAATGTTTCAGTGAAAAGTGGTAAGACTGAATGCAGCCACATGGGCTCTCTGGGGAGGTGGAAAGCCTGTGGCGAAACAAGACACACAGACATGTGAGATCCAGACGGAGGAGTAAGGAACAAAAGCAGGTATTCTCAATTCCCACAACGGAACAAAACCAGATCATCTATCAAGTAAAACTGCATGTGACTTCCAAAAAATGATGAATTTGAAAAGCAAAAGGTAGGATGATCCCTGTGTGTTAACCACAACCGCGCAGGGTTGGCTCCGGCTCTACTACCTGGGGCAAGGTCCACTCTTCTGAGCCTCGGGCTCATCCATAAAATGGCCATGCCATGTGTGAGGATACTTGCAAAGTGCCAAAGACGGGATGTGGTACACACTAGAAGCACAACACCCACTCCCCTTTTTAAGAAAAAATTTAAATGCACACAAAAGCAGAGGAATTAGCATATATAATTCAACAATTAACGAAGATTTTGTGACACATGCTTAAGCTCTCCTGTCCAAGACAGTCTCCCTGCTGCTTGACCATGAGTTTCAACTTCATCTGCTACCTCATCAGAAACCGTGCAGGGCAGAGCCAGCACTGCACACACAGCCCGTTGTACTAGATCATGTCAGTTGGATCACTTTCTATAGATTTCAACATCTCAACAAGACCACATCCTCAACCGTACCTTAATTAAATTGACAATGAATGCTGGGTACTTCAGGCCATGTTCCTGGGAGGCAGCTGTGATTCGATTAATCCAGAGCTGAAATAAGAAAACATTGAGATGCTTAAGAACTAGTTGTGTATTATGTCCACACCTCCCAGCGAAGGTTCTGAGTCAAGTAAAAGTCAAACTAAACTCTTTTTGCAAAAGTAAATAGAGGTCACTGATTTCTCTTCAAGCACACAAGCCTGCGGTACAGTTAGCAAACGTCGATGCTCTTCATTCGAATGCCACCTTCCTTCTAAATAAGTAGAGGTCACATGCTGTAAAACACTTTTAGGCCCTGAGAATACAAAAGTGAGCAAAAGATTCTGTGGCAGACACAGCTCAGTGCAGAAAGGATCCATGTGGATGAATTCAAACAGCCACCAAGATCAGTGCTACCAAGTGGGATGAAAAACTTGCAGTGGAAGCTTCATGGAGGGGGAGGTAAACACAGTCTTTTTTTTTTTTTTTAAAGATTTTTATTTATTTATTAGAGAGCGAGAGACTGAGAATGAGAGGGGAGAAGGTCAGAGGGAGAAGCAGACTTCCCGCAGAGCCGGGAGTCCGATATGGGACTCGATCCCGGGACTCCGGGATCATGACCTGAGCCGAAGGCAGTTGCTCAACTAACTGAGCCACCCAGGCGCCCGAGGTAAACACAGTCTTGAGGGAAGAGCAGGGCTAGAGGGGAGGGGAGAGGAGGCATCACAAGAACCTTCCTAGCAAGGAGTAGGAGGGTAAGTTCCAGGCGCAGCAAAAGGCCTGAAAACTGCAGGGAAATCAAGGCTAGTGGTTAGGTCCAGAATAATTTGGAAGGTAAGTCAGAGTGATATGGAAGCTTCTGAATAGATCTGGTCTGTTAAACGAGCGCGTGGATCACGGGGCGCCTGACTGGCTCAGTCGCCAGAGCCTGCAACTCCCAATCTGGAAGTTGCGCGTTCAAACCTCACACTGTAGAGATTACTTTAAAAAATAAAACTTTAAAAATAAGCAGTTGGATTCTTAAGCCATTCTTTACTCAATCTTAAGACAATACTCAAGTCCTCAAGTCTTCGTTCAGTGGTTCTAAACTTTGAACACGCATGAGAATTATGTAGAGATTTGTTAAAACAGATTTCTAGGGCGCCTGGGTGGCTCAGTTGGTTAAGCAACTGCCTTCGGCTCAGATTATGATCCTGGAGTCCCAGGATCAAGTCCCACATGGGACTCCCTGCTCAGCAGGAGTCTGCTTCTCTCTTTTACCTCTCCCTTCTCATGCTCCCCCCCCAATAAATAAATAAAATCTTTAAGGAAAGCAAACAAGGGGCGCCTGAGTGGCTCAGTCGTTAAAGCATCTGCCTTCGGCTCAGGTCATGATCCTGGGGTCCTGGAATCAAGCTGCGCTTCTCCCTCTCCCCCTGCTTGTGTTCCCTCTCTCGCCGTGTTTCTATCAAATAAATAAATAAATAAAATATTAAGAGAGATTTCCAGCCCCCCACTCCGAGTTTCTGACTCAGTAGGTGCGCGGTGGGGCCTGAGAATCTGCATTGCTAACAAGTTCTGCGCGAGACCACAGCTGTATAGGGAACCACCACACCCTGAGGTCCTCTGCTCCCATTGGCAGCAAACGCACGTGTGCTACTGGACACTGCTCACAAGTCTTCCCATGCACACGTGGACTGACCAGATCCCTGGGGGTCATAGGAAGCAGCACCACCGCTACCATTCTGAGTAAACGAAAGGCATGAAGAACAGAGCGGGGATGCAAAGGTCACTCCTGCACACGAGACCATCGTGCACAGGGATAGTTTATCATGCTGCGACCCTGATCAACAGTTACTGAGGCATTTCTGACGATAAAAGGATCAGAATTATTCCCTCTGCCTTATTCGTTCAGCCAATATTTACAAAGTGTTACTGATGTAAGCCAGAGGTTACAGCACTCAACAGAGCGGAAAGACCCCTCCTAAAACTTACGCTGGGGACAGGGAACAATAACCAACGAGGGCAGATACGGGGCATACTGGTCGCTAAGCGCACGAGAAGGGAGACCCACCGCAGGGCAGTGAGGCGTGACCGGAGAACGCAGAAGAAACCGCAAGTGAGAGGAGCGCGAGAGGAAGCTTGGCCGCTCCCGGGGGCAGATCGCAGTCGAGTGGCCGCGCCGCCGGCGGGCGAGGGGGGTGGCCAGACGCAAGGTCTCGGTAACCGAGGCGGGCTGGGGTCGGCTTCCGTTAAGGGTGCGCACGGGAAGCCACCACAGGGCTCTCGGCAGCAGAGCGATGTGCGCAGTCCAGAGCAGGGCGGCCGGAGCTGGCGGGCTGGGGGGAGCCTGTCACTCGGCCCAGGAGAGAGCCTGGCTAGCCCAGACTCCGTCCGCGGAGCAGGCGGAATTTGCGGGGTTTTCGGATGCGACGTGTGAGAGAAAGAGGATCAAAGGAGCCGAGGGTGGTACCAGAATGGGGAAGCCAGTCCCTGAGATGGGGGCGGGGCGGGTCCGAGCTGCCCCCAGGGGCCCAGGGGGCGGGGCGGGCGCAGCCGTCCGCGCTTACTGTCCTCATGTTCCTCTTCTTCAGTCTTCGCGCCTTTGTGCATTTCACAAACGCCCTGGTCACAGCTCGCACGGCCAGCCTGTAGCACCGGTTCTTCCTTCCGCGGAAGTGCTGGGTCAAGAAACGGGAAAGGACGGTGGTCAGCGTGGCCCGCAGGCTCCACGCCCCATCTGGGCGTCCGGCCCGGAGCAAGACGCGGGGAGACGCGGGGCGTGCGCGGCCGACTCACCCGCGCATGCTGCAGCACCTCCTGGACCCGCCAGTAGCGGTCAGTGAGGCGGTTCCGCAGCCAGAGCCGCGCGGTGAGGAAGACCATGTCGAGCGCGGGCCGGTGGCTCCGCTCAGCCGCGCATGCGCCGCCCTGCCCCGCCTCCGGCGGAAGCGGTGGCGGCGCCCGAGCGCTTCCGGGTCAGCGGCCCGGCGGGCACTTCCGGGGTGAAGGGTGTCTTGTGGCGCGCTTCCGCGCGCGGCTGGTCCGGGGGTCGGGGGCGGAGCGCCGTGCGCGGCGCCTGGAAGCCCCTGCGGGGCGGGGCTCGCAGTCTGGAGAGAGTAGCGGGTCCGGCGCGGTCGGTACGGTAGGGAAGGTAAACGCCAACGGTGCAGTTCGTCTGGGATGCGGAGAATGGGCGGGTCCGCCGACGGAAGCGGGCGCGGCGCGGGGTCCGGTGGGGGTGGGGTTGGGAGGGCGGGGGGCGTGGCCGCCCGTGGGCGCGGGGTCCGCGGCGGGTGAGGAAGGTTCTTCCGCTGTGCCGAGGGCCCCCCCCAGCTTGTGAAGCTGCTGAACACCATCGACTGTGCACTTGAAAATGGTCAAGACGGGTGCTCGCTTCGGCAGCAGTTCCACTAAAATAGAAGCCATCAGATGGTAAATGCTATGTGTGTTTTGCCACCTTACCGCTATATTACTATTAAAATGAAAAACAACAAATGGGGGCAGAATAGGAGAGGGCACTTTCTTTGTAACATTTTAAATTACAGAAAAGAGGGACGCCTGGGTGGCTCAGTTGGTTAAGCAACTGCCTTCAGCTCAGGTCATGATCCTGGAGCCGAATCCCGCATCGGGCTCCGTGCTCATTGGTTAATCCGCTCCCTCTGACCCTCCCCCATCTCACTCGGTCTCTCTTTCTCTCCCTCTCTCTGATTCTCTTTCTCAAATAAATAAAAATCTTTAAAAAAAAATAATAAATTACAGGGCGCCTGGGTGGCTCAGTGGGTTAGAGCCTCTGCCTTCGGCTCAGGTCATGAACTCAGGGTCCTGGGATCAAGTCCCGCATCAGGCTCTCCGCTCAGCGGGGAGCCTGCTTCCCCCTCTCTCTCTGCCTGCTTGTGATCTCTCTCTCTCTGTCAAATAAATAAATAAAATCGTAAAAAAAAAAAAGGAGGGAGGGATCCGAATCAGACAGGGCGAGCTTCAGATTAGACAACATGTCGATTCACCCAGTAGTTCTGAGCGAAGATTGCTATTAGAGATGCCTCGTGTTGGCATCTCCGGAAATGGGAGACCCCAGTACCTTTGCCGTGGTCAGCCTGTGTCTGGAGCCCAGGAGAAGCATCCGGTCCACTGAGAGGTGCTGTGGTGGACTTGAACCTGAATGGTAAGTGCAGTCTGGAACAGGTACCCAAGTAGGACCCCTCCATGGCCACCACACTCTGAGACAGCATACATATCCCATTTCTCAGCAAATCTGCACTCATTCGTTGTTGAGCCACATCATTCTTCCCGTACTTCTTGGCATTCTACCTAAAGAAGAGTTTTCTCTTTCGGGTGGCGCAATTTTAAATATTGTTCGAGCATGCACTGAAGGCGGTGTTGAGTAAAGAAGGAAGTGCCTGCGGCAGGCCAATATCTGGGAGAAGGACAGCAGGCAGGGGCGTCGGCAAGTGCAAGGACCAGAGGCAGGAGCACACCTGGTGTGGTCAGGAACAGCACAAAGGCCGGTGTGGTAGGATTGAGGCAAAGGGGAGTCCCGTGGGCCCCGGAACCTCAGTAAGCAAGTTAGAGGCCAGAGATGGAAATTGGTGAGGATGTGAGGTCCTTGGTCATGTGGGACTTGATGTTCTGGGTACTGTGCTGCATTCAGGCTTCCTCTTGGCGTGGTGGCTTCAGGACCATCATTCCCTACATGGTGGCTGAAGGGCAAGGTGATACGGATGCCTTATTGTGCCTTCTTGGCTCACCCTGGAGAGTCACACAGTGTCATTTCAGCAGCCCAAATAGTCACAAAAGTTCACTCAATGTTGAGAGGCAGAGACAGGGACTCTAGTTCTAGATGGGAGTGTTAACATTACAAATAAAACTGCCAGGGGCACCCAGTGGCTCAGGTGGTGAAGCCTCTGCCTTTAGCCTGGGTCCGGATCCTAGAGTCCTGGGATAGAGCCCTGCATCTGGGTCCATGCTAAATGGGGAGTCCACTTCCCCTCTCCCTCTGCCTAATGCTCTCCCTGCTTTATGCTCTCTGTGTCAAATAAATAAATAAAATTTTTTTTAAAAAACCAAAAACTGCCAGTTGTTTTATCAGCCAAAAATAGATTTATTTGAAAAAAGAGAATCACAATCCAGGACAAGCAAGCTTCTCCAATACCAGGAGGACAACCAAGGGAGGATCTTTTATAAAGAAAAATGTGGAGTTGGGAGGGGCTGTTAAAAACAAAAAGTCCACTGGAGTAAACTGAGAGTTTGAAATATAGTGGCTTCTCATTGGCTAAATTGTGGCTGTCTCTTTTTTTATTAAAAATTTTGGGGGCGCCTGGGTGGCTTAGTGGGTTAAAGCCTCTGTTTTCAGCTCAGGTTATGATCTCAGGGTCCTGGGATCGAGCCCCGCATCGGGCTCTCTGCTCAGTGGGGGCCTGCTTCCCCCTCTCCCTGCCTCTCTGCCTGCTTGTGATCTCTCTCTCTCTCTCAAATAAATAAATAAAATCTTAAAAAAAAAATTGGGGGGGGCACCTGGGTGGCTCAGTGGGTTAAAGCCTCTGCCTTCGGCTCAGGTCATGATCTCAGGGTCCTGGGATCGAGCCCTGCATCGGGCTCTCTGCTCAGCGGAGAGCCTCCTTCCCCCCTCTCTGCCTGCCTCTGCCTTCTTGTGATCTCTCTCTCTCTGTCAAATAAATAAAATCTTTAAAAAATAATAAAATAAAAAGAAAAAAATTAATTTTTTGTTGTTAGGGCGCCTGGGTGGCTCAGTGGGTTAGAGCCTCTCCCTTCGGTTCGGGTCATGATCTCGGGGTCGTGGGATCAGCCCCGCATCGGGCTCTCTGCTCAGCAGGGAGCCTGCTTCCCCCCCCCCCGCCTACTTGTGATCTCTCTCTCTGTCAAATAAATAAATAAAATCCTTAAAAAAAATTTTTTTGGGGCGCCTGGGTGGCTCAGTTGGTTGAGCGACTGCCTTCGGCTAGGGTCATGATCCCAGAGTACCGGGATCGAGTCCCATATCGGACTCCCGGCTCTGCGGGAAGTCTGCTTCTCCCTCTGACCTTCTCCCCTCTCATTCTCAGTCTCTCTCTCTAGTAAATAAATAAAATCTTTAAAAAAAAAAAGAAAAAAATTTTTTTGTTTTATTTATTTGAGAGTGAGAGAAATCGTGGGGTGGGGGGAGGGTAGAGGGACAAGTAGGCTTCCCGCTAAGCAGGGAGCCGCTCCGTCCCAGGCAGGACTCTAGGATCATGACCTGAGCAGAAAGGCAGAGGCTTCCTGGACTGAGCCACCCAGGCGCACCTCTCATTGGCTGGGCTGTGGCAGTCTCTCGTAGGCTAAGTTGTGCCTGTCTCTCATTGGCTATGTTTGTGCTTGTCTCCCATTGGCTACATTGTGACAGTCTCTCATTGGCTGGGCTGTGCCTGTCTCTCATTGGCTACATTGTGACAGTCTCTCATTGGCTAAGTTGTGCCTGTCTCTCATTGGCTGGGCTGTTGCTGGGCAGACGAGGAAAGCCTTTCTTGCTCCTGCTGGGGGTAGTGAAGTCACGTCCACCTGCAGGATCCGTGGGTTCTTATTGGGTCAGCAGTTGATCAGGAGTGGTGGGGCCTGAGAGCGCCCTCCTCCCGGAGCCTCCCAACTACATTTTAGTGAGGTTTTTCTGTTACTAACTTTCACAGGAGGAACATGGAGATCACAGTGTAGAAAGAGCAGTGAGCTGGGTGAGGTCCCTGGGCATCTGAACAATACAATATCCCACATTTGGTTTTCGCTTTCATGAAAGGAGGAGTCATTGGGGGCATCCGAAGCGGGAGAGTAGCATCATCCAACTTAGTAAGTAGGCTTCTAGCTGCTGTTTTGGGAAGACTGCGGGGAGGCCAGGGCTCAGGCAGGGAGACCAGTTGGGCTGGAAGGCGGCTGGGCTGTAGCAACATTACATTCCTGGCGAAGCGGACGGTGGCTTGGAGCACAGTAGCCCCAGCGGAGGAGGTGAGAGGCACTTGGCTGCTGGGTGTGCCCTGAAGGCAGAGCCCACAGGCCATGCTGGCCAGCTAGGTGTAGGGCCTTCCTGCACCTTTGGAGACCATTCTTACCGAGAATCCCAAAGATGTCACTCTGGCCCTCACCTTTCCCCCATCTCATCCCCTATGGGTCTGCCCTCCCCGGGGAATAAAAGGTGTATCACCCACACCCCCGACTCAGGCCTAGGTCTCACGAGGAGTCACTGTTATCCCATGTCTGGCCCGTGGACAAGTCCAAAGGGCTCTGCCCACAGAATCAGCCCGATTCTGCCTGCTTATGCCAACCCTTGCTGCTAGGGTGCCACCGTCTCACTGGCTTCCCTGTACCTCCCTCCGCCGGGAGCAGTCTGCTGTGTATTTGGCCAGTTCCGAGCGGATCAGACCATGTCACATTCACACAAACGCCTTCAAGGCTTCCTGTTACCCTGGGTGTAAACCCAAGCATTTCTGTGGCCCGTGGGCCGAGGTGCCAATTTGGCACAACAAGCACTTTTGAAAAATGAAATCTGTCCCACAAAGCCGTTCTCTCAGAAAAACTATAGTTTTAAATTGAATAACTTAATTATTGCTGGTTTTCTACGAGGATCCAGAGGTGGGTCGTCAGAGAGCCATTCCTCTGTTTCAGTTGTGCCACAGGAGTTTTCATGGAGATGGTGGAGTGATGACAGGGAGAGGCTGACATCCCCAGAGAACGTTCCTTGCCACCTGCATCTCCTGCGAGGAAAGGACATGCCATCCTCACAGGGCCGCAGAGGGAGGCGCCAACGCCCTCTGGAGGCAGAGGCAGGGAGGAGCCAAAAGCCTGGGGCAGAGCCTTTGCTGGGGTTCCCACAGGAAAGACAAGGCAGGGCAAGGGAGACAGTTTAGGACTGGCTTGTCTGAGAATCCCAGGGGTCCTTGGTGCACAGGGCCTGTCCCTGGTCGTCTGCTACCGGACCTTAGGTAATTCAGGATGGGGGAATAGCAACGGCGTGTGTGAGAGAGAAGACAGCAGTTCTGAGAGCGGGCCCTGGATCACAGAGGAGATGTGGACAACTGTGGCCTTAGTCTGGCCCTGTGATGCATGGATGCCAACAGGCAAATGCCGGATATGACAACACACAGGAAGAGTGTCCCCAGTCACAGCGAGAGTAGCTGAGGGTGACAACCCAGGGTGCACACAGGGAGACTGTCAGGCTTCAGTCAAATCTATCGCCACGACTCAGTCTCTGCTAAGGCACAGCATGGAGAAGGCTGGAGCTGCAGGGGTAACGTGAGCCAGGGGGCGGTGGGGCCGTCCCAGCTCCATCACGGAGCTCGAGCCGCTGCCCCCTTCTCTTCCAGGAACCTCGCGGCTGCCCTCAGGCAGGCAGGCAGCCTCAGTCCAGGAGAGAGGAGCCCAGCACCCGCTCTGAAGGCGCTGGGAGCCGGGAGACTTCTGTCCAGCTCAGGGCCTCTGGGGCTCTATGCCCTTCCCACTCCTGCCATCTGCCAAGGGCGGGCGGTACGTGGGGCAGGTGCCCCCGGACACCAGGTCCTGGACCACTTCGCCCCATTGCGTCCTCAGGGCGGGGCTAGCCCCTCGGCTCAGCAAAAGCTCTGCAGTGGGGCCATGGCCACGCTCCGTGGCAAGGTGAAGGGGGGTCTTGTGGAGCCATCCAGCAGCATTGACCTGCGCTCCCCTGTCTAGGAGGTGGACGGCGACCTCCGCATGGCCTCCCCGAGCCGCATGGTGTAGGGGCGTGAGGCCCAGCGAGTCGCGAGCATCCACCTCTGCTCCCCAGGCTGCTAGCAGTTGGACGGCGGGCAGGTGTCCCCCAGCAGCAGCCCTGTGGAGTGCAGAGCGACTGTGCCTGTCCTTGAGGCTGGGGTCTGCCCCGTGGTCGAGCAGCACCTCCATGTCCTAGAAGAGGAGGGAAGGAGAGGGCAGACACTGGCCCCCACCCACATCTCATCTGGCCTCCCCCACCTAACGGCCGCTTTCTCCATGCTGCTTCCCCGGTGGGTGAAAATGGGCCAGCACCTCTGCCGTCCTGGAGGGCCTCCGCTCCAAGACAGCCGCCTGTGTTCCCGAACATCCGCAGATAAACCCCAAGACTAAGCAGCCCACGGCCTCCCTTCCGGCTGTCTGGGGGCCTGCTAGACCCCAGGACAGTCTAGTGCTCGCTGCGTATTTGTTGCTGCCAGTCACCAGGACGCTGTCCGAATGCCGGGGCCAGGCATCCTCACCGGCCTCCCAGGAGCCGTTACAAACCCCTTGGGCGCCCGACTGCTGCCCTCCCACCCGGCCGAGGGGCCCACCCGCCTGCGCCCTCCGCGCAGCCAGGCCGAGGCGTACCTGCCTGCGGCCCAGGCTCGCCGCTACGCCGAGCGCCGCGGTCCCCACGCCGTCCCGGGCGTCCACCCGCGCCCCGCGCGCCAGGAGGAGGCGGAGCGCCGCCGTGCGCCCGGCCGCGGCCGCCACCGTCAGGGCGCCGTCCAGGCCCGCGCCTTCCGCCGCCAGCAGCTCCAGCACCGACAGCCAGCCGCCCGCGGCCGCCCAGTGCGCCGCCGTCCAGCCGTGCGCGTCCGCCGCCGCAGGGCCCGGTCCCGCCGCGCCCAGCAGGCGCCCCGCCAGCAGCGTGCGGCCCAGCGCCGCGGCCCAGTGCAGCGGCGTGAGGCCAGTCCCCGAGCGCGCCGCCGCGGGGGCCCCACGCCGCAGAAGGAGCTCGGCCACCCGCGAGTGACCGTGCCAGGCGGCCTCGTGGAGAGGTGTGCGCCCCCCTCGGTCGGCGGCTCCCACCGCGGCCCCGCGCCGCAGCAGGAGACGCACCAGGGGCACGTGGCCACGCAGCACGGCCAGGTGGAGCGGGGTCCTGCCCGTGTGGTCCCTGTGGGCAGCGAGTGGA
The DNA here is from genome assembly GCA_028533885.1 of Nasua narica. Taxonomy (NCBI): domain Eukaryota; kingdom Metazoa; phylum Chordata; class Mammalia; order Carnivora; family Procyonidae; genus Nasua; species Nasua narica. The sequence continues at coordinate 434,942 of CM052798.1, forward strand.
ACATGGACGGGGGCAGGGGCGCTGGGGGAGGGCCCCTTGCCGCCCTGCCAACTCCGCCCCAGAGCTCACCTCTCCTCCACACTGGCCCCTTGACGCAGTAGCTTTGTTGCCAGGCCCAGGTGACCCCTCCACACAGCTTGCAGCAGGCGCCCCCGGGCTTGCGTGGCGCTGGGCCCTTCTGTCCTGGCTCCTGGGGCCTCCTCCGAGCCCAGCTCCACCCACCGAAGTTCCTGCTCAGCCCCTGCCTCTGTCATGTCTTGCTCCCCTGGCTGGGAGCTCCCAGAGTCCATCTGGGAAGAACAGGAATCCCTCATGGATACTGGAGGCCCCTGGCCATCCCCACCCTGCCCCAGCCCATGTGTCCCCAGCCTGCCCCTCCCCCACCGTCTCCCCAGGGACCAGACTACCACTTAGCCTTCTGAAGGGTTTAAGTTCTAGTTACCCCTAGAGGGACTCCACCCTGGGCTCTGTCCTCCAGTTGAGGGTCCTCTCCCCGTGGTCCCAGGCAAGCCACAGCCCGGTAGCCTTCTCATGGCACTGCTTCTGAAAGTGTGGAGGTCGGCTGTCCGCTTCCAGAAGGCTGGGAGGCTGGGACTGCAGCTGTGGGTGGAGATGGCCCGGCCCTGGGCCTGGCCAAGGGCCACTCCTCTGCACTGTTTACCAAGCAACTTAAGGGGACACCCTGCGGGCTGGCAGCAGCCCCTGCCCCAGCACCTCTCCTCCCCCACCAACTGCCAGGGCTCTGGGCTTGGCCTCCCTCCTGGGAGACAAAGGCCAGGCAGGCAGAAACAGGCCCACAGCCTTTGCTGTGCCATGACTTGCCCCAGGGAGGCACCCACATGCTTCCCTCGGGTCCCTCCCTCAGGCCCCGCTCCTCCCCCGACTCCTGTCCCTGCTGGCTAAGACCACCTCTGCGGCTGGAGCTTGGCTTCTCTCCTGATTCCAGGCTGGGGAGGTGAATGGGTAAGTGGGACCCCTCCCCCCACACAGACGCCGCGCCAGGATAGAAGGGTGACCACCGCGCCAGGTGACCTGGATGACACTGGGGAGTAGGAAGCCCCTTGAGGGTAGGTTGAGGCAACTCAGCAGAGGCTGCAAAAGGGGCAGAGCCCTTCCTGGACACTAGAAGGAGGGTCAGACAAAGAGGATTTTCAGGAGAGCCAAGTCCAGAGGATGGTAAGTGGTGCTTCAGGAGGGGGCCTGAGTAAAGCCTCCAGGATTGGTCACCTTGATTCTGGGGCCCTCACTCCGAGGGTACCTTACCATCCCCAGTCCCTGGGTGAGGCCACCTGGTCCAGAGCCCAGACAGGAGAAGGCAGTAGAGGCAGCTCCTGCAGCCTTCCCCGTCCAGCCGCCCCTTGTGCCTGTCCACTGGGAGGCGACATGGCTTTGGGGGGGGGGGGTCGCGCCTTTCCTAGCCCCCTGAGCCCGCCATCCCCACACACACTCTCCCAGGGATGAGGTGTCCTCAAGGCCCTGCCCTATCTCGCCCCACCCCCCAGCCCCTGCTCTAGAGGGGCAGCAGAACCTTGACCTTTCCCCCACCTCCCTGAGAGCAGCCTTTCCAGGCGCCAGATCCAAAGGGTGGATCTCTGGCAAGGGGCTGAGTGGCCCCATCTCACCCCCAAGCTATCTGGACTCTACCCCATGAGCCTCAGTCACTCTGTTCAAATGTCACCTCCCTGGCGCGCCTGGGGGGCTCAGGCGGCTAGATGTCCCCCTTTGGCTTAGGTCGTGACCCCAGGGTCCTGGGATTGAGCCCTGTGTTGGGCTCCCTGCTCAGCAGGAAGTCTGCTTCTCCCTCTCTCTCTGCCGCTCCCCCCCTTGTGTTTTCTCTCTCTCTCTGACAAATTAAATGAATAAATGTTTTTACTTATTCATTTGTCAGAGAGTGAGAGCACAAGCAAGGGGAGCGGCAGGCAGCGGCAGACTCCCCGCTGAGCAGGGAGCCCGATGGGGACTCGATCCCAGGACCCTGGGGTCACGACCTGAGCCAAAGGTGGATGCTTAACAACTGAGCCACTCGGGCGCCCCAAGTCTACTCTGTTTTAAATGTTTGCCTTCGTCTTCTAGAATGAAAGCCCCATGAGGGCTCATCACACAGGCTGACAGACCCAGCAGGTAAGGAAGCAGCATGATCTGGGTGGATGCACGGTTTACCGCCTAAGCAGCCAGCAAAAGCAGGAAAGCAAAGCTGTCAGTTCCCTGTTTCCCTTGACGCACAGCAGGGGGTGAGGGGGTAGGCTGGGGGGGGACAGGGGGGCTCTCGCCAAAGAGCTACTTCCATGCTTCCTTGCACCCTGGGAGGCCTGGTGGAAAATCTCACACCCCGGCAGAGCCAGGGAAGCCTAGAAACTGCCTTCCTGAAGGCGGAAGTCTGCCAGAGCCAGCTGCGTGGCCGGCCCTCCCACCTTCTGCCAGAGCCCAGAGCCCTGCCGCTCACTCAGCCGTGGACTCATGCAGGCCTGTCGGGGCCCCGCACAGAGCTGTCCCCTACAGAGCAGCGGCCCACCTTGGCCTCCTGCACCACTGGGTCACAGAGCCTAGAGCAGTCGTGGCACACTGAGGGAGCCCAGGAGTGCTTACCGCGTGAGCCAACGAAGGGGAGAGGGACCTGAGCAGAGGCTGGAGCTTAGGAGAGCAGTCAGGTACCCTCTCCCCCTGAACTCTGCATCTGAACATTATCATTTGCACCATTTTCTACCCTAAATTATTCATAGCTGAATAAACAAACAACTACTATAAGATCTGGGTATGTGTGTACCAGCGAAAACAATTTGGTGGCACGCACGCGTGTGTGCGTGCGTGTCAGGCAGCAGGGCTTGGCATGGGCTGCAGGGAGCCTCCGCTCACGTCCTCACGGGGGCCCCTCTCAGGCTTGTGTTCCTTAACCCCGTGCCGCGCGATCGCTGCCATCCGCCATTCATGTGTGTCTGGAGGGAGTTTAGGCGCTGGAAAATGTTAGAGGAGAAGTGGGATAGCGATAGAGCGCGTGCTGGGAGGAGGCGTGAGAGGGAGCCGCCATCTGATGCCCTCGGCTTGTTCGTTCAGCTCGCAGCCAGGCTGCTCCAGTTACGTAAGTGCTGTTTTAAATGCCGCGTGCTACGCAAGAAAAACCCCACGTCTGTTAGGAGGTAAGAGCATTTTGGGGTGCCTGGGTGGCTCAGTGGGTTAAACCTTCGCCTTCGGCTCAAGTCATGATTTCGGGGTCCTGGGATTGAGCCCCGCATCGGGCTTTCTGCTCAGCGGGGAGCCTGCTTCCTCCTCGCTCTCTGCCTGCCTCTCTGCCTGCTTGTGATCTCTCTTCTCTCTGTCGAATAGGTAAGTAAAATCTTAAAAAAAAAAAAAAAAAGAGTTAAGAGCATTTCAGTGATATTTGGGGAAATAAGTTGGGGTTTATGGAAGATAGGGAAGGCTTTCTGCCCAGCTGAAATAACGGAATGCACGCTCACTCTGTCTTCAGGATGGATGAGACTCCAACACAAAGGATGCTTGTAATTGTAGCCGCGGTTATTGAGCACCTACGGTATGCTGGATCCTCCACTCAGCGCTTCAAGTGCACTGCCCACATGGCGTCTCAGCAGCCCTACAGTCTAGGCACCCAGTGTGGCCCCTGTTTTACTGAAGCTGAGGGAGACCAGGCTTGGGATGAGAACACTAGCAGGGACGAAGGTTGGGAAGTGCGGTGAGTGACCACCTCAGCACAGCAGCAACTGATGGGGCCATTGTCAGAGTCAAGACCTATGAAATGAAGTCCTTGTGTGGGGGAGCCGGAAGCAGGGAGAGGCGGGACCGGGAGGGAGGAGGGCCCCAGGGCCAGGACAGCTGTGCAAGCCCTGACCAGAACACACAGGAGCTGGCTGGGGAGACTGACCAGGGCCGGAGCTGCAGTCGCCTGACAGAGAGAGGACCAGCCTGGCAGCAGGGGAAACTGAGGCAGCGGTGTGGCCCTGGAGACTGATGGTCAGAGCTGAGCCTACCTGGGCCAGGGTGCTGTCCTCCATCTGGGTCCACAATGGTTGCCGGGCTCTGGGTGGGAGTCTGACCTGGGGACCTAGGTCCTGCCGTCCAGCTACCGCTGGGAACCCACCAGGCCTGTTGCCTGCGAGAGCATGAGTGAACAGGAGAAGGAGACGGAGGAGGATGAGGGAGGGGACACTTCCGACACGGCACCCATGCTGCCAGGAAGATTTCCTGACTGCCAGGGCTCAGCCCTGATGTCCCCAGGGTGGGTAGGACTGGCTGTCTGCGGCTCGAGGACCCTGTTGCTGCCCGGCCAGGCTCTGGCGGGGCTCCTGCTGCAGCTGCTGCTGCCTGCGACTATTTTCCTGCTGGTGCTGCTGCCCGCGGCTGCCATCGTGTACCTGGGATTCCTGTGCCACTCGAGGGTGAGCAAAGCCCTCCTTGGGCAGGGTGGGGGGGCCTGGGAGCCTCAGGACTGGCGGGTCCTGCAGAACTGCAGGGCCCTGGGCTGTAGGTGAATCTCGCCCTTTCAGCATGGCTCCCTTGTCCCAGAGACATACGTGCCCCTCCCTGGAAAGCCCCTTCTTCTGTCAGGCACCAACCCCCCACCCCCCCCCACCCCCCGCTGCAGCCACAGAAAAAGAAGGGCTTTTGTTTGTCACTGGAGAGGACAGCTCCCTCCCCTTGCGAGGCCCCTAGCCTTGTACCAAGGGCCACCAGGGCCTGGACAGCTGGGCATGGTGGGAAGAGGAGGGGGGGTTCCAGGAAGAGAAGGTGAAGATATTACCAAAGCTCTCCCGGGCACGGCCCCTACCCGTCCCCACAGCTACTCTGAGACCCCTCCTGCCCTGGGCTGGATTTCCCCGTGTGGAATGGGCTATGACTTGGTCTAACGAAGGGGCATGTAGGTAGCCGCGCCCTGGGTCCTCCTTCTGTAGGCATGGGGCCGGGGATGAAGGCGGGGCCGCGGGAGATTAGTGGTGCCTTCTGGGGAGAGGGACGGGTAGGAGCTCGAGGTCCGATGCCCACGTGGGAAAGAGCCCCAGGAAAGCAGAGACAGGAGGAAAGTCGCGATGGCACAAACGGGGAACAAATTTCTGAGCCTCCCCTCGAGAGACTCCGGCTCGGGCCATTTGCCGCTTGGGCCTCGGATTTCCCGTTCTCGACTCAAAAATGCCTGGCCCCAGCCAGCCCCAGCCAGCCCCAGCCACCCAACTCCGCCAGGCCCCAGACCCGCTCCCAGGCCCCAGCCCTCAGGTTCGCACGGACCCCCGCGCCCCGCCCCGTCCGCCTACTCCGCCTCCGGTCCCTTAACAGGCCACGCCCCTGGCCCCGCCCCCAGGGGCCGCCCGCCCCGCCCTTACTCCGGGCCCCGCCCCCAGGCCTCCGCGGGGCCACCTGCTCCCCGGCCGCTCCGCGCCCTGCCTGACCGCTCGCCTCGCCCGCAGGTTCACCCGGCGCCCCGCCCCGCGTGCCGCGCGCTCCTCTCGGACCGGGGCTCCGCGGCGCTCATCGTGCTCGGCTTCCTCTCGCTGCCTCCGCTGCTCGTGCTTGCCTCGGCCGCCCGCGCCCGCCTGGCCCGGCGCCTCCGCACGCTGCTGCCGCCCCCAGCGTGGACCCCCGGACCCCGCCGCGCCCCGGGGTGCGGCGGCCGCGGGCGAGTGGGACGCCCCCCGGACGGGGAGGAGCAGCTCTGCGCCTGGGTGTGAGCCCCCGACGCCTCTCCAGAGGACAGGACTCCCAAATCCGGGAAGGCCCCCGAACTCCTCCCCCGCCCCGTAAGAGACCCCAGGCCTGCGGGCTCGGGGTGTGAGTGCGGGTTCCGTCCTCGAACCGCCGGCCTACCTCGGGGCTTCGTGCGCAGTGCCTGGAGCGGCCGCGGGGTGGCAGCAGACCCCCGAACCGAGGAGCCCCTTCCCCAAGGTCTCTCCGCAGTCCCCTCGGGTGCGGACGCGCGGGGAAGCCCCCGGGGAGGAGAGAGATGCCGCTCAGAGCCATCAGGCCAGGCTCAGAGAAAGGGGCCCTCCTGGCTTCTGTCCCTCGCAAAGGGCAGCCCTGCGGGCCCGCGTGTAGTCAGTGAGCGGGCCTCCGGGGGCTGCAGAAGCGGCGAGACTTGCCCGGGAAGCACGTGGTTCCAGAAGTTCAGGCTCAGCCCGGGACGGGGTCAGGGCTTGTGGCCCGGGCTGGCATCCAGACAGCGGCCAGAGTTAAGAGCTCTGTCCGCTCTCTCTGGATTATTCTAAGACCTCTCTCTTTTCCCATCTTTGGCTTTAAGCATGTTGCTAGTTGTGGAAATGTTCTTACTCATCCATTTGGTATATACTGCGTTTCCCGTTCCTACAGATCGCTCTCCTTAATCAGTTCTGGAGAATTCCCAACCATTACCCAGGTCTCCAAGTTGGCCTCCCGTCCATTCTTTTTTGGGAGCATCTCTTCGGCTTCCCTCCCTGTGGCTGCCTCCCTCTCTTTTGTATTTCCGTCTCCCCCCTCTCTGTCCTGCATTCTGGGTACTTTCTTCATCTTCTTCCAGTTTCACTATTTGGTTGTGTCTAATCTGCCAACTAACACGTTCATTTAATTTTGTTATTTTATATCATATCTAAAAGTTATACTTGTTTCTTATTCAAATCTCATCATTTTTGATGATCTCTTCGTGCACGTTCAATTTTTGGATTCCAGTTTTGCCTCAGTTTCTTGAGCATTTCCCATATAGTTATTTTATATTCTGTACCTAACAATAACAATTTCTTACTCTTTGGAGGGGTTCTGAATCTGTTATTTGTTGTTTCTGATGATTCTCACTAATAGTATATTGTTTCTTTGAATGGATGCTCCTTTTCCACCGTTAGCCTGTACCTGTAAATATCCTGAAGACACATGGCTCTCCAGGAAGGATTCCCTCTGCCAGGCGAGCCCTACCTGGGCCCTGCTCCGTCCCGTGCGGGCTTTCCTAATCACAAGTTTGCCTCTCCGTCCCTGTGCTGGGGGGCCTCCTTGCTATCCCACCTGTTTCATCTTTCTGGGTTTCTGTTTATTTATTTAATCTTAGCGTTTTTAATTTTGGGGGAGCCTTGAAGATATTTACTTCCTTGTAATCCCAGTAGTCTACTAAAAATGTATTTCTTGGGGCACCTGACTGGCTCAAGTCAGTAGAGCATGTGACTGTTTGTTTGTTTGTTTTTAGAGCATGTAACTCTTGATCTCAGCATTGTGAGTTCAAGCCCCACCGTTGGATGTACAGATTATTTTTTTTTTAAGATTTCACTTACTTATTTAACAGAGATCACAGGTAGGCAGAGAGGCAGGCAGAGAGAGAGGGGGAAGCAGGCTCCCCACTGAGCAGAGAGCCCGACGCGGGGCTCGATCCCAGGACCCTGAGATCATGACCTGAGCTGAAGGCAGAGGCTTTAACCCACTGAGCCACCCAGGTGCCCCCAGATTATTTTTTTTATACAGGTATTTTATTTTATTTATTTGTTTAAAGATTTTATCGATTTGAGAGAGAGACAGCAAGACAGCGCAAGCCGGCGAGCACACTTCCCGCCCAGCAGAGCCTAACACAGCCCATCCCAGGACCTGAGCCAAAGGCAGACACTTAACCAACTGAGCCACCCAGGTGCCCCCAGATTACTTGAAAAAAATTTAAAATGTGTGTCTTGTAATTTGTCCAGAATCTAGGCGTAGCGGAAAGGCCTCTTCAAGGATCTAGCATGCTGTATTGCCAGCAAGGCTCTGCGTGTGGCCAGCAGGGTCAGGACTCAGATGTGCCCAAAGGTCGAGGCTCAGGGTTCGGGCTCATTCCGTGGCCTTGAGCAGAGCACGGAGTGTGGCTGGCTCAGATCCCACAGGAGTTCTTGGGGTTTTCCGATTGTCTGCGCCCAGTCAGACAGGAGCCTGGCCGGCCGCCCAGCGCCCAAGGCTAGCTTCCCCTGGTCTGAAGCCGCCTTCCTTCCCCTCCTGCCCGAGGCTGGGCAGGCTCTGGCCAGGCTTCGGAGATGAGGGCTCTCCTGAGGATCCGCCTGGCCCCGGTGTCATCAAAACAACAGCTGGGCCTGGTGGAGGGGAGGCCTTGGTGGGGGCTCAGCTGCCGGAGCCTCAAGGTTCCTAAGGTATGTCCCAACTTCCCAGGCCTGCCCCCGGGCCCTGCGTGGCCTCTGGCTGACCCGGCTGACGGGGGGGGGGGGGGGAGCTGCCTCAGCCCCAGCTCCGCCCCACCCGCTCAAAAGGAGCACTTGCGGGGGCCATGGGGGGTAACGGAAGGGGCCCGAGGGATCCGCTTGTAGAGGGTGGGTCGGGAAGGCCAAGGGCCGAGGCACTGGGTTACTGGTGGGGCAGGCACAAATCTCTACTTTGGGCAATGAATGCTTTTTTCCCAGGTGCCCAGGCCCCTGCCCTGTAAGTGTGCCTGGTCATGGAAGTCTCCCCGGTGCGTGCGTGTGTGCGCGCACACGGCGTGTCTGTGCGTGCATCCCTCTGCCTGCTTCCAGAACACCCCAGGCAGAGACATTGTCCCAACCCCACGGGTGGGGAGATGAGGCTCTGTCAGGTTTCTTGACCTGCCCCAGGTCATTTACTCATTCAGAGTGTTTCCTGGGGTGGGCGCTCAGGGGTCTGCAGGCACACCCTCAGACCCTGGGGGCAGCTAGCTGGGGTCCCAGACATTTGGCTAGTTCATTCCCTCTGAGGGCTGAGTTCCTCCCTCGGCCCCCTGGGCCCCACCCTGACCTCTGGGGAGCCCCTCCACCAAGGTGCTGGCACTGGTCTGTGCCCCCCCAGTCTCTACTTACCAATCCAAACTGGCCCGGGCCCTGCCTGGGCTGGGGCAGGTTTGGTGATCAGCTCCCTATGGCAGCAATTCCCAGCAGAAGGAACCAAAGCTGGGGTCCCACCTCAGGAGGGGCCCACTATTCAGGTCTCTACAGGCCAGGAGCTCAGGAGTCTGGGTGCCGGCCTTCCTTTCGGCCCCCCCACCCCGGGCCTCCTTACTGTCCAGACACACCGGCCAGCTGCCTCCCTAGGGTCTCAGCACTTCCTGCAGATCATGCCCTCCCGGTCTGACATGGCCCCTCCTTGCCAGGGAGAACAAGTCGGCACGCCTGCTTGCGCCCCATCCAGCCTGGCAGCCCTCGGGGGACAGGTCTCCGCGTCCCCAGAGCAGACTCTGGCATCGCCGGCCCCCGCGGAACCTGACGGGATGAAGGCAGGCAGGGCGGTACCCGCCCCTTGCCCGGGCTGACCTCCTGCCCTTGTCCCAGGAGCCCCGAGGGCGGGCCTGGGCTCCTGGGCCATGAGAGGACAGACCTCCAGGCCCTTAGGTGCTGGCACGTCCCTGAGCACAAAACAGGCAGGTGAAGTCTAGAAGGATGTGTGGGTGCGGCAGCTGGGCGGGGGGCCTCTGGGCCCTGCTGCTCCGGCCCCCTCCGTCTGCCCCCTTCCCATTGCGGAGTGGGTTCTGGAGGCCTCCGGCTTGCCCCACACTCTGCCTCAGGACCGCAAGGCCTGTTCTTATTTCTGTGTCCCCCAGCATGTGCATATGTGAGGCACAGACATAAAAACAGGCACAGGGCGCCCGCTGGGGGAGGGTGGGGACGCACACGGCTCTGCCCCTCGGGCCCAGGGGCCCTCAGCTGGGGTCAGAGGCCCCGGGAGCTGCCCTTTTCCCTAGGGCCAACATGACCACAGCGAGCTGGGGACAAAAGGCCCTTCTTTTCTGCAGAGGCCTGGACTGTGCGGAGGAGGGGTGTTCCCGTGGGCCCTGGGGGGCGGGGCCTTCAGAGAGCAGTGTCCCCGGGTTTCACAGAACCCCCGCCACCTGCCTGTGGAGCAGCGGGTGGGGCGGCCGGCGACGGGAAGTGATGCTCTGGGACTCTCGGCCCTGGGGGAGGGGAGGGCGGGCAGGGCCTGCCGGGTTCTGGCTGCTTGTCCTTCTCAACCTCTGGCCTCCTGGCCAGTCTTTCTTCTGAGAGGTGGTTTCCGGATAACTCTATTTGGGCTTCCTCTGACGTCTGCCGCAGGCCCAGCCCTGACCCCGACTGTGCCACTCCTGGCTGACCTCCACACTCCCTGGGGACCCTCCACCTGTCCGAGCCCCCCGCGGGGCGGTGCAGGGCGCTGGAGTGAGGCGTGCAGCGATGCTGGCAGCAGGAGGGCTGAGCAGGGGGCCGGGGACCAGAGCTCACCATGCTGCGGGGGTCGGGGGCCCTCCCAGGTCAGGTGAGAGCTCAGCTCAGCGTGAGCAGCAGGGAAGACTGAGCTGAGCCGGGAAGAACTGTACCAGGGCTGGTGGCCGGGCTCAGCCAAGTCTGGGCAGAGGCGCTGGCAGACCAGTCCTAAGACTGGGCCTCTCATCCTTTCTCCCTCCGACGGAGAGGCTGGAGGGAGGAGGGCGGCTGCTTCCTCGAGGGCCTGAGTCATGGCCAAGAAGACCCGCTCAGATTTTCCAGAAGGGACGGAAACTTCCCTGTCCGCCCGGCAGCACAGGCCAAAGCGGGACAGGGGCCTGCCTGCTGCACAGGAGTTGGGGGCCAAGCTGGGGAGCTCCCGCCTTGCCCCAGGGCCGTCCGCCGTGGCCCAGCGCCGTGCCTCTGGCCGGGGGTGGCCAGCGAGACGGAGGATGAACCAAGAAGGGTTTGCACATGTTTACCTGGGTGCCTCCACCCCAGGGCCCCGGGGATCGGGTCTGGGCGGGAGCCCCAGCCTCCAGCTGCTTCTGCCTGGCCATGGCCACGACTCACCGGCCCCTGCAGCAGCGGCGGTCCCGCTCAGCCTTGTGTGCTTCGGGGCTGGGGGCCAGACAAGGCCCCCCTGGGAGGCACACCCTGGACTTCAGGGGCCCAAGCCCATTGCCCCCCCTCAACAACGGGGCCCAGGCGGAAGCACCAGGCCGTTTCTGGTCCCAGCAGAGGCCTGAGGTCTGTGGAGCTGAGCCAGCACCACCCCTGCCAAGACTCCCTTCAAGGGGGTGGGGGCGGCGGGGACACAGTTCTCGCTTGTTCCTGCCCCAGCTCTCCAGCCTGGCTGAGCCACTTCCTTTTTTAGGCAAAGTTGGAGCTCCGGCCTGTCTCACAGTGTCTCACCTGCCATAAAGGGAGGAAGGAAAACCATTGAGTCCCATCCGTCCGTGCTGCTGAGCACCCTCCTGGGGACGGGGGAAGGGAGGGGACATCCTGGCAGAGGCACCCCGCCACCTCGCACTGGGGGACCTGTGCCCGCCCAGCTCCACAGAGCAGTGGCTGGGAGAAGGCGGTGGGCTTCGTAGTGGGAGACCTCGGGGCGCCTGGGTGGCTCAGTGGGTTAAGCGTCTGCCTTCAGCTCAGGTCACGATGGCAGGGTCCTGGGATTGGGCCCCACATGGGGCTCTCTGCTCAGCAGGAAGCCTGCTTCTCCCTCTCCCACGCCCCCTGTTTGTGTTCTCTCTCTCTCTCACTTTCTCTCTCTGTCAAATTAATAAAATCTTAAAAAAAAAAAAAAAAAAAAAAGAAAAGTAGTCAGAGACCTCATTTGGACCCTCGGCTCCTGCCCAAGGGGAGGCCATCTGCCCTGAGGCCTGAGTGGCCTCAGAATGCCCCCTGCCATCAGCTCCCCCTGGTGCTCATGGGTCCCTCCAAAGGGCTGCCGGCCCTGCCCTTGCTCCTGGAGTTGGATCCTGGGCCCCTCAGGATCAAGCCCTGGGCCCCTCCTTGGGCGGGGTGTTTGGGGACAACAATAGTTCCAGCACGGTCCCACTGCACGGGGCCTGAAGCAGCCATTCCCAGCTCCTATGCCTCTTCCTCCAAGCAGCTAGGTAGGGTGGGGGGCTTTGCGTCCCTCAAGAAGCTCCCCTTCAGGTCCCTGCGCCCTCCCAAGGCCGGGTCTCCTTTCTAAGTGATCAGCCTGCAACACCTACCCCTCTCCCAGCCCCGTGGTAGAGGTGAGTCCAGGGCCGGGGCCTTGCCGGGGTGACCTTGTTCGCGGTGTCACCCCCACCCCGTCGCACCCCTGGGTTTCCCTTGGGCCTCATTTCAGAGACTCATAGCCCTGGGGAGGTCACGGCGGTGTGCCTGGGGGTGGTCAAGCCCGAGAGCAGCTCGCTGCTCTGCTCCTGGCTGGCGGCAGGGGCCTGTGCACGCCCACGCGCGTGTGCCGCGGTCGCACCTCCGCGAGTGCTGCGTGTCGCTACCCGCCCGGGTCTCTCCGCGTGCTCGCCTCCCGCCTCCCCGAGTCTGTGCGCCTCAGCACGCGGGGTGAGTGTGCACCGGGGGCGGGGCCTCGGGGACGGGGCCTCCCGGGGGCGGGGTCGGGTCCGGCCTGCGCGGCGGCGCGCCCCGCAGTCCCCGAGCGAGCGAGCGGCGAGCGGAGGCCGAGCGCGCCCCTTCCCGTCGCGCGCGATGCTGCCCTGGACGGCGCTCAGCCTGGCCCTGAGCCTGCGGCTGGCGCTGGCGCGGAGCGGCGCCGAACGTGGTGAGTGAGGCCGGCGGCGGGCTGGGCTCCAGCTCGGGCGGCGCCCCTACCCCCCGCTGCCTGCGCTCCGGCCGCCGCGGGGTAGGGACGGCCGCAGGGCACCCCACCCACCTGCGGTGGGCGGGCCCAGGTGCCCGCCGCTGCCAGGCGGGCGCCAGATGTTGGGGGGGCGGGTCTGGTAAGGGAGGGGGAGGTGCCTGTCGGGGAGGAGGCCCCTGCCTCAGTTTCCTTCTCCTTGGGATGACGCTTAGTAGAGGGATGGGACGGTAAGAGGGCTAGAGTCACCCCACCGGATTGGGGGAAACAAGCCGCAGGGCACAGATCAGAATGGAGACACCCCAGCTCCTGCCTGCCCTTGGCCCAGTGGTGGAAGAGGTCCTTTTGCCGCCTGGGGTGCCGGGAGCAAGGGGAAGGCTTCGGAGGGGCTGGTGGGCCCACAGGCTGCTGCAGCAGGCAACCTCCTTCTTGGGTCCGGGGCTGGGGGGTGGGGGGGGTGACATCATCGGTAAGTGGGGTCACGACCCCAGCCTGGCCCTATGGGCTGTGGGAGGGGCTGTGATCACGCTCTGTCCCCCTCCTCTGTCCACCTCAGCCCCAGTCTGCCCAGCTGCTCTGTGCCCCCAGCCCCAACAACTAGCTGCTGCACCTGGAGGCCGGGCTGTGGGCCTGAAGCCCAGCCTGAGGAAACTCCCCCTGTGACCCTGTGATCCACCCACACTTCTAGGGGCTGGGCCGGGACCCTTGGCTCCAGCCTGCACAGGGCAAAGGGGGGGGTGGGGGGCTCCGCTTGAGCCCAGAGAGCACACCGGGTACATGACCAGGGTGCCGAGCTCGAACCCACTGAGACTGTGGGCCACTTGTTGGCTCAGGACCCCTCTCCCCCTCCCCCCAGGGGTGCCACTTTCAGGACCTTCGGGGGTGGGGCTGAGCAGGCTTTCAGGGCCTACTTGGGTAAGGGCAAGCTCCAGCTTAGGGAAAGCTGACCCTGGGGGGCGCTGTTTGGGGGCCACCACCTGGGGCTGAACCCTTCCCTCTCCCCCAGGCCCCCCAGCATCGGCCCCCCAGGGGGACCTGCTGTTTCTGTTGGACAGCTCGGCCAGCGTGTCTCATTATGAGTTCTCCCGAGTTCGGGAGTTTGTGGGGCAGCTGGCGGCCCTGCTGCCCCTGGGCCCCGGGGCCCTGCGCGCCAGCCTGGTGCATGTGGGCAGCCGCCCATACACCGAGTTCCCCTTCGGCCGGCACAGCTCGGGGGAGGCTGTCCAGGACGCCGTACGTGCTGCGGCCCAGCGCATGGGCGACACCAACACTGGCCTGGCGCTGGCTTACGCCAAGGAGCAGCTGTTCGCAGAGGTGGCGGGGGCCCGGCCAGGGGTGCCCAAGGTGCTGGTGTGGGTGACAGACGGCGGCTCCAGCGACCCGGTGGGGCCCCCCATGCAGGAGCTGAAGGACCTGGGTGTCACCGTCTTCATCATCAGTACCGGCCGCGGCAACCTCCTGGAGCTGTCAGCTGCCGCCTCGGCCCCCCCCGAGAAGCACCTACACTTTGTGGATGTGGATGACCTGCACATCATTGCCCAGGAGCTGAGAGCATCCATTCTGGGTAGGTGGGAAGAGGCAAGGAACCCTGGAAGAGGTGCGGGGAGAGGAACTCGAGGGCCTGGAGCTGGGGTCAGGCTCCAGGGACAACGGCACTTCGTGGAGGGGGGGGTCAGCAGGGAGGCAACTCACAAGGCTTCTCTGTGCATCTTGCAGGGACGCGCCCCAGCTGCGCCCTGTAGGCCCCACTGCCTGGGGCTCCAGCGGGACAGAGGGCCAGGCCTGAGTAAACACCTGCAGGGGGCGTTCTCTGTTGCCGGGCCCATCCCAGAGTGGAGGGCCTGGAGAGGGCCGAGCGACCAAGGGGCTGCCTGCGGTGGGATGTGGTTAAATGGAGAGGAAGAGGAAGACAGCACGGGCTCCTGCACCAAGCCTGGGGGCCAGCGAGCCGGGTCGGGCGGGCTAGGGTTGCACGAAGCGCGGGGCCTACCACCCTAGGGGGAGGGGCAGTAACAGAGGAGTGTGAGTGGGTTTGCCGCTGATGGTGGTTTGCCGGCTTGCTAGAGAGGAGGCTGGACCAGGGAGGGCCCACTGCTCCCCACCAACTTCCTCATAGACCACCCCCAACCCGCCAAACCTCAGGGTGGGAGGGGCTGGAGATGAAGGGCCGGATTACTGGCTCAGCCGCCCTATCCACTGAAAAATGCCGCTAACCCCAGGATTTTTCCTGAGCCTCCGCCTGTGGGTTAATCATCCACCAAAAACTGAAAGGGGCTGGACTGTGGATTGCAGAAGCGTAGAGGGTCCTTTCAGAGGCTTCCCCCAGGGACACCTGGACGCTGGTGGCCCCTGAGTCAGCCACTGTGGCTGAGCCTGGAGGGAAGAGCAGAAGGAAAGGCAAGCAGCTGGACTGGAAGAGCCTAAGCCTTCAGGGCAGTGAGGCAGTAGGGCACGGGCTCCAGGGGTGGGGTGGGGTCTGAAATGGGGGATGGGCAGGGCAATGGGTGCCAGGCTGACTGCTGGGACACCCTGCGTTAAATGAGGAAGCGTGAGGACCCCGGTGGGCATAAACCTGTCCAGACATTTAGCGACCTAACCTGCTTGCACGGTCACTCAGATGGCCATGCGGTGTCACAGGCTCAGGAGTGATGCCCACGTGGGGTGGGATGCTGGAGCTGCTACCCAAGAACCCTGAGGCAGGGGGTACTCCGACCCCACGCCCAGCTACTCCTGGAGTTGTCACGTCATCCCTCCTCGGGGAGTCCCCTCACCCGTGGCCTCCCATCTTCTGGCTGCCCCAGTGGCGCCCCTTTGCCTTGACTCCAGAGCTGACCCCACACCATGCTGGCCACTGGGGCCCGGGAGGGGGGCCGGCCCTCTGTTCTCAGACGCCACCTTTGAGGGGCCCTGTTCAGGCCACTGGAGTGGTGGGAAGTGACCACTATGGCTCCTCACCTGTCTGGGTTTGCAGCTGAACGCCTGATGGAGTCCCAGGTGGGCGATGGCACTCTTCCCTAGCCCAGCCCTGTCACCGAGTCGTGTATCATTAGCACCGCTGCGGTGGCGGAGCTTGGGCTGTTCCCCACATCTCCCTGTCCGGTCCTCCCTGAGTCAGGGCCCCAGCCTGGAAGAGAGGAGACCTGACCCCCTGCACCCCCCGCAGACGCGATGAGGCCACAGCAGCTCCGCGCCTCTGAGGTCACCTCCAGCGGCTTCCGCCTGGCCTGGCCGCCCCTGCTGACTGCAGACTCTGGCTACTACGTGTTGGAGCTGGCGCCCAGCGCTGACCCGGGGACCGTGCGTCGCCAACACCTGCCGGGGAACGCCACAGGCTGGGCCTGGACCAACCTCGACCCCGACACCGACTACGAAGTGGCGCTGGTGCCCGAGTCCAACGTGCACCTCGTGAGGCCGCAATACCTGCGCGTGCACACGCTGCCGGGTGAGCTGGGCGCGGAGGGCGGGACGTGGGGCGGGGCGGGGCCAGGCCGGGGCCCCGCCCCCTCCGCTCACGCGCCCCCCTCCCCCCCACAGAGGAGGCCGGGCCGGAGCGCATCGTCATCTCGCACACCCGGCCGCGCAGCCTGTGCGTGAGCTGGTCCCCGGCGCTGGGCCCGGCCGCCGTGCTCGGCTACCACGTGCAGTACGGGCCGCTGGCGGGCGACGCGGCGCAGCGCGTGGAGGTGCCCGCGGGCCGCAACAGCACCACGCTGCAGGGCCTGGCGCCGGGCACCGCCTACCTGGTGACCGTGACCGCCGCCTTCCGCTCGGGCCGCGAGAGGGCGCTGTCGGCCAAGACCTGCACGCCCGACGGCCCGCGCAGCCGCGCCCCGCGCCCGCCTCCGCCGGGGGCCGCAGGCCGGGAGCCGTGAGCCCGGAGCCGGCCGCCCCGCCCACCCGAGGGCCCCCTTCTCCCCAGCCCCGCGGGGGAGGCGCGCCCCGCCGAAACCTGGGCCTTGCCCCGCGGCGACCTCGCCCGAACCCCCCTCCCCCAGAACTGTCCTGCGGCGGCGGAGGGCTCCCGCTCGGGCGTCTGCCTTCTAGAACCGGGGCCTCGCCGGGCTCCCCGGCCTGACCCTCTGCTGCCGCTGTGGCAGCAGCTCTTGCCATCGCGACCCCCTGCCCTGCCCGGGCCCAGAGCTGGGCGCGCTGTGCTGTCCTCTGGGCAAGAATTAGCAGGAAGGTGGACAGGGAGTCTGGGGTGGGCTGAGAACATCAGATACAGGACTGGCCTTGAGCCCAGGACAGGAGGCAGCTGAGTGGAGCGGCTGGACCTGTCACTTGTGTGGAGGACCAGTCCCTCTGGGGCCAAGGGCTGCCATCGGTTTGAGAGAGCTTGGTCCCGTTGGCTGCTCTGAGTCCCTGCGGCCACTCGGGTCCTAGATGTCGGTAGAAGGTGGATGGGGGAAGGGCAGGAGCTGGCTCTGGCTGGGTTCCAAAGGCTTCCCGGAGGGGACAGGGTCAGGAAAAGGGCAGGGTTGTGGCGGCAGGTTGGTGGTGGGGTCAGCAGCTGGGGGAGCAGAAAGCTGGTCTTTACCAGGGCATTCAGTTGGCCCATGGGGTAGTGCCTGCTGGGGACAATGGCCCTGCCTTGCTGCCCGGGCCCCTGCTGGGTCCAGCTACAGCCGTAGAGACTCAGACAGCACCTTCCTGAAGGAACAGGACCCTGGAGACCGGAGGGCTCCTTGCCCCTGCAAGCCCCAAGACTATAGCACTCACAGGGAGCCTCTCCTGCGTCTGGGTGGGGACAAACAAGGGTCCCCCGGGTGGGTTCACCCCAGCGATTCTCTACAGCATCTTCTGACCCCACCTGCTGTCACTACTACTCGACGGGGGCCATCAGACAAGTCCTGAGGGCAGTAGCCGTTGTCCCTCAGCCCCACCACGGCACATACTCCTGTCTACACCGACTCTGTGCTCACATTGCCTCTTTCCCACTAACATCCCAGACTTTAAAATACAGTAAACCAGATGTAAACTGAGCTCTGCAGTCTCCGAGTGCTTTACTCCGTCCCAACACTGCAGGCCTGTAAGAGCTCCAGACGGGCCAGTGTTTTGTGGCTGGTGCTGGGGAACAGGAGGGGAGCCAGGCCCCTGGTGCTGAGGCGCAGAGCACCCTGACATCTGCACCTCCTCCTCAGAGGGCGCCGGCCACTTCTGCGGTTTGGAGCAAAGTGGGTGAAGGCAGGGACGGGACCTGGCTGTGCAGAGCTGTCTCCACGCAGCCTTCAGAGCAGGGGTGGGGCTGCAGCGCCCTCTGCTGGCAAGGCCACTCCCTCAGCAGCAGTTTGACTCCCAGGCTGCCTGCTAGACCCTAACCCAAGCAAGCTGCCCGATTGAGAGAGGTGGTCTTCGGGTCCCTGACGGTGTTCTCAGTTTGCCCACTTGGGCTTGGTGGGCATGGGTTCGGGGGCAGCTTTCCATTGAGCTGGGCTGCCACCGTTCCTCAAGGACCAGACTCCCAAGAATCAAACGGCTCCCCAAGCACCTAGGGCCTGCACTGCGCCTGCCTGTGTGCTGAACGTTCGTGGGGGCCAGCTGTGCACGAGCCCACAGCGTGCCTGTGCGACAGTGGCATGGGGGACAAAGGGTGCCTGCCCTTCCTGTGTGACCAGAGCAGGCAGAGTGGGCAGGGGGCTAAAGGGGTGGATCCCGGGTCCCCTGGTAGTGCTGGGCCAGGCTGGACTTGGTCAGAGGGCAGGGAAGCACTGATGACTGGGTGTTGGGTTTCTCCTACATGTTCCCACAACCCCCGGGGGAATCAGACCCAGGAAAACCAAGTGGCACCGTGTGGTCCATGTGCCACTGCCGGCCCCTTACACCCTGACCAGTGGTTAGCAGGCAATGCAGTCGGCTGACCCCTCCCAAGGCTGGCGGATGTGGACAACAGGGTCGTAGGGCAGCATCGACCAGAGAGGGAGACCTTCCCCAGGCCTCATCAGAACTCCCCACATGCAGGCTGGTGTGCCCCACCCGGATGCCCCAGGTACCTGTAGGTCCAAACCCACTGGGCCCCTGGAAAAGTCCCCCTTCCACACTGAGCCTCTTGGTGCAGCCTGCAGAGCGCTGTGCAGGTGACAAGAGAAGAAGCAGAACACTGGCAGGTGCTCTCCTAATGGCTGTCATGCCCTTGCGACAGATGTGCTCCTTCCCTCAAAGACGCCCACCATCCCAAGTGAGGGCCGTGGCCAAAGACACATGGCCCTGCTCCCTAGAAGAGGCTCCAGCTTCAGCTCATCACTGCCGGGTGCTGAGGGCAGGGAAAGGAGCCCCCACTTCTGTGCCAAGGAATGCCTCTTCCGGAAGTCCTTACCTGGGAAGTGCTGCTCTTTGTACCATTCCAGGCAACTTTTAATTTTTTTTTTATTTTAATAAGATTTCTTTGAGAGAGCGAGAGCACGTGCACAGGGTGGGGAGAGGCAGAGGGAGAGGGAGAGGGAGAATCTCCAGCAGATTCCACGTTGAGCACAGAGCCAGATCGGGGCGGGGGGCGGGGAACGCCACCATCCCACGACCCAAGGTCACAACCTGAGCCGAAATCACGAGTCAGACCCTCAACTGACTGAGCTGCCCAGGCAACTTTTTTTTTTTTTTTAATGTTTTTAATTTATTTATTTGACAGAGAGATCACAAGTGGGCAGAGAGGCAGGCAGAGGAAGAGGGGGAAGCAGGCTTCGCGCTGAGCAGAGAGCCCGATGCGGGGCTCGATCCCAGGACCCTGAGATCATGACCTGAGCTGAAGGCAGAGGCTTTAACCCACTGAGCCACCCAGGCTCCCCTGCCCAGGCAACTCTTAAAGGTTGGTAAGTCAGGGTCATGTCTGGGTACAGCCTCCAGGAAACAGTTTTGTCCTGGTGTCCCCCCACACCCCGCAGGCCCTGTCTCCTTGACCTACTAGGTCGGGGCCAAGGCTGCCACCTGCAGGGACTCATACGTGTCACTTTGTGCGAAGTGATACATGGAACTATGAGCCTCTGATGCAAATGTGAACACCAGAGCAGGCTGTGCTGTGGTTGCTTCCGGTTAAGACAAGGAAAGCAAGCGGGTGTATCATGCCGAAGCCAAGGGCCCACTCACAGCCCCTCTCAGAGAACGCGTCTTCCTCAGTGGCCATGGCTTCTGAGGACTTTGCTCCCGAGGTCTGTGTAGATGGTGACCAGGGCAGGCCAGAGCTCACAGTGCGCCTCCTGCCGGCAGGGTGGGGGCCTGTGCTACGGACTCCCCACCCCCGGGGCTGTGGGGGTGTCCTGGCTGTGCCGACCTTCTGCGAGGTGGGTCTGCAGGGGAGAGAACAGCCAGCCAGGGCGTCTGCTTACCTGCAAGCACACCCTATTTGGGGAGACAAGGCGGGAGGCGGGCCGTGGGCTCTGGGCTCCGTCCTGAGTCACTCTCCAGTCCTGGGCCCGAGGCAGCACTGAGGGCTCAGCACTATAACCTTCCATTCCCTCTTGTGACCCTCGGGAGGCACACGGAGGAGCTGCAGGAGCCCTGTGATCTGGGAGCCCTGCTTTGGTGGCGAGGACAGGGACCAGCAGCCCGAGGCCCCATTTGGGGGGGCTCAGTCCTGGGAGGGCCGGCCTGGACAGCCTCTCTCTTGCAGGGTTGGAGTCTGTCTGGTGGGGGTGGGCGTGGGGTGCATGTGGGTTTGGGCGACTGTGAGCGGCACCAGAACCAGCAGGTCCTTTGGGAAGCTGGAGAGAAAGAACAGAAAAGGGACCAGCATTTCCTCCTCTTAATCCAGCAGAGCCCTGCCACGGGTGCTGTGGGACGTCTAGTTTGAGGCTAATCCATAAAAACCTTGATGGCCACTGGTGGGGGGGACATCCGGCTGGGAAACTCATTTGGCTTTCTCTTGAGGGTGAAAGATCACAGAATTATTTTTAATCCTCCCATTTCTATTCAGGCTTAAAGTTGTTTTCAGTCTAGTGAGGACAACTCCATATAATTCTGGGAACTCAACCAATTGTCGGAAAGACTAGAGGGGCAGCTTGGATGTCGCCCCCAGAAGCGAACTTCGCGAGCTTCCGGCACTGTGGGTTCTAGAGCAACGCTAGCTCTGCCCATCCTTCTCTCCCTCTGCGGCCCCAGGCGGGGTCAGCCTGGCCCTTTGTCCCGGAACCAGGCCCGTGACCTTTGGAGGTGCCCCGCGGCCCGGACCCCTCCTCCAGCAAGGTAGTAGCTCTCCTGGGGGGCTCTGGAGGGGCCTGCTCGGCACTGCCACACTTCGGGGGTTGAGATCGGCCTCCTTCCCGTTGTGAGCGCGAGAGTACGAGCAGGGACTGGGCGGAAATACCGAGAGGCGGGGAGAGCGTGTCCTCCAGACGGCGCTTGAACCTCACGCGGCTGCAGGACACTGGCAGGGACCGCGTTCCCACCTTTCCAACGTCTCAGTAAGCGCCGACTCTGTGCGCGAGCACCCGGACCCGCCGAGCGCGGCCTCAAGCCTCAGGGCCCCGGCGTCCCCGCGCCCGGCCGGGCGGACTCTCCCTCGCGGGTCAACCGCTTTCGGCAGGCTGTCCCTCCGGCGGCCGCTCCCTCCGTCCGGGGCCTCGCGTACCAAGGACCCCGCCTCGGCCTCCCGGCACCTGCACCTCCGTCCGCCTCGTCGGGATTCTGCGGGAGCCCACCGCAACCGGACACAGAACTGACGTAAACCAGGGCGCACATGCACCCACCTCGTCGATTTTGTTCCTGATCGGTCCCCGTAACTAGGCGCTTCGGCCCGCCCCTCGGGGCCCGCCCCCAGGGCAAGTTTGGGCACTCCTGGCGAGGACGCCGGTGACGTCATGGAACCCGCGGCCAATCCGAAGGCCGCACGATACGTGTCCCTCTTCCGCTTCCGTCGCCTGGGAGGAAGAGGCGTTGTCGCGCCTGCGCGGGACCTCTGACCACCGGCTCGCGGCGCGTGGAGGCTTCTCCGATCCGCGCGCTTCAGCTCGGCTTCGGCTCCCGGCGGCTGCCGCGCCGCGCGGCGGTCTCGCGCCATGTCGTGGCTCTTCGGGATCAAGGGCCCCAGGGGCGAAGGCGCGGGCCCGCCGCTGTCTCTGCCGCCCGCTCAGCCTGGGGCCGAGGGCGGCGGGGACCGCGGCGCGGGGGATCGGCCGGCGCCCAAGGACAAATGGAGCAACTTTGACCCCACCGGCCTGGAGCGCGCGGCCAAGGCGGCGCGAGAGCTGGAGCATTCGCGTGAGTGCGGCGGCGAGGGTGGGGCCGGGGCCGGGGTAGGGGCCAGGGGATCTCGGGGCTCCTCCACGCAGAGCCAGGCCACCGAGACCCCGGGCATGCCCGGTCCTAGGACGCACTTGGCTCCTCAGCCGTCTGGGTGGTAGGTGGCTGGCTGCAGTCCTACTCGCCAAGTGAAGAAGCTGGTGTACAGGAATAAACCTGGCCAAAGCCACCTTGCGCGCGGGGACGTTGGGGATAGCAGCACCCCTGGCACCTTGCAAGCTGTCCTGCGTTCTTCAGTAAGGAAACTGGTGCAGATCGAACTTTCCCAGCTCACAGGTAGCAGGTGCCAGGGCTGGAGCCTGGTCTTCAGTTACTATCCAGGAGGGGAGCTCCCTGCGCCTCCTGCTGCCTCCACGTGGCCAAAGCATTGGCCAGATCCGGTCGTGTGTGGTGGTGGTGACAATTTTCTACTTGAGGAGGGAAGTACAGTTGAGGGCCATTGGTTTTATGGAAAATAAAGCAGATTTGTGTTCGTTCCTGGAAAGCATTAGCGTTCAGATAGGAGGGGTCTGTAATGCCATGCAGGTGAATCTGCCCTGGCACCTCCTTGTAGCCTGCCTGACTCACGGCCCTGAAGGCTCCGTCCTCATCAGCTGGACCTTCACTAGCCCACATCCTTTCCTCTCAACTTTCTTTTCTCCTGTTGGCTTAAGGATGTGTTCCAGGATGTAGTGTAAGTGTTTGATAACCTAGAATGTTGAAGACACTGAATAAATACTGATTGAAAGAACCAGTCGTTTTCAAATTATTGCTTAATCAGAGATGCCCTTTTTTCAGAGAAGGCTGTACAAAGAAGCCGTGTTACGAACAGGCATAAAGGACAGTCTCTCTGTTTGAGGAGGGAGAGGCCTGGCGCTTCATGGTTCAGTCCTTGCCCCAGAGGGACGTTAATAACATTTGGATATTTGGACCTGGGCTTCGGATGGCCTGTTCCCTTAGGCCTACCTGGAAAACCATCCATCTCAGACTAGCTGTACCGAGTTTGCAAGGCAATTTCAGTTATCAGGTTGGGTTGAGAAACCCAGGTTGGGCTGGACATCAAGGCCCCTCAGATGATGACAGACTTTTGACACGCGACCCAATTTATTGGTAAAGCCTTGGCGGGGGGCACCTTTCTGCTGCAGCTGCTGTGACATTTCATCCACTCAGTCATGGAGAGAATTTCATAGTTTTCCCACTTTGGGAAGCTGAATCCTACTATCCTCAAACCCTTGCAGTTATAGGGGCCTTTGTGAATAGCCTTGAGTGTGCCTGAGGGAGGCAGCTAAGGAGCCTCTCGTCCTCATCTGATCATGCCTCTGAATGGCCCCCACGTCTCTGGTGTCAGCTGCCCCAGGGCTCCTCCCCCAGAATAGTCTACACTTGAATCCCCAGGGGCCACTGTCTGGAGGTGTGGTCCCCCATCAGTCTCTACACCGTGATTTTTTTTTTAAAGATAGGATTATTTATTTGACAGAGCAAGAGAGCACAAGCAGGGGGAGCAGCAGAGGGAGAGGGAGAAGCAGGCTCCCCACTGAGCAGAGAAGCCCGATCCCAGGACCCTTGGATCATGACCTGAGGTGAAGGCAGACGCTTAACCAACTGAGCCGCCCAGGCGCCCTGCATCCAGTGATTCTGTTCTAAGTGTGGAATCTACTTCATTTAATTATTATTATTATTATTATTATTTTTTTTTTTTTTACTTTTTAAGTAATGTCTGCACCCAACATGGGGCTGAAACTCACGACCCCAAGATCAAGAGTCGCAGGCTCCTCTGACTGAGCCACCCAGGTGCCCCTCTACTTCATTTTGCTCCTGCCAGCCTTCCTGGCCTAACCGCTGGTCAGTGGGAGAGCTTTGGCCCTGGCGTACCGCCCTCTTCCTGTCCCCAGGCCATTCTTCTCAGGGTGCCTCTTGCCTCTGCTCAACAGCCCATCTCCAGAACCTGTCTTGTCGGTACTCGAAGCTCACAGGCAGCAGCACCTGCCTGGTCGGGCTGAGCCTGTTTGTTGACCTCACCGCCGTCTCCCAGCAAACCAAGATGCCCTCAGCTGCTCCTTATAGTGTGACCAGCTGCTCTGCCCTTTGAGCCCAGCCCGATGCTCCTTCATCCCCAAGTCTCTAGGCCTTTCTTGGATGCCAGAGCCGCACGTTTACACCCCATGAAAGTGGGTGTGTAAAGGAGCCCCTTGCCTGTAGGAGGCGCTACGTGAACACTTTGGAATGCACAGCTCCTTTTACAGCATGATTTCAAGGTGGTAAATGGTCCGTGGCAGTGTTGAAATCATAGCTTGTCATGAGTGGGGCATGTGCCAGGCCCTGTGCTGAGGTTGCTGGCTCTCTCCTTCCCCTCTTTCGAGAGTCAGTGGCTGAGGAGTTTTCAGGTGAGGTTAACCTGGCTGGCTAAAGGTCATGCCGTGGGTAACAAGGGCAGCTGGGGACCTGGTCTCTGCATTGTTGGTCCGAGGCGCCCACGATCCTGTCTGCTGCACCAGGATGAGCACTGTCGCGCTCTCACGCACTCCTGCTGAGGTTTCCTTTATTTCAAAGGGGCTCCTGTGGTGTGTTCAAGCCTTGGCTTTGTGGCTTCCCAAATTTACGGAGCAGGATATGGGACCCTGGTGCCTTTGTGCCACCTCTCCTCAAGGGCGGGTTCCCCGGGGTCCTGTGCCTCTGATAGCCAGACACCCAGGGAAGAGCCTTGTAGTGAAGGGTGGGAGGCTGTGTCAGCTGGATCCGGACTGGCTCACAAGGTCCCTCCCAGGCGCAGGCACTGTGTCCTGGTCAGCCCCCTGCCCTTGCGGACCCTCCGGAACGGCAGCTTCCGCCACATCCGTGTCAGCCTGGGCGGGTGCTTACAGCCCTGCGCACAGAAGTCTGCTCTAGTCGGCGATGTGCTTGCTGCAGTTTGGGGATGGTGGGCCCCGGGGTCTGCGACGTACTTTGAAGGCTTCGAAACGGAAGATCACGGGGTTGGGGTGGAAGGGTAGGTGTTTGCTACACAAGGAGAAAACTAGGTGCGTTGCTCCGTCGGGGAGCTGGGTTCCCAGGGGTCCCCACGCTGTTATGCATCAGAACAGTTTTTATAGTAAAATCTCATGTACGGGAGAACTGCGTCATTACAGAAGTGTCTGAGAAGCTGGGCGCACGGGCTTTTTGGCTGAGAGAGCACAAGAAGTTAGTGTTTTTCCAGAACACCCAAGTATCGATGGATATGAATTGCACCTTAGGAATAAAAGACACCCATGGGGCACCTGGGTGGCTCAATCATGAAGCGTCTGCCTTCGGCTCAGGTCAGGATCCCAGGGTCCTCGGCTCGAGTCCCATGTCAGGCTCCCTGCTCCCTCGGCCTGCTGGTCCCTCTGCTTGTGCGCACGCGTACTCTCTCTCTCTCACAGATAAATAACATCTTAAAAAATATGCACACAGAAGACACTTAGAACGTATGTGTCTGTAGGTGAGGGTTGTGAAGAGCTGTCACCGCGCATTGGCTTATTTCTAACTTGTTTACTTCCTGTTGGTTGTACTACCTGCACGTTTGATAGGTCAATAACAACAGGTGTTGGAGACTTAAGGGAAACGTACCTACCACAAAAAATAAGGGACTCGAGCCACAGGCTGCTTTTTTTTTAGTCGGGACGTGAGTGCCCTGTTGACACTCCTCTCAGCTAGCGTGGGGCAGCCTTTCTAATAGCGCTCTGGGACGTGACAGCTGCTGGGGGGGCAAGATCTTGTATGTGGGGCTTTCTCTTGGGGATGGAGCAGACATAGATGATGAGAAGGGGGCCGTGGCCTTGGCGGGAGGGGTCACCAAGCAAGATCTCGGGAATGGGGGTGGGCTCGGGTGTGTTGTGGTCGAGGTGAGCCTTGGTCTCCCCGAAAGCCCGCCGGCAGCAGGAACGTTTGCTGGTGCGCCCGAGTCCTGACCCCCACTCTACCCTTCTCCCCCACAGGACATGCCAAGGAGGCCCTGAGTCTCGCACAGATGCAGGAGCAGACGCTGCAGCTGGAGCACCAGTCCAAGCTCAAGGTGAGCGGCGGGCGTGCTGCCGCTGTGCCGGAGGGAGGGCCTGGAGAGGGAAAGTGCATGTGGGCGCTGGGCCCCGGGCGGGTTCCTCAGGCATCTTCATTCTTGGATTTGCCTTTGTGCTTGTGGTTGAGAAGGAAACAGAAAGAGGCCAAAGATGCGCTGGGTTTGTGGCCCGGGTTCTTGCAGTAGAACCACCTGGAAGGGCTAGTGTAGGTGAGGACCATCTGGTCTCCCCAGGGCAGATTCTCACCTGGCTTCTCTGCACGAGGCCTTTCTGCTGCGCACGCAGCAAGTATGGCAGAGGCACAGGCTCGGGCCTCCGTTGCTGGCTGTTGGAAAGCATGGTCCAAAAGTGAGCACGTGACCTAAGCCAGCACGGAACCGGTGTGGGGAAGGGAGTGACAGACATCCCAGGAGGTCTCCTGGGATGCCCTCACTCCTTTGGGGCCCAGCTGTGTCCGTTTTCCTGGCACTTTACTACCTATGGGGCTGGGTGGTCCTGGGCCTTGGTGCCCATGGGGCTGGGAGCCGACGGGCATGTGCGGTGCTGGTCCAGGCTGTGTTTTCTGGGCGCCCCTCCTGTCCAGCCGCTTTGGAGCCCACGTGGGAGAGGGTTGTTGAGGCCGTGAGCCCTGAGAGGGAGGCCCCACCAGCTCTGGGCTTGCAGCCACTGGGGTATTCTGTAGGAGTACGAGGCCGCCGTGGAGCAGCTGAAGAGTGAGCAGGTCCGCGTGCAGGCTGAAGAAAGGAGGAAGACTCTGAGTGAGGAGACGCGGCAGCACCAGGCCGTAAGGACCGCAGGGCCACTCCGGCACGGGGGTGATCAGGGTGGAGCGCTGCTGGGGCGCACTGTGGCCCCAGAGTTCAGTCTGGGTCTGTTGCCCGTCGAGGCTCTGGGATGACCGTGCGCTAACATCGGAAGCCCCCGGATCCGTCAGTGCTGCGCGAGGCCCCAGCGTGTGTGCTTGTTAACGGCAGCTGGGTGGGTGGCTTCTCTGAGGGCCCAGCACCCAGGGAAGTCTGGGTTCAGAAGTTGGTCTCGGGCAGTCCCCCAACTTTTCCGGCAGAGCCGTGTTCACGCTGCCGTCTTCCTCCCTAGAGGGCCCAGTACCAAGACAAGCTGGCCCGGCAGCGCTACGAGGACCAGCTGAAGCAACAGGTGAGCTGTCCTCCCGAGAGCACGGCTGGCTTCGGGGGCGGCCGGGGGCCAGGCTCAGCTCTGTTCTACCGGCAGTAGGCTCTGGGTCCCAGGGACGTGCACACACAGGGCACACGGGCCTCCAGCCTCTGGCTGGGGTGAGGTCCTTCTGGGTGAGAGAGCCTGGGAGCCGGGCTGTGACAAGGTCACGGCAGGGGTGCTTTCCAAGTGCTTGTGGCTGCTTGGGCGTCACAAGGAGACTCAGCCATCGGAAAGAAAGACATCTTACCATTTGCTACGACTTGGACGGAGCTGGAGTGTATTATGCTAAGCAAAAGAAGTACCTCCGAGAAAGAGCCTGATCTTATTCATGCGTGGAATTTAAGAAACAAAACGTGAACATAAGGGGAGGGTGAGAAGCGAGAGAGGGAAGGAAAGAAACCGCAAGAGATTACTAATGTCGGGGAACACAAGGAGGGTCCTTGGAGGGAGGTAGGGCGGGAGGGGCGATGGGGATTAAGGAGGCACTTGTGGGGGCATCTTGGTGGCTCAGTCCTTAAGTGTCTTTGGCTCGGGTCATGATCCCGGGGTTCCAGGGATCAAGCCCCGCATTAGGCTCCCTGCTTGGCAGGAAGCCCGCTTCTCTGTCTCCCACTCCCCCCTGCTTCTGCTCCCTTTCTCACTGTGTCTCTCTCTGTCAAATAAATAAGTGACATCTTTAAAAAATTTTTTTTTTCCCCAAAAGTAAATTTAACAGGGAAAGACAGTATTTTGAGGACGGCTGTGAGTATAGCCTGGGCCCCCAGAGGTCTGCCCTGCAGCGGACCTCTGCGCTAGAGGCGTGGGGTTCAGACCAGCCCGTCAGGGGCTGTGGCGTGTGTGGGCCCCGGCCGTCCTTTCCGGAGAGGGTTGAAGACCTCGGGGCAGCAGAAGCGTCCCCATAGGCTGGGGCAGCTCCGTCCTTAGACGGAGCGTTGATCATTTTCTAATCTATTTTTTAAGGTTTTATTAATTTTAATGAGAGCGAGCAAGTGTGTGAGCAGGGGTGGGGAGGCAGAGGGAGGAGGGGAGGAGCAGTCTCCTGAGCGCAGAGCCCAGCGCGGGGCTCCATCCCCTGACCCTGAGATCATGACCTGAGCCAAAACCAAGAGTTAGAGGTTCGAAGAATTAAGCGCCCAGGCGCCCCAGATCAGCTTCCAAATTTTGAAAGCTTTTCCCTTTTCCCTGTGGCTTCTCAGCAACTTCTCAATGAGGAGAACTTACGGAAGCAGGAGGAATCTGTGCAGAAGCAGGAGGCCATGCGGCGAGGTAGAGTTTTGGGGGCTGTGTCCTTGGAGCCGCCCGAGGCTCGAGAAAGGCTGCTGGGGAGAGCAGGCTGTAGGCACGGGCATATGTTGCTTCAGGCACTTGGATCCCCAAGCAACATTTCGAGACTCTCGATAGGGCCTCCTAGGGGCTGTGCGTTCTCTGGTTGGGACTTTGTAGCAGAGGCTAGGCAGGCCGGGCATTGCCCCAGGGTCTGACGGGCGTTGCGTCCCTCCTGGGAGGAGGGTTGCCTGGGGCTCGCTGGAAGGATTAAGGGGTCACGGGCTGAACACCTTCTTCCTGCCCCTCCCCGGGCAGCCACCGTGGAGCGGGAGATGGAGCTGCGGCACAAGAACGAGATGCTGCGCGTGGAGGCGGAGGCCCGGGCGCGGGCCAAGGCGGAGCGCGAGAACGCGGACATTATTCGCGAGCAGATCCGCCTGAAGGCTGCCGAGCACCGCCAGACCATCCTGGAGTCCATCAGGTGAGGCCCAGGCCCCGGAGGCCCCGGCGGAGCCCTGCGCCCCATGTCTTCTGGCCCTTCTCCTGTGCCCGAGGCCCTCGGTTGGGACGTCGGTGGGAGGCGGCCTTTGAGCAAGTCCTCCCGCGTGCTGACCTTGAGGGCTGACCCTCAGCGCCCTTGCCCTTTCCTCCAGTCGGGGGCCTAGATCCCCGTGACGGGGCTGCTTCCTCTACAGGACAGCTGGCGCCCTGTTGGGCGAAGGGTTCCGGGCCTTCGTGACAGACTGGGACAAAGTGACGGCCACGGTAAACACCCCTGCCGCGTTTTCCTGCTTGTGGCCTGTGTCAGGGTCGCCGCTGGCTCGCACCCCTGCCTCCTCCCAGCAGGGAAAGGTGCCTGGCGCTCGGCGGTGGGAGGCGTGCCAGGCAGGGCCAAGGTGGAAACGTTTGCTGCTGCTCCCCCCCCCCCGTGAGACCGGACGCGGTGTGGCCCCCGGGTGTGCGGCACGGGCAGCAGTTCGGTGTTGACACCGGCGGCAGGCTTTTAACCTTCGGGCTGGAAGACGTGGGGAGATCTAGAAGCTAGAGCTCCAGTTTCCCTCTGCCTTAGGGCTGCTGCCCTTTGGAGAGTGTAACTGGAAATCTGCCCGGCAGCCTCAGGTGGCCCAGCTAGAACTCCAGGGGTGCTGTGATGTGGCCGTGAAGCCCTTTAAACCACGCTCCTGTGAGGGTTTCCACCCTCTAGCGGGAAGTGGATGAGGCCGTGGGACTCAGGGATCTGTTCTCAGGCCCTGTGGTCTGCGGCCCGTGCCGTGCGGCTGCTCAGCACTCAAGGCAGAGGGGAGGGCGTCGGCCAAGACTGGTTCCCGAAGAGCCCCCAACTCCGCAAGGACTTCCTGCTGTCGGCATCCCGCCAGGCACTGCTCCGGGCCGCATGGGTGACACGGCCCCCACTCCCTCGGTGGTGAAGCCCTAACAAGTAGCCGCGCCGCCCGGGAGCGTCCCTGCACGCCGTGTTCCCAGCGTCCTGGCTTCCCAAGCCCTTTCTGCAAGTGCCCTGCTTTGGACGTAGTTCTAGCCGCGTTCTGGAGACAGAGGGGCGGTGGGGGAGGTCAGGCCGTGCCTCAAGGAGAGCGGGGGTTGGGCTGTCTGGGGAGGGCCAGGATGCCAGTTGAGGAAGCCTGCAGCTAGTGAGACTGCTGCTGACTTTTTTTTTTTTAAAGATTTGACTTACTTAGGGGCACCTGGGTGACTCGGTTGGTTAAGCCTCTTCCTGGGTTAACTGAGCCACCCAGGCGCCCCTTCCTGGAGTGTTTTAAAGTGAATTAAGGGTATTCTGATTGCTTCTGTGGTCTGAGCACCCCCCGCACTCAGATCTTTCCAGACCGTTCCGGCTGTTGTAAACATGTGTGTTTGCTATCGAATCTGGAACGTCTTTGTTGTCTGGAAGCCTGGCCGGGGCCGTGTTGTGCCTGCCTCGGTCCCAGCCTGCCCCTGACGGAGCTCCTCAGCAGGGAATCGGGCACAGGACAGGCTGAGCAGGACATGCCCCTCGGCTGTCCTCCCTGTTGGGTCGGCTGCTCGGGACTCAAGCGTGTACTTTCCCCAGCAAGCTGGGGAGACGCACACGGGTGGCCGCCAGAGGATGTTGGGTGGTGTCGGAGGCTGCCGGATTCACGAGCTGCTGGCTACCTTGGGGCCAGCCCCACCCCACCTACCCTGTCACAGGCCTCTCATTCCTGTCACTGTCGTCCCCACCTGGTCTCTGGGAACCTTGCTTCCTCCTGTGGGGGCGAGGCTGTCTGTCTTGTAGGGAAGACGGTTCGGTTTTATTTCCAGGTGTTGGCATACTTTGCGGGAACCTCTTGCAGCTCTCGGTCCCATGCCCCGTGATTGTGTTCCCACCACAGTGTTCGATCTGTTTCCCGTGAGCCTCGGGATCTCTCTCCATAGCTGGGGCTCCTGTCACCTGGAAGCTTCCCTAGTCCCACTGGAGTGCATCCTCCAGTAGCTTTCTCAGAAAGGGTGGTCATGATAACCTTTTTGATATCTGGCCTGCCTGGAAATATGTGTGCTCACGGGAAATTGAGCATCAGCTAGGGTGCTGCTGGGGACCGTTGCAAGGGATGGGATGAGCGGAGGGCGCAGCGCTGACTGCTGACGGCACGGCGCGGGGTGGGTGGGCCGCACCTGCCCTCCTGCTCCCCCGCTCCAGGTGGCTGGGCTTACGCTGCTGGCCGTTGGAGTCTATTCTGCCAAGAACGCCACGTCTGTTGCCGGTCGGTACATTGAGGCCCGGCTGGGGAAGCCGTCCCTGGTGAGGGAGACGTCTCGGATCACGGTGCTGGAGGCCCTGAGGCACCCTGTGCAGGTAAGTGTGGGCCCGGTCCTCCCTGCAGTGGCGCGTCCTGCCCCGTTCTTTCTGGCATTTCAGCCAAGTTGTGAACGTGTGTCTTCATTTCCCCTTGTTACCCAAGTACTGTCCGTTCTCTCCGGCACCTCGGATTTGATCGTGGCTCTTTCTTTCTTGATGCCGTTCTGGGAGCCTGTCCACATCAGCGCTGGGGAGACCCTCACCCTCGTCTCCTCGGTCACCTCTGTGGATTTGTTGATGTGACTGCCCCCTGGGTAGACTGTGGCTTGTTTACAAAATCCTGGGGCTCCTGTGTGCCATTGTCCCGTGAGAGAAGTCACTGGAAGTCTCGTGCTGTGAGCTTCCTTCCTCAAGGGGACCCCGGCTTCCTGCTCGGCTCGACGTCATCCCTGTCGCACGTCCTCCCGTAGGCTGGCTAGGTCTCCATCACAGTCACGGGGACAACTGAGGAAAGAAAGATCCGCAAAGAATCTTTTTTTTCTTTAAAGATTTTATTTATTTGAGGAAGAAAGAGCATGAGCTGGGGCGTTGGGGGGTGGGGTGTAGGAGCAGAGGGAGAGGGAGAAGCAGGCTCCCCACTGAGCAGGGAGCCCGACGCGGGGCTCGACCCCAGGACCCTGGGATCACGACCCGAGCTGCAGGCAGACGCTTAACGGAGTGCCCCCAGGCGCCCCCAGATCAGTAAAGAACCTGCAGGGGCTCCTGGGCGGCTGTCGGGTAAGCGTTTGGCTCTTGGTTTCACCGAAGCTCACGATCTCGGTGTCGTGGGGTCCAGCCCCGTCGGGTTCTGTGCCGCGCAGCTGCACACGCGCTCTATAAGTGGCCTAGCCCAGCACCACGGCAGCCTCGGAGGCCTGCCTTCTAGAGCGGAGTGGGCCCGGTCACGTGGCCCGGAGTGTGCGCTCCACGCGCTTCTGTTCCCGTGTGGCGGTCTGGCTGGGCCCGGCGCTCCATGCCGTGT
>CM052798.1:466956-544493 GCA_028533885.1 Nasua narica
CGGCTGCTTCTCGTCCCTAAAATCGAAAGCCTGGGCTGAGCTGCCTTTGGGGCTGGTGCGGGTGCTCAGGAGGAGTGCACCGGCGGCGGTGTCCCCCAACCTGCCGTGTCCCCCGGCAGCCCAGCCTGGAAGCGCGGGTGCGGGACATCGCCATAGCGACGAGGAACACCAAGAAGAACCGCAGCCTATATAGGAACATCCTGATGTACGGGCCCCCTGGGACCGGCAAGACCCTGTTTGCCAAGGTGAGGGCACACAGCCGCGCAGCTGGGTGGGGTGCCGTGGCTCTCAGGGACGGCCGTGCAGGGGCCGGGTGGCCTCCCTAGGGGTACCTGGTGGTGGGGGCCGAGCTCAGTGCATGTGGGCTCTGACGGAGAGGAGAGTAAACAGGCCCCACCCCCCCCTTCTCGCCTAGAAACTCGCGCTGCACTCGGGTATGGACTATGCCATCATGACGGGCGGGGACGTGGCCCCCATGGGGCGGGACGGCGTGACTGCCATGCACAAGGTCTTCGACTGGGCCAGTACCAGCCGGCGAGGGTGAGCCGGGCCCCTCCGGGATGGCGCCCCCCGTGCATGTGCTTTCCTGGTTAGGTTCCCGGCAGGTGCCGGAGCGCGCAGCGGGGTTGGGGGGGGCGGGGTCGGCGGCTTTCCCTGCGGCCCGTGTCTGTGGTTGTGCACAAGGCTGGAATAGGCTAGAACACTCTGGGGCGGGAGTTCGAGGGAGAAATTCACCCCGAGAATAGACTCTTGGCGGCTTGTGCTCATCACGGGAGCCTCTTGGTGCTTCTGTTTTTGACACGTTGAAGATGAGAGGGTGCCAGCCCCGATTCTTGATTTAGGGCCAAATGAGGGTGTTTGGCCCACACCAGTCGCTTCCCCGCAGCGCGGGCACCGGGTGCGCCCCTGTCAGGTTGGGGGTCCCCAGCCACTCCTGAGGTTAGCAGGCGCTTTGGGTTCCGGAAGCTGAGCTCCGTCTGAGCGCGCTCAGCGCCTCACACGGCTGGGTGGCCCTCACCCACCTCCCGCTCGTCCTTCCCCGGCACAGCCTCCTGCTCTTCGTGGATGAAGCGGACGCCTTCCTCAGGAAGCGAGCGACTGTGAGTATTCTGGAAGCTTCTTCTGTCTGGCCTGCTGGGCCCGGCGGCCGTAGGGCCACGGTCAGGAGTGGTGCCCAGTGGCTGTTTGGGCTTTACGGGCAGGTCGCCGGTTGCTCACGATGAAGTGTGACCCCAACCCGCTCCTCACCTGCACTTTCTTCATCACACGTTTGGTCTGAAGAGCAGGGGGCGGGCCTGTGGCGTCTGCAGAGGCTTCTCCGAAGTGAAGTCTCACGGAGGCGTGTCGTGCGGGGCTCCGGGAGGACTGCAGCGGGGCCTTCGTCTGCCCCGGCCCGGCTGCCTCCCCGCTGACGGCAGGGCTTTCTCTGCAGGAGAGGATCAGCGAGGACCTCAGGGCCACCCTGAATGCCTTCCTGCACCGGACGGGGCAGCATAGCAGCAAGTGAGGGCGCTGGTCCTCGCCCCGTCACTGCGCTTGGCGCCACTGGTGGGCTCTCCGGCGCTCAGCCTCCGGCCGGCTGCCCTGGCATAGAGGCTGCTCTGGGAGGGCGCTCGCTCCTTCCGAATTCCCAGTCTTGCTCCCCTGCCCAGTCAGGGTGCCCGCTGGTCCCCAGGGGGCACCTAGCCTTGCCGGTCAGCTGTGTGGCCCCCCAGTCCTGTACTTCCCCCTTGCCTGCCACGGCTACGGCCTGCCGAGCCCCCCGCCCCTGCTCAAGAGCCCGCGGGAGTCTAGGCAGTTGGCCCTTCTGCTCCACCGGCTGAACCTGCAACTCCGGTGGGGGCGGGCCGAGGTCTGTCTCAGGCCGTGGGGTCCCTGTTCTCCACACAGCGGGGTTTAAATGACCACGCCATCAGGCTGGGCCTTCAGTCAGTGGAGAAGCGTCCGAGGGACGGGTGGGTGGCTGCAGGCAATACGGGGCTTTCCTGGGTTTTTCAGGTTAGAAAGCTGCTGGATAGATTCTTCTAGAACATTGTCCTGTGTGGGTTTCAGAGGCTCCGTGCCCTGGGGCAGGCACCCGGGCCGGGCAGCCGCTCAGCCCCTGCTGTCTGCTGGCCTCAGGTTCATGCTGGTCCTGGCCAGCAACCAGCCCGAGCAGTTTGACTGGGCCGTCAACGACCGCATCGACGAGATGGTGCGCTTCAACCTGCCGCGGCGGGAGGAGCGGGAGCGTCTGGTGAGGCTGTACTTCGACAAGTATGTCCTGAAGCCAGCCACAGAAGGGAAGCAGTAAGTGTCCTGGCGGCCCAGGCCCGGCGGGGCCCTCTGCACCCCCAGCTCCCAGCCGGGGGGCCGCGCCCCGCCCTGACCCTGGGGCTGCACGTTGGGGTTTGCTCACCTGCTGGTCCCCGGGCCTCCTGCTTTCTGCCAGGTTTTTGACTGCGCGGCCCGGCATCACAAACTAGCCTCTCTGTCCTTTTCCGCTGTGTGGAGTCCGGGGCTCTTGAGGAATCCAGGCCGCAGGCAGGCCCCGGAGGGTGAGGGGTTGTGCTGCCGGTGGCCAGGCCTCGGCTGCGCTTGTTCACTCTGCGGCGGTCGTGGCGGTCTTGGAGGCAGACTCACCATTGTTCACTGCTCTCCCGGGGCCCCTCGCCAGCACGCAGCATGGCCCCCGTTCTGCAAAAGTGCCCGGGCGAGGGGGGGAGTCCTCCACATTCTGTCTGGGCCGCCCTCACTCGCTGCTCTGTCCAGAGTGCTCCAAATAGGCAAAGGCTGGTCTATTTTTAATCCCCTCCAGGGAGCCCACTCTTGAAGCAGCACTGACCTGAATCCCTCCTGTCGCTGGTGGCGGCCGAGAGCCGTCTTCTAGAAGTTCTAGGACGGGCTTTGCCTGCCCAAGCTGTCCCTGCCGCCTGAGGCCTTGGACTACATCCCCTGCGCCTTCTCTCTCCTTTGCACCCGGCCAGCCTCCCGGGGGCCCACTCTAGCCTGACTAGGGCCCAAACGCCGGCTGTTGGTTTGAGTTTCTGAGGTCTATTTTTCCATGAGTGTTGGACTGCCTCTCCCGGGGCCTTAGCCGGGCGGGATTGGGAAGGGGGCTCAGCATTACAGGAGTGAACTTCACTCTAACCAGGAAGTGTCGGCCTTCCTCTGTTTGGCTCCCCATTCGCCAGCAGCTCCCGCCTGCCAGGGTTGGAGCTGCGGTGGTCTCTGGGCGCCGGGGGCGGTCTGAGTGGGAAGGACGTGGTCCCCGCCCCCAGGTCTGGTGGTGGAGCTGGGTGAGGCTCCAGGAGCCCCTCCACTTGTGCTCGTCCTGACCAGCCCCGCAGCTGCCCCTGAGTGCACCCTGCACTGCGGGGTGCGCAGCCCTGCGCAGCCCCACCCAGGCTCCCGGAGGAGGGGAGGTGCCTGGCGGGTCAAGCGGGAGGCCTGGAACCGAGGGCAGATGTTAGGGCAGAGTTTGGCTCTTTAACAGTTGGGGCGTTCAGATGTGGGGGTTCCTAGTATGGGTTCCTGCCCCTGGCAGATATCCCCGTCCTCCTTTCACGTGGAGGACTAGACCTCCTAGATCTCTGGTCTTGTCTTGGGTCCCTTGGGTCCCCAGGGCATCACGTGGGAATTTCTCCTCCACAGGCGCTTGAAGCTGGCTCAGTTCGACTACGGGAAGAAGTGTTCAGAGATTGCACACCTGACGGAGGGCATGTCGGGCCGGGAGATCTCCCAGCTCGCTGTGGCCTGGCAGGTAGGCTGGGGACGCGGGCCCTACAGGTGCGAGCTTGACCGGTTGGGAAACACGGAGTCATTTGGAGGGAGCCAGTGCTGGCCCATGCCCCCCACCCCAGGGTGTTTGTGTCGGAGGGTTTTCTGCACACGGATGTCATGCCCTGTCCTACTTTCTAGCTACCACCTGCTTCTGCCCCCACTGCAGGAAGGGCGTGGAGAGGCGTCACTGACTTTGCATGTTATGGTCTACCTCCTTGTCATTGTGGTTTTGTTCCAGGTCAGATGGGCTCTGAAGTCACGTGGGGTTTCCTGGAAGTGAACCAGGTGTCTCTGGGGCATCAAGGTCCCACAGGCCCAGGCTCGATGCCTCGGGAACCGCTGGGGTCTGTCCCACGCTGGAGCCTAGCACATTTGGGGCAGGCGATTCTGTAGTCGGTGGGGGGTAGGGGTCCGTAGGGCCATGTGGAGCATCCCGTGAGCTGTATGTGGGCTCATCAGAGGGCAAATGAGATGAGGAACCGGAGTGAATCTGATCTGATAAGGGTTGGGCATCTCCCAGATTCTCGTCGGCTGGAGGCCGTCTGTGTGGAGGGTTGACTACTCCATGCACGATCGGCTTTGCTGTGGGGTCTTTTTTTTTTTTTTTTAAGATTTTATTTATTTATTTGACGGAGAGGAGAGAGATCACAAGTAGGCAGAGAGGCAGGCAGAGAGAGGGGGGAAGCAGGCTCCCCACTGAGCAGAGAGCCCGATGCGGGGCTCCATCCCAGGACCCTGAGACCATGACCTGAGCCGAAGGCAGAGGCTCTAACCCACTGAGCCACCCAGGCGTCCCTGCTGTGGGGTCTTGAGGGCAGCGTAGAGCATGCAAGTTAAGGTGACTTGACCCTTGTGCTGTGGCCCAGGGCACACGGCCCAGAGTGATTCTTATCATTCCCAACCCCCACTGTGTCCTCCTGCAATGTCCACAGGGTCCCCCGACCCTCCAGGGCAGGGGAGCCCATGGAGCCCCAGGAGTCCTGGGCGCCGATGTCCAGGAAGCATTTGCAGGTTGGTGGTTGCTGAGGAGAGAAAAGCCCTGTCAGGCGCTGAGTGGCTCCCGTCTACGGCCAGCGTCCGTGTGGCTGCGCTCGCATCTGCCCGAGGCTGCCTGCTGTCCGAGCGCCGGGGCCTTAGCAGTGCCGCTAAGGGAGCACGGTTTTGTCCATGAGACGTCTCCTTGGACTGGAGCTCGGGTGGCGGGGTCGCGTTAGGGCCAGCTGGGTTACACCGCCCCGACAGCTGCGGGCGGCAGTGCCCCGACGGGGCCGGACCTCACGAGGGCGGCGGTGTTTCTGGAGTCGGCGGGGCAGAGGGCCGCCGTCTGTCGGCTGGGGCCGCCCTAACACTGCCGCAGCCCAGGGCGCCTGAACACAACTCATTTCCTGGGGTTCTGAAGGCAGGAAGTCCCAGGTGAGGGTGCCAGCACGGGGTTCCGATGGCGGGCCCTTCCTGTCTTTTGGATGGCGGTTTTCTGACTTCGTTCTCCCCGTGGGGCAGAGACGGAGCTCTAGTGGATGAGGACGTTAGCGCTACGGGGTCCGTCCCCGCTCGCGTGACCTCCTCGGCCGTTCCTCCCTTCCTTATTGGCCCCCCTCTAAAGCCAGCTGCCCTGGGGGATCGGCCCTTCACCCTGTGAGTCTGGGGACAGCTTCAGTCCCTGGTTCTCGGTGTTTCCACCTGGAACCGCCTCGCGCCCTTTCCGTCCACCCGACACGTCCCCTGCCCAGGCCGGGTGACAGGTCTGCGACAAGCGCGGTGCGTGGCGAGCGGGGTGACCGTCAGACCGCACAGATGCAGGAGGCAGTGGATAGACGCTCGCCCCGGGGGTCGGCTCCCCCACCAGGGGTGTCCAGTCATGGACCAGGGCTGCGCCGGGGCCGTGTCAGTGCTGCCGTGCCCGTGGGAGGAGCGCGAGGCCCGGAGAGCAGGGCCCAGGGTGCGCCGGCGACCCCGCCTCGGGAGGAATGTGGCCTCCTTCCCTCTGCCCTCGGGTGCCCAGAGGCGGCTGCGCTTGCGCCGGCCTCCCTGCCCCCCCTCCTCCCAGCCGGCCTGCAGGGCCTCGGGCGCTTGTTCCCCGAGCCGCGCCGCCTGCACCGGGGCTTTCTGGCAGAGTTCGCGCTCTTACCACCCTGAGGTGGGGGTTCACCGCGTCGGTGCCATTACCCTTTCAACGAGGTGGCCGTTTTGACCATTGTTAGGTCCCCAGCTCAGTGGCATGAAGCACACACTCAGTGTCGCGCAGCCGTCAGCGATGTGGCCGTCTGCCCGGGCCGAGATGCCGGCCTGTGAAACACGAACCCCCGGCCGCCTCCCCACTTCCTGGCGTTGCCCTTCCCCCTTGCGTGGCTGGGACTCCCCTGGACGGTGCTTGTGAGCGGCACCGCACGGCGTTTGTCCCTCTGCGACTGGCTTCACTCGGCGTCGCGTCGTTAAGGTCCATCCGGGTTGCACCATGTGCCAGTGTTTCTTTCCTTTTAAAGACAGAGTCCTGATCCCTTGTGGGTATATTTCATCTTGTGAGTGCGTCTGTCCGCGGATGTGGACGTCCGGTGGCTATCGTGGATACGGCGCCGGGAACACGGGCGTCCAGGTATCTCTGGACCCCAGTCTCCGTTCCTTCGTGTACCCGGGATCGCGTGCCAAGACCATCTTCGGCGTTTGAGGAGCCGTGGGCCATTTCCCGCAGCGGCTGCGCCACTTTACGGTCCCACCAGAAGTGCACACAAGTTGGTTCCAACTCTCGCTCATCGTCAGCTCTGGTTCTTTCCCGTCGTTTGGCTGGCAGCCATCCTGGCACACGTGACGTGAGAGCCCATTGTAACTGGATGGCCCTTCCCTGATGATTAGCGATGTGGGCATTGTGTGTGCTCTCTGGCCAAGGATACGTTTTTCTAGAGAAATGTCTATTCATGTCCTTTGCCCATTTTTGAATCGGGTTGTCTTTTGTTGAGTTAGGAGTTCTTTATGTGTTGTGGATACTAACCACTCATTAGCGATGTGATTTCCGGATAATCTCTGCCCTTCAGTGAGTTGCTCTTTATACTGTTGATAGTGTCCTTTGATGCACAAAAGGTTTGTTTTAAGATTTTGAGTAATCTCTACACCCAACATGGAGCTCAAACTCGCCACCCAGCGGCCAAGAGTCCCATGTTCCACTGACTGAGCCAGCTGAGTGGCCCCCCTCCCTTTTTTCTTTTTTAAAGATTTTGATGCACGAAAGGTTTTAATTTCGATATAGTCCGATTTGTCAGTTTTGTCACCTAGGCTTTCAGTGTCATAGCCAAGAAGTCATCGCCAAATCCTTCTTGTGTGTTTTGTTTTAGTAACTTTGTAATTTCAGGTCTTACATTTAGGTGTGATTCTTTTTTTTTTTTAAGATTTTATTTATTTGAGAGAGAGAGTGAACAAGAGAGAGGGAGCACACGAGTAGCAGAGTGAGGGGGGCAGAGGGAGAAGGAGAGCAGAGTGCCTGCCGAGCAGGGAGGCTGACGTAGGGCTGGATCCCAGGACCCTGAGACGACCTGAGCGCAAGGCCGACGCTTAACTGACTGAGCCCCCCGGGTGTCCCGAGATACACGTGGTTTTTGTGTGTTAATTTTGTATCCTGCAGATTTGCTGAATTCACTTACTAGTTTTATTTTTTACTTACAGCCCTGAGATCAAGACCTGAGCTGAGATCAAGAGTCAGACACTTAACCAACTGACTCCGGCACCTCTAGTTTATTAGTTTTAACTTTTGCAGGGAATTTTTAGGGTTTACTACATGCAAGAATATATTATCTTCAAACAGATAATTTTATTTCCTGCCAATTTGGATCCCCTTCCTTCCTTTCTACCCACCTACCTACCTACTGACAGGGAGAGAATTCCCAGGTACGCAGAGAGGCAGGGAGAGAGAGAGAGGGGGAAGCAGGCTCCCCGCTGAGCAGAGAGCCCGATGCAGGGCTGATCCCAGGACCCTGAGATCACGACCCCAGCGGAAGGCAGAGGCTTTAACCTGCTGAGCCCCCCAGGAGCCCTGGTTTGCAAGTATCTTATGGAAGAATTCTGCATCAACATCCCTAGAGGGTGTTGGTCTGTAGTTTCATTGCAGTGTTTCTATCTGCCTTTGCTGTCAAGGTTCCAGAGGCTTCAGAATCGAGTTAGGAAGTGTTCCTTCCTCTTCGGTGTTTTGGCAGAGTTTGAGAAGGAGCCGTGTCTGTAAGCGTTGGGCCGAACTCACCAGTGAAGCCCTTGAGTGCAGGGCTTGCCTCTTCCCCTCGGTTTCCGTAACCTGAGGCTCGTAGCACAGTCGCGAGGGCAGCATGGACAGCACAGAACCTCCCGCATGGCCCCGGGCCTCCCCTCACAAGGGACATTCGCCCTGTCACTGTGGCCTCCACCTCAGACTTGATCTTTTCCAGGGCCCCCTCCTTAGTCCCCCGTCACCTTCAGTTGCCACGTCTGGTCGGGCTCCTCTGGGCTGTGACAGTTCCTCCGATGTCACTTGTTTTGTTTGTTTAAGATTTTATTTATTTAGGACGCCTGGGTGGCGCAGTTGGTTGAGCAACTGCCTTCGGCTCAGGTCATGATCCCGGAGCCCTGGGATCGAGTCCCGCATGGGCTCCCGGCTCCATGGGGAGTCTGCTTCTCCCTCTGACCTTCTCCCCTCTCATGCTCTCTCTCACTGTCTCTATCTCAAATAAATAAAATCTTAAAAAAAAAAAGATTTTATTTATTTATTTAACAGAGAGGAGAGAGATCAGACGGAGGCAGAGGGAGAGGGGGAAGCAGGCTCCCTGCTGAGCAGAGAGTTCAATGCGGGGCTCGATCCCAGGACCCTGAGATCACGACCCGAGCCGAAGGCAGAGTCTCTAACCCGCTGAGCCCCCAGGCGCCCCAGATGTCTCTTGTTTTTTGATGATCCTGGCAGTTTCGAGGAGGGCTGCTCAGGTTACACAGATTGTCCTTCTGATGTTTTTCTCACAGTTAGACTGAGATGTGGGTTTTGGGAGAAGACCCCTGAGATGAGGTGCCCTTCTGGTCACGTCCTGACAGGGGACACGTGACATCCATGCAACATCACAGGGATGTTGACCTGGTTAAGGTGCTGCCTGCCAGGTTTCTCCGTGGTAAAGTGACTGGTTTCCCCTTTTCCTCATTTATTTGGAAGCCCGTCGCTCGGTCCAGCCATCCCTCAATAGGGATCCTGGCTCCGTTGGGCGGACACATCTGCTCAGATGCTCTGGGATTC
The DNA here is from genome assembly GCA_028533885.1 of Nasua narica. NCBI lineage: Eukaryota > Metazoa > Chordata > Mammalia > Carnivora > Procyonidae > Nasua > Nasua narica. The sequence continues at coordinate 475,955 of CM052798.1, forward strand.
TGGAAGGGGCTCCTGCACTCCTGCTCCCTTTCCACCAGGGAAGCTTCGGGCGCTTCGCGTTCAGGGGCCCTTGGGCCTGGTGGGGTACTCTGTAACCAAGCTAGAGTTGCTGGGGGCTCCCCGGAAGCTCTCTTCCTAGGGGCTCTGCCCTCCCCTCCGTGTCACAACGGACCTGCCCCCCCCCCCCATGGCCTGTGGCAGTGGTTATCTGTGGCCTCACCTGGAGGGTATCTTTGCTCTCTGGGGGGTAGGGGCCTTCCAGGTCTGTTTTGGGGTTCCTGACTGCTGGCCTCAGACTCGGTATTTTTAGGAAGTCATTGAGAGGCTCAGTGATGTGAGAACATAGCACTTGTGCCAACGGGGGACGTGGGCAGGGCTGTGGGCATTGTGGGGACGGTGGCTGCCATGGCTGCGGCTTCCCCCGCAAGCACGCCTGCATGCGTGCCCGCTCCTGCGCCCCCGCGGGAGCTGAGCATGTGCCCCCGGCATGTTGGCATGTGTGGGTTGTGCCGGGGCACGACCCTCCTGAGACTGGCACAGGCCTGTGGGAGAGGATTTGGGCCAGCAGCCCTCTGGGTGGACTCACCATCCCGGTCTTTACCCGCTCCCCCCCCACCCCCAGGAGGCCTTCAGGCTCTGAGGGCGTCTCCAGGAGGTGTGCTCACGGGGGCCAGCGGGGCTGCCTCATCCCTGGGGCTGACCCTGTCATGCAGGGCGGCTGGGGTCCGGTCACTGGTGGCGTTCAGGGAATGAGGGCCTGGGGCTGGGAGGCCCTTTTCCCCTGCGGTAGCCCCGCTGCGCGCCCTGCATCGTGCTGTCTTTCCCTGCCAGGCCATGGCATACGCGTCGGAGGACGGGGTCCTCACTGAGGCCATGATGGATGCCCGGGTCCAGGATGCCATCCAGCAGCACCAGCAGAAGATGCAGTGGCTGAGAGCCGAGGGAGCCAGGCCGAGCGATGGGCGGCCCCCGCTCTCAAGCACACAGGCCGAGTGAGCTGGGCCCAGATGCCCAGCGGCCACGCTGGCCGGGCGGCGGTGCCAGGAAGAAGCCCTCCCCTCGCTGTCGGAATGGACCTGGCCTGCGGGTAGCGCTGCTGTCCGAGGAGATGCCCCCTCGTCCGGGTGCTGGGTCGCCACAGCCGCCCACCGCAGCGTTTTGACCTATCCCTCCGGCCAGGGCAGGGTTAAAGGCCTCTGCCTGGGACCAGCCATAGCGCTGCGCTGCGGCCCGTTCTTTTCCCTCCAGGCGGGGGTGCTCGCTGGGTGGCCACACGGAGAAGGCACTGCCCCCACGCCCAGGGACAGGGGTCCTGCCGCTTCTGCTGGTCCTCAGGTGCTGGCTGAGGCGAAGCCCTTGCAGCTGCTGCACCTGTCACTCGAGGCGTCCTGGCTGAGGGAGGGCCGGCTGACCTTGCCCAGCCCCGCCCCGCGAGGGAGGGGGGAGCCGCGGGGACCCCTGTGCTGCTGCTGGGGGCTGCTCCCCCCGAGCTCGGGAGGGTGACGCCCCCGCACGCATCTGACTGACAGAACGGCTGCCGGCGACTGGTCGTGGAGCCCGGAAGACCCACTGGCCCGGGAGGTCCGAGGCTGGGGGCGCTGCCCTGGCCCGCAGGACCTGTGGCCCTCCGCCCATTGGACTTGGGGCCTTTTTATCCAGAATCCAATAAACTCTGACAGGATACCTCACGACGTGTGTATCTCAGCTGACTCAAGGGGCAGGGGCTTGAAGGCGTCACGGGTTCGGCGGCGAAAGAGGAGGCGAGACTGGAGCTTTCTGGAGAATTTACTGACCAGCAGGGCTGGGGGTCACAGTGAGGCGCCCGACCGGGGATGCCCTGGGCAGGGTGGCCGCACTTGCCGCAGTGGGGCTCAGGGGCCTTATTGCTGCTACAGGCCGGGGCCTCCACCAGACCCCTGCCCCCCGCCCCCCACCCCCACTGCGGCCCGCGGACGCACACGCCCCATGCACATGCTCCCGTGTGCAGACGTGGGCGCGGCCGGGGGCCGCCCCGTTCCCTGCCGAGCCCCTTTCCGGCCTTGCTTCCCTCTGCCAGACTGGCCCCGCGAAGCGGCCAGGCGCACAGGAAATAGCCGGGCTTCAGTAACAGACGTGGTCCCCGCCCAGGTGCGGGGGAGACTGCAGTGCGCGGCGGCGAGCAGGTGGTCCCGGCCGCCCGCACAGGTGCTTGCGCCCCCCGCCCGCCCCGGTCCTCGCGCCCCGTCGGGCCCGGGAGGCCGGGGTCTTCCCCCCAGGCCGGCGGCCTGCCCCGCCCCAACCCCCTTTATAAAAAGAAGAGGAGACAGCACCTTCCGCTGGACACGCCCGGCGGCTGCGGGCGCCCTGGCCCGGAGCGGCCGTCCAGTCCCGTGTGCCTGGGCGCGTTGGCCGAAGGGCCCGCGAGTCCTGCGCGCGGCTCAGAGGTGCCGCGGGCTCGGGTGGCCGTTGTGGTAGAGTTTCTGCTTCACGTGCACCATGTTGCCGGCCGCCTCCTCGAAGGGTCTGTGCGGCCGCCGGCCCAGCTCCCGCAGGCTGCACAGCTTGGGCAGCCAGGTCCACGAGCCGTCTGCGGAGCGGGGGGGCGCGGTCAGGGCGGGGGCGGGGCGCGGTCGATCGGGGGCGGGGCGAAAAGCGAAGGGTGGGCGGGGCCTAAAGGGGTGCGGGGGGCGCGGCGGGGCATGCGGGCGTGGCCGGGGAGGGTGCGAGGCGTGCTTTGGTGGGGGCGGGGCGCCGCGGGAGGGCGTGGCGACGAGGGGAGGCCCGGGAGGGCGCCGGGGCGGGGCCGGGGCGCCGGGGCGGGGCCGGGCGGGTTGGACGCGGGGCCCCCGCCGCGCCCCCCGCCGCCCTCACTCACCGTAGCGCCGGCCGGCCCTCCAGGCGCGCACGGCGCAGTGCAGGACGCCGTCCATCCACACCAGGAACCAGCTGATGCAGAAGCCGAGCAGCAGCCCCAGCATGAGGTCGATCTCCTGCTTGGTGACGTTGTCGGTCACGAAGTAGTTCTCGGAGGCGTCCACCACCGACTGGTCCCCGTCGTAAGGGATCACGTAGTGGATGTGGTGCCTGGGGGCGGCAGGGCGGGCTGGCACCTCTCCCGCGGGGCGGGCCGCGACCCCGGCGGTCAACAGTACCCATTCGCCCTGCTGGTCTTAGAGCGGCGCTTGTGCGGAGCTGAGGTCAGGAAGGGGCCCGCAGACGTGCCCAGGGCCGCTCAGCGGAGGGTGGGAGGTGCTCGATCGGAGAGAAGCCTGCCCCCAGGTCACCCCCTCCCTCCTCCGCCCCGGGGCTAGGAGGCAACCGGGCGGGGTCTCAGGAGCACAGTGTGGGGGACAAGCTGTTCCAGGGCCAGGGCCTAGGGCAGGATGTCCCCAACCAGGGGCAGGGTCGCGGCCTCGCCTCCCAAAGGCCCTCTCGTCCTGCGCCCTGCTGCCCAGTGCCAAGCGGGTCTGGTCTCCTTCCTTCTCCTCCTCCCTGCGCTGGGGCTCTGGTCTTCCTTCCCCTCCTTCATCCTCTGCAGGCACCTCCCCTTCCTTAGTTCTCTGGGCTGGAGGTCCAGGGGGCTCTGTCCCGTGTCCATCTCACCCCCTCTGCTGCCCATGTCCCCACAGAGCGGCATGTCCATGGCCTGCCTGCGGCTCCAGGGACGTTCCCGCTGTCCGGGGTTCCCTGGACTCCCATGTGCTCCCTCCCCCACCAAGGCCTGTGCGGTGTTTCTCGGCCCCCCCTCCCCTCCACTGTCCAGACTGGCCTCTGAGGAGCTCTGAACTTCCCCCACATGCTTCCTTCCCTGCAGTCTCAGGCCTGTCTGGATTCCCTCCTCCTCCAGCAAGCCCTCCTGGGCCTGGAGATCCTGGGTGGGGTGGCCCTACTCGGGATCAGCACCCAGGACGAGACTCTGGGTCTGTCCCCACCTGACCTCCGCTTCGGCCTACAGGAGAGCCCAGGAGAGGGACCCATGGGGTCTACCTTTCGCCCTTGTCATCCTCGCTGGCTGCAGCCCCTTCTCGCCTGGCGGAGCAGGGACCGCCCTGGAGCCCTCCCGCCCAGGGGGCCACCTCTCATGGTTCCCCCCTCCTCCCCTGGCCCCTTGCTGGTCTTTCCCACTCTTTAGCCCCCGCCCCCTGAAGTCCCCGGCCGCACACACTCCCCCGGCCCTCCCCATCTGCTCTGAGCTCTAGCTGCCTGTGTGGCGTCTCCACGTGGGAGCTACAGACACCTCAAACTCATCCCTAAAAATAGCTCCTCCCTCCCCAAACCTGCTTCTCCCCATCTTCCCCTCAGTTAGATGTTGGCACCTCCGCCTGGTGTTCAGCTGAGCTAGGTCCCTATTCCCCTCCCCCCAGCCTCGCACCTGGCCATGGTCCACACGCCCCCACAGGGACCGTCTCAAACACGGAAACCCCGCTACTCCTCCCTGGTCCCCGGCTGCTCCTTCCCTACCCACGATCCCGCACCGGCGGGGTCCACACCGCGTGTTCCTCCCAGGAGGAGCCCAGCAGGGATGGCAGCAGGCGGGCCTCTCCTCTCACCCCTCCTGCTCCTTCTGGGAACTCCTGGAGGCCATCCTGCTCAGCATGTCCAGAGTGGGACCCGTCCCAGCGGTGGGGCCTTGGCCACAGCCCCGTGGCGCGGAGGCCACCAGCCCTGAGTCAGTAGCGAAGACGGCCCGATTCCTTTGTCTACAGCTACTGTCAATCACCCACAAGTGGTGGGAAACTACTAACCAGCACCCAGAACGAGCAGCGGCTGCCGGTTCCCCAGGAGCGGACGCCATTCATGACCCGTTCAGGTCCGGGGTCACCTGGGTCACTGGAGTCCACGTGCCCCAAGTCACTTGGGGCGCACCAGGCCGGGCAGGCAGCGCAGGGGCTGCTAATACAGGGCATCACTGTCCCCTCCTGCTTTACCCCACCTTCTGGGCTCAGGACCCCTGCCCAGGGCTTTCCTCAGGACACACAGCTGGTCAGGCCAGGGAACTCGAAGATCGAGCTGCCAAAGGAGCCAGAGACGTGCCTGGTGCCCTCGAGCAGGGCGAGGCCGGGGTCCCAAGCAGCCCTGGTGGCTCAGACCTCCAACCTGCGGCCCTCGTTCCTGTCCCTGGCCTGCCATCTGTAGCTCCTCCCTGCCCCCTACGCTCCTCCCCCTACAAGCGGGGCCCCCGGGGGGCAGCGGCTCAGGTCTCATGTGCACACGGACTCTCACGAGGTACACACACGCGTGTTGCCTGGGTCACGCATGCTGCACGCGCCTGCCTGAGGTCCGAGGCATGTCGTGTATACACGCCGGCCGCATGCACAGGGCATGGCGCGTATAGCACGGTTGGGGGCCACGAGCTCCACGTGTGTGCATGCTAGCCAGGGGCCAGGCCCGGCGCGGGTCACATGCGGGCGCACATGCACTCAGCCCGGCGCACAGCCATCCCGGTGACACAGACACCGCCTGCTGGCACATACACCAGGAGCTTTTACATACATGTCCGCTGTATGAAGCTCTCCACGTGGGCATGGCGGAGGCATACACATGGGCAGGCTCATGCCACATGGTGTATGCACACGCGGATTGAGCCCCTTGTGGCAACTTGTATACACGGTTTACACGGTTTACACACGGGAACTTCATGTGCAACACGGTTCTCTGCAGACACACTGGCCGTGCCCACGCAGAGCACGCCCTTCGCTGGATGCTGTGTGCCATGCATGTACCGTGCACACACACGTGTGTTGTCGCTGTGTGAGAATACGTTGCACACTGAATCCACATATCCCGTATGAAGTGACGTGGACACGCACGCCCAGAACTCTACACCTGCGGTGGGGGCGGCTCTCGGGTTTTTTGCGGCTACGGCCGCGCTCACCCGCGCGCACACGGTTCGCTTCTGAGGCGCTCTGTGCGCGCTCGTCCCACCCGAGTCCTCGTGGACTCCGGATGACACTCTGGAAACCCCCTGGCTGCCCCGAGGGGTCCTGTTGGGAGCTCACAGGCACGGACACGCGGGGCGGCACACCGCAGCCCACACACACAGGAAATGTGCCTTCCCCGTGGTTACGGGACTTAGAGCCCGGGCCTTGAGTGTGCACACTGCCGGCCTCTGGGAGGGTCTCGGGACCGCCCCGGGTTAACCTGCTCATAGCCATGGCTGCCCCAGGAGGCCATGGGGCTGACCTTGGGCCTTGCCTCAGCTGGGGGCGGTGAGCGGCAGGAAGGAACACAGGGATCTCTGGGAAAGAGCGGCCACCACTGCCCCCCGCCCCGCCAACTCTTCCGACAGTTCTTGGGACAGCAGCACATGAGAGGGTCATTAGACTCCCCTCTCTGCCTTCCCTGATGTCTGGGTTCTGCTTCCATATGCGGCTCGGCGCCCACAGGCGCGGAGCCGTCCTGTCCTCTTACCCCCCCCCCCAACTGGGTGTGTGCACCCGTCCCCGGGGCAGAAATACAGCACAGGGGTGAGGAGCACGGCTTCTGGGCTCGTGCCCCAAGTCCCTCATTGGCTGTGTGACCTTGGCCAAGTCTCTGCCCACCCAAGCGTCCTTTCGCTTTCTCTCGGGTCCCGGCACGAGGGCTTCCATGGGGCTGGTGTGCGTGCGAGCGTGTGTGTGTGTGCACATGTACATGCAGACAGTACACACATGTGCGTCTCATGAGAAGATGTTTATTTTGTACATGGACGTACAAACATGCATGGCCAGGAAGACTCCGTTCCTACACGTGCACGGAATGGGGGCGATCCCGCGGCGGGTGTAGGCGCCGGGGCCCTCCCATGGCTCTCTGAATGACCTTGAGCGAGCCACACCCAGCTTTGCCTCAGTTCCCCTTCTGTGCACCGAGGGTTGGACCAGAGGCCCGTCAAGGTAGGCCCTGCCCACCTTGACCCTCTGCACTTCCCTGTACCTGGCCTGCGGGAAAGTTCGTGAACATGAGTGCAGGGCTCAGGGAGGACGGTGTACTCTGGGCACAGCCGTGCGCAGAATCCCTCCCGACACACAGGGCTGGGCTGTGCTCTCCTGGCCTCCAGGCCCCAGACCAGGAGGCCCGGGCCCATTCTGCCCATCGCCCTGGCACAGGCCGTTTCTCTAAAAGCATTTTGGGAGGGGGTCCTAACTACTCAGGCATGCTCCCCCTCCTGGACCGCGATTGGCCAATCCCCAGGTGCCCAGCGGAGGCTGGGCAGTCCTTCCCCCACGGGCCTAGCGCAGTCCTGCAGCCAGGCCTGCCTGGGGCTTACCCGCGCCCCCGTGGGCCCAGCCGCTGCACATGTGTGATCACGCGTATGCCCCACCGGGCGCGGACTCACCGGCCACAGTTGCAGTGGCAGACACGGTCCTCGCCCCGCAGGTGCGGGAGGATGTAGTTGTGGAATCGGTCCAGCAGTGCGTTCATGTCCATCAAGCACGCGATGGCCTGGAAGAGCCCATGACCGGTCAGCGCCGAGGAGCGGGCCTGGCCAGGCCCCAGGGCGTGGGGTGGGGTGTGGGGGGCGGCGCGCTGGGGGTGGGGGTCGCAGGCCTGCGATGGGATGCCCGGCGCAGCTCCAGAATCTGGGAGCTCAGGGCAGTCGGGTTGGGAAGCGCAGGCCGGCGACGGGGAGCTCGGTGCTGCCGGGAGACCAGGAGCACAGCCCCGAGATGGGGAGCGCAGGCCGGGGACGGGGAGCGCGGGCAGCCCGGGGATGGGGAGCGCAGGCCGCGCGGGCCGGTAAACAAGGCGCGGGAGGTGGGGGAGGCGGCGCGCGGGCGCGGGAGGCGGGCGCGGGCGCACGGGAAGCCCCTCCGCTCACCATCACGATCGACGCCCCCAGAATCATGAAGATCATGGTGTTCGCGCTCATGGACATCGGGCGGGGCCGGGCCGGGCCGGAGCGCCGCCCCCCGGCCCCGGCGCCCCCCCGGCCCCGGCCCGATGCTGGGCCCCCGCCGCCTCCGCAGAGGTCAGCCCGCCGCGCACCCGCCGGGGAGGAGGCGCGGGGCGGGGCGGGCAGGGGACGCGGCCGCTCCCGGGGTCGCTCGGCCGCCGGGCCGCCGCGCTCGCCGCGCCCGCGCGCTCCGCTCCGCCCTCGGCCTCCTCCCTCCGCGCGCTCGGCGCCGCTCCGGCCTCCGCTGCCTGCCCGCCCTCCGTGCCCGCCTCCCGGGAGGGGCCGCGCCGCCCGCCCCGCCCTGCGCCGCCGGCCGGACCCCTCCCCGGGGGCCGCAGGGCGGCACCTCGTCCCCATCTGGCCCGTCCCAGCCCTGGTCGCCTGCCCAGCGCCCCTGAACTCTGGGGCGCGGCCCGACCAGCCCTGGCGGCCCTGGAGAGGGCCCTAGGGTCCCTCCCCGGACCCTCCTCCTGGGCCTCGGGGCCGCGGGCACGCTGGTCGGCAGCAGGCTCCCTCCAACAAGTACCCGCCTTTAGCGGAGGGCCCTGTAGGGCCCTGTAGGGCCCTGGGGAGCTGCCACGGAGGTCACTCCAAAGCCATGGCCACACGGCCCAGCAAAGACCAAAGGGCGCCCCACAGTGGGGGCGGGGTCAGCCTTGGGACATCTTCCCCTAGGGGTCAGCACCAGGCCCTGAGGACTGGGCGGCCTGGAAGGCCAGGCCAGCGTCCACGGCTCTCCACCGGCCTGACGATCCTGGGGTCAGGGGAGGAGTCCCTGAGCCAAGCGGTCACCCACAGCCCCAAAACGGCACCGCCCGCACAGGAGTCCCTGACACTTGCCCACGGGGACCTGAGGTTTTCCACAAGCTATGGGTCAGGAGGGGTCGTGGGGAAGTAAGGCTACATGGGGGACAACTGATCTCAGCCCCAGGAGAAGGTGCCACGGGGAGAAGAGCTCCATTCTTCCAGCATCCCTGTGGATAGCAGGACCGCAGGGTCCTGCCAGGGAACTTGGGCAGCCCACACCCCCCAGCCTCAGAAGCAGTGTCGAATCGCAGGGTGAGGCCCAGGAGCCCCTCCAGAGGGACCTGTGCCAGGCCAGCAGGAGCAGGCCAGGTGGGGACTCAGCACAAAGCAGAGACGACCGGCAACATCGATTTATTGGACAACTGCAGGTTCTTTCCCAGCAAGATAAAGCCCATTGCTTTATTCAGGTTATTTGTCCATTTCAGCAAGTCTGGGGGGCAGAAGAGAAGGAACCACAAGGAAAGCCACAAACGCATGGGGGAGACGTACTATAAACCGTTGCTTACTGTCTCGGGTAAAGGAAAAAAAAAAACCAAAACACCTTTATAATCAACAGCCCCCTCGTAAGTACAAGTGGGAGAGAAAAACGTGATTGTTTTGAATCAGGCATTTGTGTGCCTTCGCGTTTCCTACGCACAGTTTATCGGTACCACTGCCTGGGCCGGCAGAATACCTGAAAGTAAAAACGAGTATCAGGAAGGAAAAGGTATTAACAAAAAGAAGCTCAAAAAGATGGCTTCGGGGGGCGGGCGGCGCGCCGGGCGCCGGGCCAGCTGGGTCAGTAGAAGCAGACCGTGTGCAGGAAGGCTCTGCCGCTCTTCTCCTCGAACTCCTGAAGCAGCTCGTCGATCTCGTTCTCCATGTCCTCCGTGTGCTGGATCTGGGGAGAGCAGGCGGGCCGCGCTTGAGCCCCGGCCCCACGGCCGCCCCCCGCCCGGCTCTGCACACTCCTTCCCATGCCCGCCGCCCACCGCCCCTAAGGGGGCACAGGGTGCCTGTAGCCGGGCCTGCCCTCGGCCGCCCCCAGGACGTGAACTGTGGGAGCGCACAGCCCCTCCTGCCCCCACTCTGCAGAGGTGCAGCCACCTGCTCAAAGGCACGCAAGGAGGAAGCCAGCCCACGCTCCACTGTGCGGCTGAACACCACCTGTGGCCTCCATGCAGCAGCCACCCCTCGCGTCACCTCCAAGCTGTGAGACCCACAGATGTATGCAGATGTGGCCAGATGTCCCCCAGTGGAGAACCACTGCCCTAGAGGAGGAGCTGCGGCCACCGGCCAGCTCAAAGCTGATGTGGGGCTGGACCATGGCTGAGGCTGTTCACTGGCCTGAGTCTTGGCCAGTAAGCAGCGCCCCTCTGAAATGAAGAGCAGCCCCTCTGTAACTTGTTTCTCGTCAGGGTGACCCAAATAGAAGTCACATGTGCAACTTCTGGAACATGTGTTCCTCTTCAGCCCTTTCTTGTGCATCATGGCCAGAAGGTGGGCACAAGTGCTGGAGCTTCAGCAGCCATGCTGGGCCCTGAAACATCTTGGGAACAGAAGCTGCGCAGAAGGCAACAAGAGAGGAGGGCCTGGGCTCCTCCCATGGTAAACCAGTCCAGGCCTGCCTGTCTCTGGACTTCTTGGTTAAGCCACTTGTTTCCCTCATTTTTCTGTTGCTCAGAGCCAGCTGACTTAAATGCAGATCTCACAGGCGAAACACAGGCCAAGGCATATGGGTCTCTCCTTGGGTGGGTTCTTTTGTTACATCTAAGAGGAAATGTTTTGCTCTGAGCACAGCCGCACAGTGGCTGCAAAGCCTCTACAATTTTCCAAACCGGGGAGGATGCCCAGGGCCACTCGGGGAAGGCCAAGGACCAACAAGTCCTGAGGGTGAAGAGGACAGGACAGCATCCGCAGAGCTCTCCCTGGGCTCTGCTGGCCCTGATCGGGGTTTGGGCAGATGCTCTCGGTGGGGATGTGGCCCAGCGGGGACACTGAGCAGGGCTCTGCGCTTCCATCAATCGAACACAAAGCAGAGACAGGTTCTTAAGTCAAACCCGCGCAGTCGAGGGGCGAACCGGCGGGCGTGTCTGCACTGAGCTAGGTTTGAACGCCTGAAAATAACCCGACACGAACACAAAGTGGATCGCATGACAGCCCCTTTCCTGGTGAAACCTGTGTCGGGAGGAGACGGTCCCGGTCAGGCCCCCCGGGCCCCGGGCCCGAGCGGCGGCGGGACACTCACGCATTGGCACAGCTCACAGATGAGGAACGCCCCCAGCGTGGCCTCCTCGTGGTTGTCCTGGATGTCCACGTTGATCACGTGCACCGGCTGGCAGGTCTCCTGCTCTCTGGAGTTCAGATCTGTCGGGAACAGGGCGACGCAGGGGTCACAGGCCGTGGGGCCAGGCACCTGCTCTCCCCGGCCCCGGGGTAGCCAGCCAGGCCCAAGCACTTCCAAGCCTGGCGTGGGCGATTCGGGGAACCTGGGGACCAGCAAGCCCCTGGTTGCCGGCCCCCCAGGCTCCCGAGCAGCCGGCTGTCCTGAGCTCGAGCATCCGACAGCGTCTTCACCCCACTAGTGCCAGGCCCTGCTCCCTCCATTCCATACATGCTCTCCAGGCGCCCCAAAGACCCGAAAACCTGCACCGCGAGCTCAGCCAACACGCAGGCAGTTTTGCACAGACGAACATGACAGGCAAAGGCCACGCTCTCCCGCCCCTGCCTGCCCCCCCGCCTCTGGAGGGCCGTGCAGGTTGGGGGCCTCCTCGCTAAGGCCTTGCCCCCCTTCCCCGGCCATGAGGCCATTGCGCGTCCTGCCCGGGCCTGCGGGCCACAGTCCGCCAGCGGCCTTACCTTCCACCACCTGGTCGTACACTCTCTCTTCGCACGTGAGGATCAGATCAAACAGGTCTCTGCAGTTCTGGAACCTTTCTGGCCGCGGCTTGATCCTCTTATTTCTGTCCAACATGTGTAAGATGCCGTTCTGCGTGTAGCTAAGCGCTAGAGTCAAGGAACTTCGGAAAGACTTCCCAAACGCGGGAGGCGCCTGTGCCCCAGCCCCGCCCCCCGCAGGTGCACTGACGCAACGGAGGGGCCGAGGCCGTTCTGGGGAGTGGGCCGTGTCCGTCCCCCGGGGCTCGCCGAAGACAAGCCGGTAGGGGCGGCACCCGCCTTAAGCCCTGCAGACGGGCCGCAGCCTCCACACCCCCGCTTCCTGGAAAGCAGAGACCCGGTGTCTGCAGCCTCCGCTCGCCTTTCTTCAACCTGCTGCTCTGAGTCATCCCGGAGCCACTCGGTGACCCCTCGCGCTGAGCACAAGCTCTTCCACGAAGACAAAGCCAGTGCCCCCAAGTCGGGCTCAGTTACGGCAGTACTAGAAAAATCTGCAAACCACCGAGAAAGGGAACTTCAGCAGCAAGGGGGGAGAAGCCCCAGGTTGGCTGGAAATAGGGTGGCCCTGAGCCTACAGCGCCACAGTCCCTCAGAGTTCAGGGGACACACAGGCCCCGCAGCAGAGATGTGCGGCCTACCCGCCCCCGACTCAGTGGCCGGCCTGTACGCAGGGGCCCAGGCCTAGGGCTCACCGCCCTCAAGAGACGGGGACAAAAGCCCTGTAGGGGGTTCCTGACAGCTGGGGACATGCGTCTCGTTAATTCTGTTTAAGAGACTACGCTAGCTGACTGAGCTTTTCTGAGTGATATATTTAATGGCTTTCCCAGACGTTCAATTATGACAATTTACTTAAGCTCCCATTACTCAAAATACATTTCCTGCCTTTCCAGGTAGCGGAGAGAGCGTCCAGAATGTATTCAAGCGGTCCGCGGGAGAGTTCTAAGTGGAAAAGACACGTGACTGTTAGCTGGGGGCTGCTTTTGCGTCTCGTCATTTTTTAGCCAAGTGTCCCACGGACCGCGCCTCCCCGGCTGGGCCGCCCTCCCCCGCTGTGCTTCCGGGCGGTTGTGCGGCCACATGCGGGCCGTGCGGCACTCTGTCCTTCCCGCACTCGGCATCGGAGTCCAGCGTGAGAACGGCGTGTCGGTGCCGGGAGGACGGAGGCGGGGGGCATGGCCCGCAAAGCTGCGGCAAGTCCTCGGAGTCAGACCTGCCACCCCCCAGGGACGCGCGGCTCCGGCGAGGCTGTGGCTCCCAGGCACGGCCTTGAGGACGGATGGCCGGCCACCAGGCACCCCGAAGCAACGCCCCAGGGCCTTGCACAACCGTCCCTCCTTTACTTAAGCCCCTGGGATTTACATAGAAGAAAAACAAACGAAACTAGGATTCACGTCACGAAGGAAAAGACTCCTGGTTCAGGGATCAAACCCCAACCGTCTGCAGTGGATGAGGAAAGCAGCGAGGGCGGCTCTTGGACCATCTCCTGGCCCACAGCAGCGATGCAAGGCCCGGGTCAGGCCGGAAGTGCCCAGGTCAGGAGCCCCTGACGACGAGCCCACAAAGCCACCTGCTGCTCCCAGTCGTGGGACCCGGAGGCCCCAGAAACCACGCGAGGACAGGGACACGATGTGACGGTCAGCAGAGGGCAGTGAGACGCCCCTCCACACACAGGCCCGGCCCAGCCACCGGCCTGGCTGCCCATGTTTGGCGAACGGCCGGCCAATCCCAGAGGCGGGCCACCGCCAGGGACCGCAGAGCAGCGGGCCTGGGTCTCAGGGGCAGGCCGCACCCCCCACCAAGAAAGGAGCTTCCTTGACCGGCCTGGGAAACTGGGTTCCTAGGTGGTCAGGGGCAAAGGCGTGGCACCCGGGCGCCCCCTCTCTCCAGCACCCTGACCGAAAGTGCCCCGGGAGCAACCGGGGGGAGGCTCCTAATGGAGCTTCAGCCCCCACATGAACCCCGAGATGCTTCCAGAAGGCCGAGGGAATGGGGACGAAGCCAGTTGCGAGCCCTGGCCCCTGGGGAACAGTGCCGCCCTCCGGATGAGGCCCCCCGCTGCCGCCCCGCTGGGCTGTGTGGTCTGAGCCTTGCACTTGGGTCCTCTGTTCGCAGCCCCTGGCCCTCAGAAGGCACGTGCCTTCACCGCTCTCAGCTGCCACAGTGAAGGCGGCACAGGTCGGGTGCACCCAGAGGGTGGGAGGCCCCGCGCCGTGTCGACCAGCACTCCGGGGTCTGAACCGGCAGACGGGCAACTCCCGACCTGGCCAGCACGGGGACTCGCTCCTCACGGACCGTCACGTGAACACCGGTGTGTGGGCCCGAATGAAGCCCACGGGCAAGCACATGGGAGGCGAGGGGAGAGGGCGCCCCCGCAAGAGAAACGGGGACAGGACAAGACGCCGAGCAGCCAGTCGGTCTGTCTTCTCTGCAAAGCTGAATCGCAAACGGGAAACACAAGTCCCGGGCAGCAGACGGACGGGGCCCGGGAGCAGCCTGGGCCGCGCAGCCCGTGTCCGGGCTCCGCGCAGCCCAGAGGTCCTGCCGCAGAGCCGCTCTACCCGAGAGCTGGGCACGGGTTCTAGTTCTGACTCAGGGCAACTCTGCCAACATCAGGTTTAAGCTCAGCCCCACTGCTCTCCTCGGGCCAAGACACAGAGGTTTAGCGGCACGTTTCCATTTTTAAAGCGACGCCCCAAAGACACGGCCTTCAACAGCCCATCTCGTGCACATGGGCGCTGGGGCCCCAGAAAAGGCCCTCTCCGCACCCCGGGGAAGCCCCCCGCGCTGTCCCTGGAGGAGGGAGGTGCACAGGAGGGCAGGGCCCGTGCCGGCGGAGCCCAGAGCGGAGCCGCGACTGTGCAGGAAGACGCAGGGACGGCAGAGGTGTAAGCTGAAGGCAAACAAGGCGGCAGGGACAGACGAGCCATCTCCGAGCAAGGGAAAGGCGCCCACGGAAATCCCAACGGGGACCAGACGCTCACCGTCAGGCGTGGGTTCACCAGCAGAGGCCCCACGCCCACCCACCCTGAGCCGCAACGGCAGGTAGCTGCCGCAGGACCCCCCACCCCCGGGGCTTCTGCCAGGCCTGGCTGGACACAGGAAAAACCCGGATGAGAGAGGGTCAGCCCACCGAGGACAGAAGCAGGGTCTCCGAGGGCACACAGCTCCAGTGGGGGAGGGGCGGCCAGCTCTGCGCTCCCAGCGAGGTGGCGCCTGGGCTCAAAGGGGCTTCGGGACCAAGCGCCTGACAGCACCCGTGGATGGGGGCTGGGGCACAGGCCACCACCCCTCTACAGGCCCCAAGTGGTCCCGCTCGGCAGGGGACCCCAGAGGCTTCACCTTGGGGCACGGGCCCTGGCTTCCCTACACCCGCCAGCCGGGGTTAACGCGCTCCTGGCGGCCACGCTCGTACTCCCTGTGCACGGACCGGGCCTGTTTCCGGGATGCCGGACGAACGGCACTGAGGACACTTCGTACGTGGTGCGGCACCGACACCTGCTGTCCCCAGGCGCTGCCGTGCCTAACTCGGCTCTTTCCGCTTTCTGGCCGTGGATGCGAACACAAATCCTCTGTAGTTGAGGGTCCCCAAGCGTGCGCCGCACCCAGAGAACCTGTTCGTCTTTTTGGACTCCCGTAATCTAGTTTGACTCCCGATTTTAGACTTGATCAAATGGAAACGTAAGACGTGAAACAAGAATTCTCTCGCGGGAACCCAAGTGCCCTCTGGGGAGGAAGATCCTCAAAGGCCCCTCAGCTCAGAAATGCCCACACGCCAGCCACCCGCCCTGCGGGCCGGGCCACCAGGGCCACTGTGGCCTCAGCGGTGCGGTGCGCGGTCTGAGCAAGAGGGCCGCGCCCCAGGAGAGGACTGGGGCGTCTGAGAGCCCCCCAGAGGCCAAAGGACAGAGCACAGCATCCAGGGAAGCAGGGCCGTGCTCCCTTCCTAATCCCAAACCCGTGATGAGGGACGACTCCCCGGCCTAGGAAATCACAACCCCTAGTCAGGAGCCTTCCTCTCTCTCTTCTCTGCTGACCTCAAGAATCCACTGGGACCCCTTCCCGCGCCCCGGGCCTCCCTCTGGAGTGTCGGACACATGAGAAGGGGGAAGGCGTCCAGGGAGCCCCGTCTTGCAGCTGGAGCCTCGCAGGCGCCCGCTCCCCTGAAGGCACCTCGCGGGGACAGCCCCTCCCACCCACGTTGGGAACAATTCGACTCTTAGTTCAAGTCTCAGGATGGTGTAGTGGCAACATTTCTGCCTTCACTGCAGATCAGCACCAAGGCGTGCATGGGGCAGCCCCGCGAGCCCCAGCTTTCAGCGGCCACACAGGCTCGTGCCCTCCCTGAGCCCCGGCCACACGGTGTGGCCAGGACCGTCCGCTCAGGGCCACACTGTAAAGCGGTGCCCGGCCCCCCATACACCGGGGCCCAGATGTTGTGTGCCACCCCCCCCCCCCGCCCGTGTCACTGAGAATCTGTTAGAACAAAAGCTCCAGGGTTTCGCTGAAGGCCCCTTTCAAAACCCAACCCCAAGAGCCACAGGCGGTGCCTCCGGAGGGAGCAGGACGGGCATACGCCTGCCCCCACGCAGGCCTTTCAGGGTCATCTCCTGCTAGTCAGAGGGCCACGGCCCCAAACAACAGCGACGACCACACTGGGTCCTGCAGACGCACGAGCGACCGCGGGGCACCGCCGAGGCGCACCCCCGGCACCCCCGAGAACACGGCCCCGAGAGCCCGCCTGGAAATGTCGACAGCACCATTCTTGGGCACACGTGTTACTCCGTGAGGAAATACAGAACAGTAAGAGGACAGGCCTCTGGGTTAGCACATTCGGAGTGCGGGGCCCAAGGCTCCCGTGGTCACCCCCTGCACCGTGCGGCGCGAGTGCTCCCGCTGGGGACGCGGGCAGCAGGGGCCAACAGCGGGCGCAGGGAGGCCACGACTGCAACAAGTCACACAGTAGCATCCAAGTCGCTTCTGCAGGGCTAAAGTCAGCAGAGAACGTGCTGGAAAGAAGACCTACGTGTCTGCAATCACATGTGTGCGCCAGTGGCCCAGCCTCGGCTCCCGAGGCCGAGTCGCAGCATCGCCCAGAGTGGCCACTGACACCTGCCGCCCGGCCTCGGTGGGGACGGTTCTAGCTCCAGTGGGGGGCAGAGGGCCCAGGGAGATGCCAACCTGCCTAACCTGGCACTTTGCAAGCCGTGCTGCTTGGAACAGACGCTTCTGGGAGGCGCTGCTGAGGCCACACTGCCCCACGCGCAGCCCTGGCCCCCGCCGACCGGCCCGCACCGAGTGCCAGCAGCGGAGGGACGCTGAGGCCACTGCATTTCTTCAGAGGAAACACCCCCCTCTGAACGGGGCTTAAAAGTACTGGCCGGACCATTCTTCGTGCCGGGCGGCCACCTGGAGGTGGGGGCAGTGAGGTCAAAGCTCGGGACCTCCCCTGAGGCTCCTCAGGCTTGAGGGAAAGCGACAGCCTCCCTCCTGGCCGCTGGAAGTGGGCCCTCACAGTGCCCTGTCCAGTATGTTCTAGGGCACTTTTAAATAACAGATCTAGTCAATCACCACTTGTCCAAATAGGAAAAAGCACTGCATTCGTTTAAAATTGAGAACATTCACAAAAAACTTCTTAAAATAACTTGGCTGAGTAAATAACGTTACAGTGGGAGAAATATTTTTAGTCTTTGTGTGCGTGTGTTTAAAGTAGCCCTATGCCCAACGTGGGGCTCGAAGTCTCGACCCTGAGACCGAGAGTCACACACTCTGCCAACTGGGGGGCCAGGCGCCTCCCTTGGTCTTTGTTTCAAAGTCACAGTCCCCCACCTCTAGCTGTTTAATTTTATCAAAATTTTAATCTCAAAACAAAAAACTGCGCCTGATGATGAAGAATTTTAGTGAATGTGAACTTACTTTTTGACACTTTAAGAAAAAGTTTTAAAATTATGAATTAGCCTGCAACACCGTGTCTTTTCTACGTAAGTGGTTCGAGACTGCACTACATCCCCAGCCTCCCGTGGGGAGGAAGGCTGAGGCCAGCAGCAGGGGACGGACGCTGGGCCCCCCTTGCTGGGCGCCGTCTGGCACCGGAAGCAGCATCCGGCGTGCTGGGAACGGTCCTCGACCCCCCCGACGCCCCACGTGACTGCAACGCAGTACAAGGGAAAAAATGAAGCGACCCCTCTTCCCCACTGAAATTCTAACTACTTAAGTGATTTAAAGAAAACTAGTGGTCTTACCACAGAAGTTAAGAACATTAAAAAGAAGAAAAGGCAAGCCAAAAGCAGGAACAGGGCGCAGTAACCAAAGCCTAGGTCACCCGCCCGCCCGCGACGCTGTCCCAAGCACGCATTTTCCCGGCAAACCGTCTGCCTCGGAGGGACCAACGGTCACTGTAAACCGACCCAGCCGCCCAGCAGCGCTCCTCACGGGACGGGCGGGAGCAGCCGGCGGGGAGAACAGCCATGGCCGAGGCGGAGCGGATGGCGAGCTTCGCCGTCAGCAGGAACCTGAGCTGAGCAGAGGCCACGGAGACAAGGGCGTCGCGAGGGTCTCCCACTAACCGGGAAGCCCCAGAACTGCGTGAACCAGGGCCTGGCAGGGGCTTTTCATTAGAAAGACCTCGGGATCTTCCTCCTGGGGTACCCGTGAGGCCCGGCGTCCCCTAAGTGGGGCTGGGACAGGGACGTCTGCCGTCTAGGAAGAGGCCAGAGGCGGAACGTGTGGCTCGGACGAGCTCTGGGGCCAGGGCAGGAACCAGGCCGCCCTCAAGAAGGCGCCGAGGACGGTTCTCGCCCACTCTTCCCGACGTGTGTCCTCAAGGGCACGCTGGCGAAGCTCCTTGTTTTAGGGGTCGCACACCCACTGAAGTCCCTCCTGGACAGCGGGCTGAGGACAGCTGCTGGGGACACCGGGCGGGCAGGACAGCGCCCTGATATGGCTGCCCGCATCCCCACACCTCCGAAGCAGCGGGAGCAGCGTCTGCACCCAGGCGCCCTCAGCGGGCAAGCTGTGCCTGCGGCAGGGACAGCGGGGACGCAGACCCACACCTCCTGCCCCACCCCGCGGCTCCCCGGAGCCCTCCTGCTCGACCCACTCCTCGCCCCCCACGTCCTCCTGGGGCAAGGCCTGGGCAGAGGACGCACTCCCACGTGCCCCTCGAGCCACCTCCCTCAGAGGTCATGACCGCTCACCTGATTTCCACCATCCAGGGCCGGCTACGCGCCACAGACGCGCCAGCTCCAGGATTCAGGGGAGAAAGGCCAAAGCGGACCCCCCGTGGGAATCACGGAGAAGCGCACCAAGTGCTACCAAGCAGAGGGCAAAGAGGGAAGGCGCAAGTAAAGGGGGACACGCGGGAAGATCGGGCCACTCCTTACCTGTACGGGTCCAGGAGACACCCCTCAGCCCAGGTTTTCAGGGCGAAGCACGAGAGTACGAAAGCCACAGGGTTCTTACGGCTGCACTTAAGTCAGCGAGCTGTGAGGCTGGAGTGGCGCCGGAGGCCTCCCCGTGACCAGCTGCACCCAGCAGCTCTGTCCCGAGACCTCTGTCCCCCAGCCCTGAGAGGCGGAAGACAGCTGGAGAGGCCGAGCCCAGCGCTTCAGGGAGTGAGCGGGTTTGAGGCCATCCTGGGGCTGTCGCAGGCCTTTACAAGAATACAAACGCGGCCACCAGCCGTCAGAGGGAGGACTGGGACACGGTGGGCGGGAGCCTCAAACAGAGCCCTTGGCACACTTCGGGAGAGTGAGAGGCAAACGGCAAACAGCTTTGAGCCTGGAACTTCTGAAAGGGCAGTGGGGACAGCTGGAACCCGAGAGCACACTCTGAAAACCACTACATAAAAAGCTTTCGAGCTAGGACTTCCTTAAATTAAAAAATAAGTTCATTTTGGAAATCAAATCTGCTCCTGAGCCCTGGCACCCGACCTCACTGCTGCCCCATCATGAGGCTCGGCGGCCAGGAGACCTTCTGGTCTACAGCGTCCTCCTCCCACCACCTGTGAGGCTATCAGGCAACGGGAAGCCACCGGTGTGATCCACTCCATGTACCCCGCTTTCAACACACCTGGAGTCAGCACCTCACCTATCGCGCCTGGGTGCAGCACCTCACCCCTCCTCCCGTGGGGGAGGTCAGTGCGGCTGTGACGCCCAAACACGCAAGTGACCCCTGGCAGCTACCCTAGCCAACCATCCGTGTCCAACGTCCGGCCTCTCCCTGGACGAGGCACGACGGTGGCCTTCTGCTTCTCTGGAGTAGTTAAGGCCACGATTTATATTTTAAGCATGAGTGTTTTCCTAAACCTGAAAGCTTAAATATCAGCAAAAGTAGATCGGAGTTTCTCTAGAAATCAGTGTTTGGCTTAGAACACACTCATTTGTTAAACAGATAAACACTGTTTTCAAAAACTACTTAAAAACGGAGCTGCCGACCAGCGTGAAATGAGATGAAGTCCAACACGGCGGAGGCGAGGAGTGCGCCCGAGCACCGCCAGCCCCCGTGGCCCGCCGCGGGCAGGGAAGAAAGCCGGCCTGAGCTGCCGGAACCATTCCCACGAGGGGACCAGCGGCCCGGCAGCTCCTTCCGCCCCCACCGGGAGGAGGCTCGCTTGAAACCAGAGCCCAGGGAGACCTGAACAAAAGGAAAAGGCCGCGGTCCTACCGCAGACCAGGGCCTCGGGAGGCTGGGGGATCTAACAATCTTAGAAATCATTTTTATTTTCAGCTTCTACCTCAACAAAGAAAAGCGCACTGTGGAGACCCGGATATACATACAGCGGACCCTCGAACACGAACACGGGGGGAGGGGCGCCCCCTGCAGGCGAAAATCCAAGTGTGACTGACTTTCCAAACCCGAGGCTGCCCACCAACGACCGGAAACCGGGCACTAAGACAGCTTGTCTACATCATACGCTGTATTCTGAGAATCAAGAAAGCCAAAGGGGCGCCCGGGTGGCTCCGGGGGTTAAGCTCTGCCTTCGGCTCAGGTCACGATCTCAGGGTCCTGGGATCGAGCCCCACGTCGCGCTCTCTGCTCGGCGGGGAGCCTGCTTCCCCCGCCCCCGCCTGCCTCTCTGCCTACTTGTGATCTCTCTGTGTCAAATAAATAAATAAAATCTTTAAAAAAAAGAAAAAGGAAGAAAGGAAGCCAAAGAAAATGTTAAGGACATGAGGACAGGAGACATTTACAGGACTGTGCTGGGTCATCCAGAAAGCGCCACACACAGCGGCCCCGTGGCCGTGGCGCTCGGGTCACTGGGTCACTGTGCAGAGACAGCGCAGCTGGAGGGTGACAATCAGAGTGTGGCTTCAGAAAAGCTGAACCGCTGAGGCGGGTACACAGGTGCAGAAGATTAGAAAAGTGTGCCCGACACCGGCTCACACCCAGTGTCCCCTGACTGCCAAGTCAGGGTCCCGGAAAGCGCTCATCCTCCTCGTGTTTCCAATCAGAGCTTAAGGAGCAACTGGTCTCTTCTCGGATTAAAGATGCCACGGTGACATAGACACAGTTACTTCCTTTCTAAGACAAGTGATTTTGTAGTTCACAAAGCGATGGTCTACAGAGAGGTTTGAAGGGGGCGCCCCATTACACCTCACGAAGACGCGGCAGCCCTCCCCTCGGAGACCCCCCACGGGGCCCAGGCGGCCCTTCAGACAGGGAGAAGGAACGGCGTTCTCGTTCCAGCGAGATCCCCCGGTGGGCTGAGGGTTCGGCTGCAGACCCCGCTCCCTCAGTGAGGGGAGCCGGGGCAGCTCCAGCACTCTGCTCCGGGAGCTGCCCTAAAGCCCACAGGGCAAGTTGAAGGCTGCTCCGCGTTCAAAATAACTCCAAGGCAAAGGAAGAAAAAAGGCTAAAATAAATGACACTCAAAAATAGCTTGATCCTTGGCACCGCATGGGCGAGCCTTGAACACAGGCTGTAGGAGGCCGGCTCCAGATGAAACCGTGGCAGGGCCCCGCGAGCAGGACCCGTCAGGAGGGCCCCCCCCGGGCCCCAGGGGAGAGCAGGGGTTTCTGGAGGGGGACGGGGCACGGGACGGAAGAGCCCTGGGTGTTGCCTACAACCGAGAAATAGCTGATTCTACCTCTGAAACGAATGATTTAAATAAAATTAAAAAAACGTGAAGTCGACCGTGGCAAAGGGTGCTCGGCCCTGAGACACCGCAGCGCGCGGCCTGCACTTCGCCTGCGACGCGGCCCTCTCCCCCCAGCACCGCTCTTCTGAGCCCCTGGCCACCGAGAAAGCGGACGTTTCCAGGGCCTGCGGAGGGTCAGGTCAACTGAGGCTCCCTGTACGTACAGCGGATGACCCCACAGGGAACTGGTAACCAGCCCAGTTTAGGCTCGCTAACCAGTACAGGGGTAGTTTAACGAGGTTTCTGTCCCAACTCGTGGCAGGGCCCCCGCGGTCTCCCAGGGCCGGGTCCTGCACCCTGTGCCCGCCACCCCCGGGCCCGCCCTGCCCACAGACACAAAGCCGCGGGGGCCACCACCTACCAACAGCCAAAGAGTTCCCGACGTAAGGGGCTTTTACACTACCAGGACTTCGGGCCAAAACTCACTGAGAGCTAAACAACGTCGTGGCCCCGAGATGAGCCTCCGGAGCCCTGGGCATGACTTGGAGGGGGCAGCCCCCCACCAGGCCACTCCGCCTCACCGGCCAGCTCTGCCCATCAGGTGTCACTTTCCTCCGGTGACGTCACGCCCGACCTTGGAAATGCACGAGTTACCGAACGTCAGGTTCCCGCAGCCACTGCTAGTCAAGGAGTCCCCTTCCCTGTCCTCGGGCACCTCCCAAGCCAGGTGTGGGACCCTCAACACACAGCTGATCGCCGCCACCTCCTTCCCTGTTTCCCTCGTACAGGGAAGGCCTGTGCCCCTGTCCCCAGGGTCCTGCCAGCTTGCACACCGACACCCTCTCCCCCGGTGCAGATGCCCCTTCTCTACTGGCTCAGGGCTGTACTCGCACCCTTCCTAGAAGACAGAAATCCCACTCGAGGGAAGTCCATAAGCTGACAAAGGTGTCTCTCTTCCAGATCCTCATGAGGGACAACCACAGGGGCGATCCATGAAGGTGACCTTCCTACGCGGGGTCGCAGGAGGCAAATACTGCTGGTGACAGCGGGAACAGCCACGACCCCCCAACCACACCTTCCCCACGATGCAGCAGAGGCGCATGTGTGCGGCCATCTCCGGCGCTGGACGCTCTGGGGGGACACCACGTGTCTGTACAGAGACAGCCCACAAAGGGGTTCTCAATTCTGAGCAGCCGGTCTCTGCTCCTTCGTTCAGAACTGCTAACACACACACACATCAACGCTCCTACTCCGAATCCCTCTTGTTCCAGTCTTTTTAAAACGTGGTTAAGTGCTGCCCACTCCTAGAAACAGAGCGATCGTGGTCAGCTCCGATGTTCGAAGGCCTCACTTTGTGACAGTTAAGAGGGTATGAACAAGTGCGTTATTTTCTGTTTTAGTCTCTCTCGTCGAGTACAAGAGCTTAAAAAATGAATAGTGCTGGCTGGAGAATCCTCAAAAACAGACGCGGTCTCTAGGGAAGCTTAACGACACATGGAGAATTCACATCGAGTTAGAAAACCTAGAGTTAAGGTCACAGGTTTCTCCGGGATATGGGGGCTCGTGGTCAACACTTCTCTGCAAGGCTTAAGGGTGGCTCTCGACACAAAGGGGAATTTCAGGGAGAGCGGCCTGAGGTGCTGCCTGCAGGCGCGCCGGAGCCCGGCCTCCCCTTGGCCCAAGGACGTGAGCAGCGCACGGCACGGCCATACGGAGACCGGGGCGCGGCTCACCGGGAACACTCGGGGTCTTCTCCCGGCTCTGCGGCTTCTGAGAAAGGGGGGCACCCAGGACTTCCCAGGGGGACCTTGGGCCGGCTGCACCGCGAGTCCAGGACTCCCGCCTCCCACAGACAGCCCCACACGCCTGCTACGGCACCTCCGCCTCGGGGCCCCGACCGCCTTCCAACTGCCGGTGAGGCAGCAGAGCCCTGGGGCAGACGGAGGGACTGTCAGAGTCCAGTTTTACACTTTGCTGGCATGACCTTTGAGGCCGCACTCCGTGCCAAGTAATCTACAGATTTACAGGAAACATTTGTAGTTTATTAAAAATTGCAAGAGCACCAACATGAAGACAGACTTTTCTCTCTGGTCTGTGTTGCTCTCATTTGGCGTAGGTCTGGGCCCCACCCCGAGAACCAGAGGTCCCTCACTGCAACAAGGCAGGCCGAAAAGCTCTAGAGCAGTGTGGGTGACCATCAAGCGTCCTAGGCAAGGGCCACGATGATCTTAACCACTGTACAGCCTGACGTCACGTTTATAATGAAAAATACCTTTCCTGGGGCATCTGGGTGGCTCAGTCAGTTAAGCGTCTGACTCCTGGGTTTGAGCTCAGATTGTGACCTCAGGGTTTGAAGACTGAGCCCCGCGTTGGGCTTGGCACCCAGCGCAGAGTCCACTTGGGATTTCCTCTCCTCCCCCTACCCCTCCCGCTTGTGCGCATGCTCTCTCTAAAAATGAATAATATATATATATATATATATTAAAAAAAATACCTTTCTTTCACATGAGTCTTAAGTAGCAGATCCAGTCTGTTTTGCCTCTTCCTGAAATGAAGTTCTCTCAAATTATTTGCTTCTAACACGCTTCCTTTGGCAGCAGACCCGGCAGAGATGAGCGAGTCAGCCTGCCCACCTGGGCCGCCCCGCGCACCCATGTGCGCACACCCATCTGTGGAGGGGAGCGGCGGGAACATCAGCGCCGCTCTGTGGCTCCTGCCTTCCTCACCTCCGCCGCCCTGGCCGATGTCGCACCAGAACCCACCCGCGACCCTGTCGGCGGGCTCTGCGCCTGTACCGGCAGGCCCCCCACGTCCCTCCGCACCCCGTGGGCCGCGGAACTCAGCACCGCACCCCGAGGCAGCCGCTAGGTACCTGCATCACAGACACCCCTAGACTGGAGGCCAGAGCGACCCACGCGTCAGAGGGCGCCTGCCAGAGACCAGCACGTGGGATCTCTAACAGGGCAACCTGCTGGGATACAGTTCTTTGTCCTTCCTAAGGAGATCATTGTACATCTGATCATATGTGGTTTTGAAATCATAAACATTTGGCTTGTCGGGCGCTGGTCCCGGGAGCTTCACGTGAGTTCCTGTTCCGAACGACCGGACGCTGAATCCCCGCTTGCTGGAAGACACAGAAAGAGAGAGAATCACAGTTGGCTTACAACACAAAATTCTAAAACCAAGGAATATGAAATGGAAAACAGACAAAATGAGTAACTGTTGATACTATAGACGTGTTTTTAAATTCTAAACTTCAAGCATTTTATTCACAAATTTTTAAAAATCCTCTAGCATACTGGGGCATCGGAGAGGCCGGATGGTGCACGTCTGAGTCTCGGTGCCAGCTCAGGTCGTGATCTTGGGGTCGTGGGGTCCAGCCCTGCGTCGGGATCAGCACTCAGCGGGGAGTCAACTTGAGATTCTCTCTCTGCCCCTCCCCCCACTCTCGTGCACACAGTGCACTCTAATAAACAAATAAATCTTTAAAAAAATCCTGTAGCGTATTACACAAAAACTGGACAAAACTGATCAAGACAGAAGACAAAGGGCGTGCTGACACAGCACAAGGTGGCATGGGAGCAGCATCGCAGTGTCCGTCTCGAACCCTCTCTGGCCACCAGAGGCCCCGCAGACACGCCCTTAGGGAAGGATTCCTCTGGAACATGCCTGACCACTGCCCTGGCCTCTGGAGGGGCTCAGGCTCACAGGACCCCCTTGTGTGTGGCTCCCACGGCTCCCCCAAAGACCTGAGGCACACGCCGCACAGGGAGCGCCACACGTCAGGCTGCCGACATCCCGTGGACCAGGGCTTGCCGGGAAACCAGAGCCGAGGGCCCAGGGGCGCCGGGCCCATGCGGGCACCCCCGCAGCCACGAGGGTCAAGAACAGACGCCTCCCGACCTGTGCAGACTGCGGGGACCTGGAGTCCAAGGGAAGGGAAGGGACCAAACGCGTCTCCTGCGGAGCCCGGGGAGTGTCGCGAAGTGACAACTTGCACCGTAACAAACGTCACCTGCAAAACCCCCTCCCAGACAGAAGGGCCCACGGGGCCGGGTCGCCGCCAATAAGCTCTCTCGGGTGGGCTGCGTCTCGTGCAACGGTCTGGCATAGAACTGGCAAGCTTCCAAACTCGGTCAGTCAGTAAAACTTTTAAGTGTTAAAAGTGTCTGAAAGAACCAGCCTTCCCATCACAGTGCTGTGTGTGGAAACCACGGGACGTCCACATCCGAAGGAGCTTCCTAGGCGGCGGGGCGTGCGGCGAACACCCGTGTTTCCATCGGTGCCTCCAGCCTTCTCCCAGGCCCTCCTGGGTCCGAGGTCCCCGGCCACTCGGTCTCAAGCTTTTCTAGGTCTTACCGCAGCTCCTCTTTGACTGCGTCTCGAAATGCTTTTGGTTTTCACACCGGCGAGATGCCCCCTCTCCGGGGACGCTGCTGGCCCCCCACGAAGAACAGGACGGTCCTCCAACCCAAAATTCAACAGAGCCGAGGCGGAGAACACCCTCACGTAGAAACGAAATGAGTAAGCCCCACGGAGGGGCAAGGGTCTGAGCGTTTAACAGTCACGGGGAAGGAAATAGCTTAATCTCACTCCTCACGTGAAGGTCAAAGTCTGCTTATGGGGCAGCAGGCTCCCGCCGCACGGTCAGGACGCGGTCCCTTCTGCTCACTGCTGTGTCCCCAGTGGCCTTGGCAGGCACGTGACAAGTAGCTCACGAAGAGCAAATGAGTAACAACTTACGAGGGAGGATGACCTTCCTCAGGCCACTGGACACGACTCGTGACATCTGGAGAGGGCACCAACGTCCAGTGACCACCGCTGTCCCCCCAACACAGACACTTCACCCTGAAGTCCATCCCATGGAATGCATGCAAATACGGCTGCAAACGGCCCTACGGGATACTCGCTGCAGGTCGAATGGACCCAAAGAAGATGAGAACCAACCTGTGTGTCCCGCTGCCAATGGGAAAAAGGCGAGGGGTGCCACACACACCAAAAGCTCCTGCACTTGTTTTCAGAAAAAGCGAAGAGTGGAAACACGTCCGGCTCCCGCGGCACAGGGGCCTGGGACGGCCCTGTCCCCGCAGGAAGAGAAGCGCCCACTTCTGGCTCCTACAGAGTGTCAAGGAAGCACATCCTGGAACGGTAATTTAAGAAGGATTCTCATCAAGTTGCATCTAAACCTGGCGCCCGAGTCCTCTGAGGCTGCTGAGAGCTGAGTCACGTGCCTGTGTCCCTCGAAGTGTGCGCTGTGGCAGCCGAGCCCCCCGGACGTCACTCGTGACCAAGAACGGAGCCTGGCAGCAGAGCCCTGAGGAGCACGGCAGGGCCCACGCACACCTGGACCAGGAAATCCACCCTCGAGATCACCACCGCTTCCGACCCGATCACGGGGCACCCCGTGCTGTGGCCACAGGGCGTGGACACGAGGCACGCCTCGATCGCGGCCCGGAGAAGGTGCTCGTAGACCTCCTTCCCTCCGAGTCCGAACCTCTTTCCTTGCCATGCGATATACACTAAAATAAATACTTTCTGCCCAAGCACGACAAGCCTGCAATGAAGGTCATCTCAACAGCCGAGGCGGGAAACGAGCTGGCCCGGCCATCTGCTACCTGCGAGGAGGGTCACGGCACAGGTCCCACCCTCCTAGGACCGTCCCAGCGGAGCAGGTCGTGGCCGTGTGCGCCCCGGAGCACACACAGCGGTGAGCCCACACCTGTCACCACGCTATAAGAACCGCCTGGGACAAGCAGCTCGTTTTCCAAGCTCCAAGCCTTCTCCCCGAAGTGCCCTGAAGCCGCTCTCCCGCCGGCTGGCGCCCGGCCACAGCTCCAGCAGCTTGCCGGCTGATGAGATGTGAAAACCTGACATCACTGACGGGAAAGCAGGAATTGCTCCTGAGACGAACCCTGGGTCGGCAGCATAACCCTCCTTGAGGCCTGCCAACCCTCAAGTCTCCTTTGAGTCTCCTGCGGGGTGCATGGAAAAGCAAGGTGCCTAGAAGCGGGTTTACTTTGAGGGCGCTAGGCCGTTCACACACCCAACAGCCGCGTGTGCAGGCGCAGCCTCTCCAGCCGGCGGCGGGCAGGAGGACGTGCGCTAGGAAAGCACATGAGCCCACAGAAGTAAGACGCCCCAAGGACAGGACGAAAGCTTCAAAACCTAAAAACCATCACTTCTGCTGGCGGCAAGTTTACCATCGCGTTTTGATTCAACACGTTTCCCGGAGCTTACTGTGTTGCTGTGTGCTTGGACCCCACACTCTCTCTTGTTGTGTTACTGTGTGCTTGGACCCCACACTCTCTCCTTCGGCAGTCGGGGGTGCGGAGGGGGCACGACAAAAAAGGGAAAACAGCCGGCGCACAGGACAGTGAGAGGACAGGGAGGGAGAAAGCCACGGAGCAGGAGCAGAGGGCGATCACGGGGCAAAGAGGAGACAGGGCACCTTGGAGCCGTTCACAGCACACCCCCTGTACTGCGGAGACCCTGGGCAGGGCCCCTCAGAGTCTCAGGCCGGGGTAGGGGAGACCGGCCACACGAGAGCTACCCGCAAGGTGCCTGGGAGGCTCCAGATGAGGAGCCCCTGGTTCAGGGACTCACATCCCCATCCTGCTGGGGCAGCCCGGGTCTGAACCGCTGGGACGAGGGCACCCAGCAGGCCCACTTCTCTCTTCTACACATCTTCTGGCACAGTAGGGTCTGAGGCTCGCACTAGGTGTCCAAACGGAAGATGCTCCACTTTTAGTCTGTCCAGATCCGTAAAAGTACATCGTCCCTAAGATAACCTAGCCCGACATTCCACCTGACCCTTATCAAGGCTTCCCAGGGGGTGACTGCTGGAGCTCCAAAGGGACAGGTGGGACTCTGAATGAAGCCAGCTTCACCTCCACCATTAGAAATAGTGTAGGGGCCTGTCCTCACTGCCCTCCCGATTTTCCGAAATGGCAGTCAAGTGTATTTAAAAATAAAATGAAGTGCAGTTTGTTCTTCCCCCAACAGAATGTTCCCAAGAGGCAAAAAGGCTAATTAGCAACAGAAGCGCCGTTTCTTCGAAGCTGATGCAACGGACAGAGCAGCCCGTCTTGAGCTGTGACAACATGCGGCGGGACATTGTCTTACATAAACGCAGCGACGCTAAAAAAACATTCCCAACAACCTAGAGGTTTTGTCTCGAGGGGCAAGTATTCTGTATGTTTAGCTAAGCTTCCAGACAAGTACGTTTAGCAATGTCTTTACAAGTACCAACAAATCTATCCTAAAGAACCTATCACAGAAAACATCAAATTGTTCACCCAAGGGCTAACGGTAAGATGATGTCCAAATGAACACCAAAAAGGATCCTAAGCAAACATCCAAATTAACAGCATGCGTTACACTGTTTTCTATTCTCCATAGTGAGATTATTAGTCAACTTCAAGCATTTCTTTGCCAAGGCTGAAATCGTGGCGCCACTGCCGACCTTCAGAATTCACACTCTGATGCTAAGTAGGGCAGGACACGCTCGCGATCCCAGGTCACCTTCCCTACGGGCACATCACTCGCTGCTAATCAGCCCATGTCTAGCTATGTGGTGACCTCACATTTACAGAACGCAAATCGACCGCTCGCAAGCCAGGAGACCCGAGTGCTTGTCTGCAATGTCACTGGGGCACAGCCAGACGACTGCAAGATGAACTCCTCCGAAATGTAAGATTTATGTCATCGCCTGCTAAATGTGGGCTGTAAACACACGTCAGTAAACGTTTCCTAGGGTTTACACCTTATTCTTATCCTCCCACAAGATCAGCAACAAAACTGAGCAGCTAAGCACAAGATCATTGTGTCAAGCTTGCGACAAGTGCGCCTTTATGTTCGGCCCCCCATCAGCACCTCCGCGTAGACGTCCCTCCGTCCGCAGCTGCTTTTCCTCAACCTCGGCTTCCTGCTGGCCACCTTGCGCTGCTGGTTGCGGTCAGCCTGTCCAGTGTCCCCCCCTCTACCCAGTGACAGCAGAGCAGGCCCTCAAGATCTGGCACTTTGGATGGTCCAGCGACAAACGACCACCCGTGTGCTGCTTTCCTGCTCCAACCCTAAGTGGCCCCCAGCAAGGATGCGTCACTAACAGGTGTGAAACTGCCGAACTATCTCCCCCGTTCCAGGCCTCACCCGTTCTCATCTGTAAACGATTGGAGACGCAGGAAAGAATCTTTTAGCTGTGGGAGCTGTTACCCTACCTGGGCTGCCCAGTTTTGAATCCACGTTCACACAGAAATTGACCTTTCTCAGGGCGCCTGGGTGGCTCAGTGGGTTAAAGCCTCTGCCTTCGGCTCGGGTCGTGGTCCCGGGGTTCTGGGATCGAGCCCCACATCGGGCTCTCTGCTCAGCGGGGAGCCTGCTTCCCCCTCTCCCTCTGCCTGCCTCTCTACTTGTGATCTCTCTCTCTGTCAAATAAATAAATAAAATCTTTAGAAAAAAATGTAAAACATCTAGCACAGCATTTGGAAAATAATGGACACTGAATAAATATTAATTACCTCTCCTCTCTTTAAAAAAAAAAAACTGACCTTTCTCCAACCATCCTCCTCCCTTTGGCTCTGCCTCCTGAAGATGAAAAAGCAACGCAATCCCTTAGAACCTAGGAAGGCCACTGCGTTCCTCTGTAGGCACCTCTCCTTCGTTCTCTGCCATTCTTTTTTTCTTTCTTTCTTTTTTTTTTATTTTTTTTTAAGATTTTTTATTTATTTATTTAATACAGAGAGAGAGATCACAAGTAGGCAGAGAGGCAGGCAGAGAGAGAGGAGGAAGCAGCCTCCCTGCCGAGCAGAGAGCCCGATGCGGGGCTCGATCTCAGGACCCTGAGATCATGAACCGAGCCGAAGGCAGCAGCTCAACCAACTGAGCCACCCAGGCGCCCCTCTTTTTTTTCTTTCTTAAAGATCTTTATTTATTTGACACAGAGAGAGCACAAGCAGGAGGAGCAGCAGGCAGAGGGAGATTCAGGCTCCCCGCCGAGCAGGGAGCCTGATGTGGGGCTCGATCCTACTGGGTTCATGAACAGAGCCAAAGGAAGACACTTAACCGACTGAGCCACCCAGGTGCCCCATTCTCTGCCATTCTTACAGTCATGATTTCTAACCCTTTTACCTTCCTAAACGGCTCCCAGTTTATTTTTTCCAAGGGTACCCAGAACCAAAATATCAAAAGATGCAGGCAGAGAGGCGGCAGGGCATAGCTCACTCCTCCACCCTGATAAAGGACAAGAGATTTCTGGATATGGGTCCAAGACCAGGCAGGAAGTTTCGAACCATGAATGGGCATGCTCCTGCGACACAACCACAGGCAGCCAAAGACTTGGTCCTATCTGGGAGAGGACGTCCAACTTTGCCCCGATCCCAGTGTGGCTGGGAGCCCACATGCTCTGGTGATGATTTGAGAGCCCCACCCCAAATTGGAGAACCATGGGACCTTAGCTAATTCTGTTGCCCTCCCCTCACCCTGGACCTTCTTCAGCCCCTGCTTTATCCATCTGGTGTCTCAGTCCTGCTACTCATCATAACCAGAGCCCCTTCTGCTCAAAGCCTTACTGTCACTTACGACGAAGGGCCGCCTGTTCCGGGTGCTGTCTGTGCACCTGTGTTAAAGGTGCCCCCCAAGGACTGCAAGGGTGAAATCAAATGGCATTCAGAAAGCACCTGGCATGGGGCACCTGGGGGCTCAGTCGTTAAGCGTCTGCCTTTGGCTCAGGTCGTGATCCCAGGGTCCTGGGATCGAGCCCCAAATTGGGCTCCCTGCTGGGCGGGAAGCCTGCTTCTCTCTCTCCAACTTCCCCTGCTTGTGTTCCCTTTCCCGCTCTCTGTCAAATAAATAAATTAAAAAAAAAAAAAAAAAAAAAGCACCTGGGAGAGAGCAGCTCAAGGGATTGACTCTCAAGCTGGTTCCTTCATTTGCAGCCCCTCGGATCATGTTCCCCAATTCACACTTCCTTAGGTCTGAAAACAGACTTGAGAACTCAGTTCAGCAATATGCAGAAATCTATCTTTAAAAAATTTTTTAAGATTTTATTTATTTATTTGACAGAGAGAGAGATCACAAGTAGGCAGAGAGGCAGGCAGAGAGAGGGGGAAGCAGGCTCCCTGCTGAGCAGAGAGCCCGATGCGGGGCTTGATCCCAGGACCCTGAGATCATGACCTGAGCCGAACGCAGAGGTTTTAATCCACTGAGCCACCCAGGCGCTGCTAAAATTTGTTTTGAATGGCTACAATCAGAGAACTTCTAAAAATCAACAAGCCCCTTAACATCTAGATCGTTCTCAACAAAAAAATAAATTAATTGGCTCCAAAGGGAACTCTCAATCTACAGCGTACAAAGAACAGAAAGGAGCCCCTGCGGAAAACTCTCCTAAAAAACCGGGAGCTCCAGGGTTGGCATTCGAAACACTTTAGTCTCAAAAGATCAAAAATGATCACCCCAGGGAACACCATGACTAAAAATGCCGACATTTATTACCATTTGTATTTGACTAGTCAGAAAATAGTCAAAGCTGATTTTCAATAATAAAATATAAAATGGGGTTTCACTAATAAAACTACCCCCTGTGCGGGTTCAATTAACTTCATTCCTTTTGCTATTTACTTCAGAAGTTCTCCTGGGTTTCACAAACATCTTCTGTAAGGCCCTGACGGTCATAAGGTCTCAGGTGGTAACCAAACCACCATATCAAGTTCTTAGAAATGCTTTTAAACGCTGTTAATAATCCAAATAGAGATAAAGCCATAATAATTGTGGAAAGTGAAAATGACATGTGAAGTTGTTCCATCTCAATAGCTATTTCAAAACTAAAAGAGGGTGAGATCCTCTTTTGCCCTAGCAGCGTGAAAAAATGAAAATAACGCCCAGATTGTGAAAACGGGAATTCTATAAACAGGTACTTTTCTGGAAGGCAGCCTGGCAAAATATATGAAAATGTAAAATATGGGGCGCCTGGGTGGCTCAGTTGTTAAGCTTCTGCCTTCGGCTCGGGTCCTGCAAGTCCTCCCAGGGTCCTGGGATCGAGCCCCGCGTCGGGCTTCGGGCTCCTTGCTCGGCCGGAAGCCTGCTTCTCCCTCTCCCACTCCCCTGCTTGTGTTCCCTCTCTTGCTCTGTCAAATAAATAAATTAAACATTAAAAAAAAAAAAGTAAAATATGCCTACCTTTTGAGTCAGCAATTCTACCCCTAGGAATTCATCCAAGGAAGCAATCAGAAAACCATGCAAATATGTTTATACAGCACAAGGATGTCGACATCTTAAGAATGAAAGATAAAAAACAGCCAAAATGTCTACTAATCTGGGGCTGGCTACAAAATTAATTGCCGCACAGAATTCCTCCGGATTACTGTGTTCTGATTTTGTAACCACTGCCATTATTCAGTATGAATAAATGTTTTCAAATTCAATACAAATACAACCAAAATCTAACATTATGTGAAGAAAAAATGACAAAACATCTTACTCTCCCTTCAGTGTATGTGCACACAGGACACACCTAGAAGGTGCCACACGGATCTTGTGAGGAATTGTGGTCGCCTCCATCTTCAATGTATTCTGTTTACAGAGAGATCTTTTTTTTTTACTTTTTTTCCGAGAGGTCTTTTTATAAGTAACATTATTTTCTAACAAAGGAAAACATCCCCCAAATATAGGTATTTTAGCAATTAAAGATTCAGGTCTAAATTAACATCACATTCACAATGTCAATAATACAGCTCACCCTAAACTTACCTTCTTTTGGAGTCTCTTTTTGAAGTAAATTTGAAACACAGTAAGATGGGTACAAGCACACCTAAGGATTTCGACTTGGCGATTCTTGGAGGGCTTCTTCCGCACCCCCATTCCCACCGCTCTGAACTACACAAGGACACACCATCTTGTTGGGATCGTCTTGGGGAAGTATCAGACGGGCGAGTTTTGGAACTGGTTTCAAGACAAAGCTGCTACAGGTAATTAAAAGAAAGATTTCCCTTTTGTAGAGTTCATCTGAACTTTGTTATGCAGATAATAAGAGCTTAAACTAAAGATCACTAGCCGGGCGGTCTCTAGATCACCTGTTCTAATTGAGGACATTAAACTTCATTTTCCTTGAGTAACTTTCCAGGAGTGTTAGCCTTACATTCTTTTCTCTAAATTTACTTTAAGGAAATTAAATTAAGGCAATTAATTTAACTAATTAAGTAAAGGAACTTTAAATGCCTGTAAACTTAATACTAGCACATTGTGGTTTTAAAACAAGTTTGCAATTTTAAAGGCTTTTGCTTAAAAACCACTTTCACATTGAACTATTAGGTTCAAAACATCCCACTGTAACAAAAAATTATATTAAGTGAATACTGTGGGCAGTGTGGGACAGGTTAGGAAAGATTAAATTCCTAATTAGCAGACCTGGAACCCTGACACTTCCTTCATTAAAAAGAAAAAAAAAAGGAGAGAAGGTGCAGAAAATTCTAAGTTTTCCAACTGGGCTAACTGGGAGGCGGCGGCACTGCTGTCCTTCACGCCGACTCTGCTTTCCCATCAAAGCTGACGCGTCTACCAAACTAAGTGGACCGCAAGTGGTCAATTTCAGTCTGTGAAGTGATTTTGAACGACAAAAACTTACCAAGCGGGAATAAACTTTTATTAAACGCATACAACAACGCCAGGATCACAGAAGTCAGTACTGACATATAAACAGAAACGCACAACTGAATTCACGTGTAATCCGGAAATGAGCGGCTGGAGGCTTTGGGCATTCTTTTGCTCAAAACTAAATGTAGACAGACACGAATTCATGAAGTTAACAAAATGGGCCGTTTCCGTGTTTGGGGGTTTTTGTTTTGCTTGCTTGTTTGTTTAAGACTTGCTTTATCCTGAGGTTCTGTTGTGCAAGTTTTCCAGCAGAGCTGGGAAGTGACCACACAGCCTGGACACAGTCGTCGGACACGACCACCTCGCAGACCCTAACCGCCCCACCAGAAGGGCTGCTGTTCTCAGATGCACAGCTATGAGAGCAAAGTGGAGGCAAATGCACCAACCCTTTCGGTTTACCGGCAGCTTGGAGGTTTGAGCGACCGGGAACCTCTGCGCTCAGAACCTGAATTTTCCCCGCGGACGACCGAGCCTTGGGGACTCGTCGCTGCGCTCAGCCCCGGGGCCAAAGAGCCCGGCGCGGCCCACCCGGCGTCGGGCCTAAAGGAGCGGGGAGCGGGGCGACCGCCCAGCACCGGCCCGAGCCGGGAACCGGGGCCGGGACCACCGCCGTCGTCGCCGCCCAGCACCCGCCGAGCAGGACGCGGGGGCCGCAGGGACGGCCGGTCGGCCGGTGTCCGACAGGGCGCGCTAGGCCACGGCGGAGGCCCCAACTACCTGAGGATGTTGTGCGCCTCCATGCTCCGGTTCTGGTTGCTCGAGCACACCACCGCCACCCGCAGCGGCGACGACGGCATAGCGGCGGCCGCAACAACCGCGACGCAACCGCTCCGGGACTCCCACTCCGCGGCGGCGCTTCCGCGCGAGCAATATGGCGGCCGCGGCGCCCGGAAGTCATGACGCCAAGGCGGCGGCGACGGCGACGTAGCGCGTCAGGACGCGCGGCGCGGGCGTGTGCACGGCGTCCCCGCAGCCGACCCGAGCCGGCCCACAGCGCCCCGCCGCGGGAGGAGGGAGGCCTCGCTCACAGGCACCGAGCCCCCAGCGAGCGCGCCGCTGCCCCCGGCGTGCCCGGCCGAAGCCCGAGCTTCTCACAGGGGCCGCCGTCGGCCCGGAGCCTCACGCTGGCGTCACAAAACCCGGCCGCCGTCGCCGGGAGTGACGTGTGACGTCGCGCCGTCGTCCATGACGCCTCGAACGTGCGGCCGTCGTCGACGGGAGTGACGCGCGGCGCGCTGCGCCCGCCGGGTCGGGAGCCGGAGTTGCTGGGGCGCGGCTTCTGCGCGGTGGCCGGCGGCGGGGTCTCGCCCCTGTGGCCGGGGCCGTCCCGCCGCCCTAGGCCCGCTGTGCGCTCGCCCTCAGCCGGTCCCCGCGCGGCCTTCGCCGCTGTAGTCCGACGCCCCGCCTCTTCTGCCACAGCCTGCGGCCGGCCTCGCGTCCCCAGGCCCGCACCGGCGTGAGCGCGTGGCTCTCCTCGGAACCCGCAGGGTTTAGCGTTCGGGGAGGTTGTGGAAGCTTTCGGAGCGAGAGGCCGCGAGGGCCCCCGGGGAGAGCACGTTGGCCCAAGGTCCTCGGCTGGCCCGGGCTGCCCTGGGGGCTTGAGAGGCAGCGTCGCCGTGGGACCGCGGGACGGGCGCCCCGGCCTCGGTGTCCGGCCGCCTGCACGCGGCGGGGAGCGGGCGCGGGGCTGAGGGAGGGGCTGCAGACCCCGCTGCAGGGAGGAGGGCCGGGCGCGCGACCGGCACCGAGGAGCGGAAGCTCCGCGTCGGCGAGGACACGGAACTCGGAAGCAGGTGCTGAGGCTCGCCCTCCCTGCGACCGGCTGCCCGGCCTCGCCCGTGACTTCAGGGAGAAAAAAGCTGAGAACGAGGCCCTCGTTTTTGTTTGTTTGTTTTTTTTTTTAAGATTTAATTTTCAGTAATCTCTACACTCAACGTGGGGCTGGAAGTCACCACCCCCAGGAGCAAGGGTCCCCTGCGCGTCTGCCCGCGCCAGCAGGCGCCCCCAGGCTGTCAGAACCCCGCCGGACGCTGGCGTTGGTGGAGGGCGGGGGAGACCCCGGGCAGGACCTGGGGGTGCGAGGGCGAGGCGGGGATGAGGACACTTGCCCTGCTTGCTCTCTATCTGAGCGTGCACCAACATGTTAATGTGGGGTGGTAGGATTAAGGGTGCTTCGAATGTCTTTTAAGTAGTTTTGAGGGGCGCCTGGGGGGGCTCAGTCGTTGAGCGTCTGCCTTCCGACCGCGTCATGACCTCGGAGTCCTGGGATCGAGCCCCGCATCGGGCTCCCTGCTCAGCGGGGAGCCTGCTTCCCCCCCTCTCTCTGCCTACTTGTGCTCTGTCAAATTTTAAAAAGATAAAAAATAATAAAAATTTCTTGAATTCCTTCGCTTAGCTTTTTATGGTGAACATGTTTTTTTTTTTTTTTAAGATTTTTCTTATTTGAGATAGAGGGAGCCTGAGCAGCGGGAGAGGGAGAAGCAGGCTCCCCGCTGAGCAGGGAGCCCGATGCGGGGCTCGATCGCAGGACCCTGAGAAGCTGCCCTGAGCCAGAGGCCCACACTTAGCCAGCTGAGCCCCCCAGGCGCCCTTGAACATGTCTTTTATTTTATGTCCACAGTAAACACTAGAGCTATTCGTATTTTAAAAACAAAATGCCTCCGTGGCTTCCCCAGTGTGCTCAGAACATACTAATCTGAATTCCAAGGCCCTGTGGGGAGACCGTACCAAGCTCTCTCACCTCCTTCCTACTCCCTGTTTGGAACTCAGTGGCCCAACAACTGAAAACTGCTTGTCTCGTGCCTTTTTGACCTCTGCACGTACCTCCCCCAAAACTCAAGTCTTAGTCCAGGGATTGAGCCCCAGATCGATGTCACCAATTGAAAAGGTTTACTCTGTCTCCCTCTCTTCTCCCACCGGCCTTCCTGTGCTCCCGACACCACATTCAACTTGTTCATATGACTCTCAACATGCTTTTCCCTCTGCTCCTCTGGTCACCACAGACACAACTCCAAAGGCCTCCGACCTCTGTTTCCAGATGAGGTGGCTTTTTTGTTCTATTCAGAGCTGTTGTCCCTGTGGAGGCACTTGCTAAGTACTTGTGCCTCAGCAGACGTCGCATGAATCAGTAGTGGTTCATTTTATCGTGGGGAAGTACACAATTGTATGTGCGGGCCTTTATTCATCTGAAGACAGGATGTGGGTCTTCTCTCTTTAGCCGTTAAACACACAGCTGCTTGGAACATCCATATGAGTCTGTGTATGGACAGATTCTTTTATTTCTTCTGAGTTAATACCTGGGAGTAGGATGATTAGATCATGTTTGGGTGCAGATTTGACTTTTTAAGAAACTGCCAAATTATAAACACAGTGTTTTTGCTATTTTGCAACCCCACCAACAGTTGCAGTTACCTTACTGACACTTGGTATGGTTAGTCTGTTTAGTTTTAGACATCCTAATATCCTAATAGGTGGTATCTTATGGTATCTTAATGTTTTAATGTGTATTTACTTAATGACTAATGGAATTGGACATTTTCATGTGCTTCTTGGCTATCGCTACATTTTGGTGAAGGCCTGAACCATTTATGTATTAATCATCATGTTTCTAAGTTTCAAGCTCTCTATTTTGCATATGTATACAGACAAATACACCAGACATGTAATTTAAGTATTTTCTCCTCATCAATGTCTTTTTTTTTTTTTTAATATTTTATTTGAGAGGGAAACAAGGAGAGCAAGAGGGAGGAGAGGGAGAAGCAGTCTCCCTGCTTGAATAAAGGCCCAAGCATACATCCCTCTGGCTGAGCAGAGAGCCCGACACGGAGCTCAATCCCAGGAACCCAAAATCATGACCTGAGTCGAAGGCAGACGCTTAACCAACTGAGCCACCCAGGGGCCCCAATAAATCTTTAAAAACAAAGACAAGGATGCCTCATCAATGTCTTTTGAAGGACAAAAGTTCTTAAGCTTAATAAAGTATGTTAATTTGTTCTTTTATGATTTGTACTGAAATGTTTAAATGAAAAATACACTGGGTGGAAATACTGGTAGATTAGACATTACAGAAGAGAAAGTGAAATTGAAGATATACAAAGACAAAGTATAAATGGAACAGAAGAAGGGATAAAAACAAACAGCATCAGGGAGCCGCACAGCAATACCAAGCAGCTGGTACATGTGTTCTTAGTCCCCAAGGAACAGGTGTGCACTCTGGCTGGTTGTTAGAGGCACTGCTCCGGGCCCTGCTTGAACTCTGGGAGTTTTCCCTCCGATCCTTCTGTTGGTTCTTTTCTTGGGCTCATAATTCCCTCACACGCATGCTAGTCAGTACTAAGCTATACATCCACGTGTCCTCGTCATGCTTCAGTGTTTGGCCCTGTGAACTCTGGACACCTTGGCCTCCTGGCTTCCTAGGTCCATCCACTCAACTCACGGAGACCACTGGGCTCTGCCTGAGTTCTCCCTCCTTGCTGCGCATCCTGAAAACCCGATAGAAAGCTGGAGCAGTCCTAGAATTCAACACAGTTGTTCCTCTCAGGGTCACAGGCCTTCGTTGTTCAGAACTGTTGTTTCACATATTTTTTAGTTTTTAGTTTTCAGGTGGAAAATAATTCTGTTACCTCATCATCACTGGAACCAGAAGCCTCATTAATTCCCCCCACACACTTTTTAAAAAAAAGATTTTATTTGAGGGGCACCTGGGTGGCTCGGTGGTTAAGCATCTGCTTTCAGCTCAGGTCATGATCCCGGGGTCCTGAGACTGAGCCCCGCATCGGGCTCCCTGCTCAGCACAATGCCTGCTTCTCCCTCTCCCGCTACCCCTGCTTGTGTTCCCACTCTCACTGTGTCTCTCTCTGTCAAATAAATAAATAAAATCTTAAAAAAAAAAAAAAAGATTTTAGGGACGCCTGGGTGGCTCAGTTGGTTGAGCAACTGCCTTTGGCTCAGGTCATGATCCCGGAGTCCCGGGATCGAGTCCCATGTCGGACTCCCGGCTCTGCGGGAGGTCTGCTTCTCCCTCTGACTTTCTCCCCTCTCATTCTCAGTCTCTCGCTCTCTAATAAAAATAAATAAAAATCTTTAAATAAATAAATAAAAAATAAAAAATAAAAAAAAAATTTTAAAAAGACACATGTAAAAGGTAAAATCATAGATCCAATTTAAAAAAGATAGGAAAATATATTTTTTTATTTTTCTTTTGGAAAATATATATTTTTTAAGTAAGCTCTATGCCCAACACAGGGTCTGAACTCATGACCCTGAGATCAAGAGTTGCATGCTCTACAGACTGAGCCAGCCAGGCGCCCACCCCAGGAAAGTATTTTTGTATTTGTGTGTGCAACGATTGCTTAACACCAAAAAGATGCCTACAACACAGAAGAAAATGACAGATCTCATGTCACCAAAATTAAGGATTTGTTTCCTTTTCTTTTTTAAAGATTTTATTTATTTGACAGAGAGAGAGAGATCACAAGTAGGCAGAGAGAGGAGAGGAAGCAGGCTCCCTGCTGAGCAGAGAGCCCGATGCTGCTGCTGCGGGGCTTGATTCCAGGACCCTGAGATCATGACCTGAGCCGAAGGCAGAGGCTTTATTTAACCCACTGTGCCCCCCAGGCACCCCAAGGATTTGTTTTCAATAGAAGCTGGAGAGCAGCATGAAACAGATTTTCCCTCAGAGCCCTCAGAAGAAACCAACCCTGCTGACCTCTGGATTTCAGACTTCTAGCCTCCAGAACTGTTCAATGTCTGCCATTTCAAGTCATCCGGTTTATGGTGATCTGTTACAGTAGCCGGCACAGATAAAGAAGAGTTCATGATTTCAGAAAGTCCTATTGGACAGGGCTGATTTAGAATATTTGTGAGACTCTTGAAAATCCAAAAGAAAAATTCAGAGCAATGGGAAAATGTACCAAGAGTAGGAATAAACAGTTCATTCAGGGGGAAATTTAAGTGGCTAAGAAGATTAGTAAGTGGGGCGCCTGGACGGCTCAGTCTGTTAAGCATCAGACTCTTGGTTTCGGCTCAGGTCATGATCTCGTGGTCAGTCATAGGATCAAGCCCCATGTCGGGCTCCGAGCTCAGATTCCTTCTCCCTCTCCTTCCCTCACCACTCCCCGCTCACTCTCATGCTCTCTCTCTCTCTCAAATAAAATCTGGAAAGAAAAGAAAAAAGAAAAGAAAAGAAAGGGGGAGGGAGGGAGGGAGGAAGAAAGAAAACAGTTAAGTGGCTTGTGGCCTTTCCCGCATGAGAATAAAGCAAATTCAAATCCAACTGGATCGGCTACCCAGCTCGCTGACTGCAAAAGCAAACAAACAACAAAACAAAACAAAAAACCAGAAAACAAAAACAAAACAAAAAAGACTGATACACAGTATCCTGAGAATTTGGGGAAATAAAAACCCAACTGCACTGCTGGTAGGAATGTTAGCTGCTGCAGTCATTCAAAACAAACTGACGATCTTGGTGAAATGAAGCAGGCACACCACTCAATTCCCACACACAGCCCTGAAGAGCATGATCGAGGGTGCTCTCGGAGACGTGGTGATCAGTCCTGCACCTAGCTGGGTTCTTCCTGGGGTGAGGACAGCAAGCAGCACGGCTGCGCACACTAGAAATCCCATGCGGTGGAGAGAAGGACAAGATGTTTGCGCATTCTGCGGCACGGATAATCTCAAATGCGATGTTGAGTAAAGACAAGATCTGCAGCACAACTTTGAGGTAAGTTAAAAAAAAAAAAAGGCACAGAGATGCATCCGAGGACACATCAGAGTGGTCGCTAATGAGGGAAGAAAGGAATGGGTATGAACCAATTTGTGGGACTAGAATCCAAACTGAGCAGGATGAAGACACTAGGGGCAAAGGACAAGGAAGGGCGCCTGGGGAGGCTCAGTTGGTTAAGCGTCTGCCTTCAGCTCAGGTCATGATCTCAGGGTCCTAGCTAGGATTGAGTCCTGCATCGGGCTCCCTGCTCAGTAGGAAGTTTGCTTCTCTCTCTCTCTGCCCCTTCCCACAGCTCATGCTCTCTCCCCTCTCTCAAGTAAATAAAATCTTTTTTAAAAAAATAAAAAAAAAATTTATTTATTTGTTTGACAGAGAGACACAGCAAGAGAGGGAACACAAGCAGGAGGAGTGGGAGAGGGAGAAGCAGGCTCCTCGCTGAGCAGGGAGCCCGATGCGGGGCTCCACCTCAGGACCCTGGGATCATGACCTGAGCCGAAGGCAGATGTTTAACAAATGAGTCCCCAGGTGCCCTCAAATAAACAAATTAAAAAAAATGATGTAAGAAAGATATTATGACTTGAAGCCAATGGCCAATAAGGAATTCTTGAGGTGTCTTTGGTGCAAAAAGGTAGTTTTATTAAAGCACAGGGACAGGAGGCGTGTGCAGCGCATGGGATCATGAAGAGTGGCCCCATTATATCCATTCGAGCTGGGAGGGGGTTAGGAATATCCTAAGTCTCTAAGGAATTTGGGGAGCAAGCGTTCCAGGATCCTGAGGGGGCTAGCTGTTGTTGGGAAAGGTTAATTATTACCGTCTAATAAAACCCGAGTCCTCAGGCCCTTCAGATGTCTGTCGGTGGGTCACATGCTTGGGGGATGATCATCAGCATGTATCTGGGGGCGGGGGAAGCGATAAAGGAAGTTTCCAAAGGAATTTCTGTATGTTGAGGTAGACTTACGGGACCCTGGGCGTCGAGCTAGCATTGCCTTTTGCTCTTAGCAAAGTGTCAGCATCGAGGCAGTTGAGTCCCTAGAGGAAGGTCACTCTGCCTGTTTCAAGGACTTGTCAATGGGCTATAGGTAGTAGGAAATTTAATAATTTTTCTTCCGCCTTGTTTCCCATATCGTTTAACAGTGTTAACAGAGTCAGGAAGTCAGGGAAGCTACCTCGGCCCACCCATCCTGACCTCGAGCCTGGGGAACCCGTCTCTTTCACGCGTGACCATAAGAACAGAGTAGCAGCTGAACCCCACGCGGACTTACGGTGCGCAACGCAGAGTGGCATCCCTACAGATAAAAGAATCCCGGCAGAAAGCCGCGCCCAGAAACAGATAAAAACAGATCAAAATCGTAACCACGCATGTTAATCAGAGCCAAATAGGAACCGGCAGCAGTTAGGAGAGAAATGAATGTGGCAGGGGTGCAGCAGGGCTGGGAGGCTCGGGGTGTCAGGGGCCAGACTCCCGTCCCCGGGCCGGGGGCCTCGGCAGCTCCCGGCTGTCCCTGAACACCCCATCCGACAGCCCCGACCCCCAGTCCTGAGACCAGCAGGGAAATGCCAGCTCCACAGCCTGCCCCTCGGGAAACGTCCCCTTGCCTCTGAGCGCGCCTGCCGCCTTTTGCCGTCCCCCCACCCGGCCCGGCTTGGCAGCCTCTGAGCGCCGAGGGCTTCCCAAGGGTCCGCGCCGGGGAGCCCGGCAGTCCGCCAGTCCTAGGAGGCAGCAGGAGGTCTAAGTGGCCTCCCAGCGCGGGAGCACCTGCGCCCATCCTCAGGGACCAGGGGAGGCGTCTGGCGGGCCGGTCAGCATCCTGTGGTCACTGCTGGGGCCCCGGAGCCGGCCACGTGGGGCCTGCAGGACCAGCTCACGGAACGAGGGGCGCTCCCCCTTGCTGGCGGGGCGAGGACGGAGGGCTGTGAAGGGGCGCGAGCGGGGAGTCAGCTCTGTTCTGTACCCAGGAGCCACCGAAACGGGAATTCGGGGAAGGGCCCGTGTCTAGACTTTGTGTGGGGTCAGGCTGGGGGTGTGGCTCGGTGGGGGGGTCTGGGCCCAGAGGAGGCACGAACCGTCCATGGTCAGAACGCCGGCCG
The DNA here is from genome assembly GCA_028533885.1 of Nasua narica. NCBI lineage: Eukaryota > Metazoa > Chordata > Mammalia > Carnivora > Procyonidae > Nasua > Nasua narica. The sequence goes on from CM052798.1 coordinate 519,024, forward strand.
GGACGTTTTCATCTCTACCTGCCTGATCTCAGCTCAGCTTCGCCACAAGCCTGTGAACCCGGCTCCGCGGCCGTTCCCACTTTACAGACGAGGAAGCAGAGGCTTTCAAAGGCCGCAGGGCTCTTCGAAGGCAGAGCTCCGCTGGCAGCCCCGGAAACCCCTCGGTGTTCAGGATCAGAGCAGCGGCTTCAATTCCACGTCAGGAAATCAGAAGCTGAAGCATCTTCGGGCGCCAACGAGAAACGCAAAGTGTCGACCGACAGACGAGAGATGTGGACCCCAGCTCAGGGCACAGGGAAGCCACGCAGACGCTCCCGCGTGGGGGCATGTCTACCCTCTGGCCTCACCGTCAGAGCCGAGACCCCCGCGAGGACAGAACGGGGCGGGAGAGGGAGGCTCCTCCAGAAGGTGGGACTGATGGACGAGGGCCACCAGACAGGTACACGGTGGGTCTTTCAGGTGGCCTGGGCGTCCCCAGCAGCCCCGGGAGAACGGTGGGCCTGCGGGGGAAGGGCCCAGAAGCACAAGGGCTCGGCCTGGCCACCAGCCCCAGGGCACCTCCCAAGCCTGGGCTCCCCTACTGGCTCTGCTGGGGCAGGGCTCCTCGGCTCCCCTCTGCAAACCCAAAGCCAGACTCAAGTCTTCGAGAAGCCCCCGGAAGGAAGCCCTATGGAGCAGAAGGCTGCCAGAGTGGCCTTGCAGAGCAGCGGACCGGGTGGGCTCTGGTATGAGCCCCAGCCCACAAAGGGGCCCCAAACCCGCGGGAGAGCCAGGGGAGGGGAAGAAAGAGATGAGAGCAGGCCCCACAGAACCTCACAGGGGCTCCTGTCCTGGATCCCAGCTGCACCCGGGAGCTGAGAACGGACGCCTGGGCTCCCCCTTCTACTCTGGGGAGGACGCCCAAGTGCACGACAGGTCCGGAGGGCTTGCAGCAGGCAAAGGGCCCCTAGGAGGCCAGGAGGCGGCTAGAAGCCGACCCCTCCCACTTCTGCCCGGCTGTCTAGACTGGTTGCTGCACCCTGCCCCCCCAAGGGATGAGTCACTCCTTGGAGCCTGGCGTACCCCCAGCTGTTTTTGATTCTCAGGGTCACAGCCAGCTCCGGCTTCTCAAGGACAGCTAAAGAGGGGGAGGGCTTTTGGGAGGGTCGGTGGTGGTCCGGTGCACGCCCCACACAGGGGCCCGGGGTCCTCCGTCTCAGCAGCCCTAGCACTGCACGGGGAGGCCCATGCCGGGGAGGGGACCCTCCCGCAGCTGCCTAATGACTGTGTGTCACAGCTCAACTGGGTCACCCGTGAGACTGGGCTATTTCTAACTGCAGCGAATGCCGCCCCCACACCCCCACCCAACACAGGAGGCCCAGGAAAAGACGCTTTCTCAAGGTCCGAGGGTGGACAGAACTGCCTGTGCGTCTGCCTGAAACAGGGTGCCCTGGAGCTGGGGAAGAGGGGCCCGCTTCTTCCCCCTCAGCCCGCACCCTTCCCTCCCCTCTCCCCAGGAAGCACACGAGACAGTGGTTTTGGTCTAAAACGATGGACATTTAGACACTGACGCCAGGCTCACGCCTGGCCGGCGCCAGGCCAGGGGCAGCAGAGCAGAGACAGAGAGGTAGGGAGTGGGCACTGTGGGGGCGCCGGCCAGGGCCTGGGGTCGCCGGTGGCCGCCGGGGTGGGGGTGGGGGCGGGGGTGGAGGGGGGGAGCCACAGTGACTCCAGAAGTGCCAGGTCCAGGATGGTCACAGTCAGGGACTCTTGGAGAGCCGAGTGCGCCTTACCCCCCCTGGCGATGCCAGTGCCTGGCTCAGGAAGCAATCTTGGCTCGGGTCTTCCCAGGAAGGGACGAGGCCAGCCTTCAGTGCAGCGGATCCCGGCGTTGCCAGCCGGGTCCTGGGCTCTTGGCTGCCAGCACGAGTCAGCGGTGGGATGGCGCTGTCCGGCACGCCGTGGCTGAGGCTCGGGATGCAGACGGTAGTGGCAAGGGGTGCTGGGCCGGGCTGGCCTCGATTCTTCTGCTCTCTGGACACAACGCTGTCGTCTGAGAGAAGCCCCCTCCTCCCAGCCACTCGCCCCCACTCGCCATGGAAAGCCCTCATCAGAAGCAGCACCCACAAAAGAAAATGAGAGGCAGCGCTGGAGAACTGCCAGCCTCCCCCAAGGTCAGAGGGCGCTTGCCCCTGGACACGCCCCTCAGAGGCTGGGTCCCCCCGCCTCGCTACACCCGCGCTCCCCGCAGGTCTCACGCCCAAGGAGGGAAACAACACAGGTGGCTGCTTACCCACACCCGAGGCTCCTGCTGGAAGGGGGGTTTCCCAGGGGACTCCGGCTGGACGGGCACACGAGCCGGCCAGGGCCACAGGCCCCCTCGGATAGCACGGGACGGGTGGCTGGCTCCCGCAGTGGGCCCAAGACACTAAGGCACGACGCTAATCTAAGCCCACTGGGGTGAGGTGGGGAGAGGACAGGCTCCAAGAGGCCTCCTCGAGTCGGCAAAGCACACAGTGACCAAGCAATGACGGCAACTCGGCACAGGCTGGAGGCGGAGGGTTATGACTCGGGGATGCCAATGGCTCTTGCTAGAAGGGGCAGTTAAGTCCTGGCGGCCCCAGTAAAGGCCTCTGGAAAGCAGGGAGAGCCCTGGACGAGGCTGGCACCCCCGCGCAGGGCCAAGGGTCAGTCCCGAGCTGGAGTCTGGGAGGCGGATGCCGGGCTAGGAAGGTCGTGCAATGACTCCAAGGCCCTGGCGGGCCAGGGCCCTACCGGTCTCCAGCCGGCCCTGCGTGGAGATCCTAAGGAGGGAGCAGGAGCGACGAGTGGGGAGCGGGCGCCAATCTCGGGCAGGCGGAGCCCCGGTGGGCCGGCCGCCTGGTTCTTCAGGGCTGCCTGCGCAGGCCGGGGCGCCCGAAAGCCGGGTGCATGAGGTTCTCGGTGATGTAGGCCACGAGCAGGCAGATGACCACCAGCATGACGCAGATGGAGCCGCCCACCGCCGTCATGGCCACCACGATCTCCCGCATGCCGGCCGGCTCGGCAGCGAACTCCACGCACTCGGCGGGCCCGGCGGGCTCCGGGGCGGCGGCGGCGGGCTCGGCGCGCAGCGGCAGCGGCTGCAGGCACAGGCGGTAGCGCACGCCGTCGTGCACGTCGGGCAGCAGGTAGTCGCGGCAGGAGGCGCCGAGCAGCACGCGCTCGCACGGGAAGCGCGTGTAGGCGCCGCGCCACGAGCAGTTGAGCGCGAAGGCGCGCACGCGGCGCGCCTCGGCCGGCGCCAGGCGCCACTGCAGCAGCACGGTGCGGTTGCGCAGGACGCTGGCGCGCAGCGAGCGGCCGGCCGAGGCGTGCGCCGCGCAGCCGGGCGCCTGGCAGCGGAAGCCGCGCGCGGGGCTGCGGAAGCACAGGCGCCCGCCGCCCGCCTCGGGGCCCTCGGGCAGCACCTTGTAGGGGCACCAGGGCGCGTCGGCCGCCGGCTCCCAGCCCGGAGGCGTCGGGGCGGCGGCGGCGGCGCGGGGCGGCGGCGCGCAGGCGGCCAGCAGCAGCAGCAGCGGCGGGGCGCGCATCCTGCGGCTGGGCGGCGCGGCGGGGCGCGGGCTCGCGGGCTCACGGGCGCGGCGGAGGGTCACGCGGGCCGCGCCGCCGCCGCAGCCGCCGCTCCCCGCGCTCCCCGCGCTCCCCGGGCTCCCCGGGCGCGCCGCCGCCCTCCGCCGCCGCCGCCGCCTGCTCCGACCCGCCCCCGCGCCCCTTGCGCGCTCGGACCGGCGTGGCGGCGGGGGCGGGGCCGCCCCGAGCCCCGCCCCCCTTAACCCTCGCCGGCCCGCGGCCCCCCGGAGGGCAGCCGGCGAAGGGCAGGGGGCGGCCCGCGCGTGGGGCCGGGCGGGGGTGGGGGCGTGCCGCGGGTCCCCGCGCGCGCGGTCCACGCTGCATGTCCTTTCTTTTGTCGCCGAGGGAGCGGATTCCCGCCCCTTCCTCGCCCCCGCCGGACCTCTCCTGAGGCTTTCCGGGGGACCCGGGCCCCAGTCCTGGCCCCCGAGGGCAGCCCCTCGACTGCCCTTGGCCGTGCCTCCTGATCGGGATGGGGCGGCCTGGAGCGCGCAGGACCCCCGGGTCACCGGGGTCATCCCCCTTGCGTTGGGGATCCAAAGTCAGGGACGGTCTGCCCTGACAAGGAGGGGCGAGGTCGGAAACCTTCCTTTGCCAGCTGAGAGACCGACAGCGGCCACGTGGGAGGGGCGCCGGAGGGAGGAGGATCCCTTTGGTGAAAACTTGAATTACTCCTCTCCAAAGAGCAACCTGTGCTCTGATCAGCCCTTCACCCCTTTCTTCCCTCCGCAGGTATGGCCCCTGGCCCTGGGCCAGCCCTCCCGATACCCCGCGAAGGGGGTCAGGGCTGAACAAAGGGAGCCGTCTCCCACAAGTTCACGTGGTGCACCCACCGGGGAAGGAGAGACACTCGCCTTGTCTTCAGGACCCGCCCGAGACCGCAGCCCCTTAGTTCCACCCCCCCTGGGGCTCTGGGCTCTCGGGGCCAGGGGGCAGCCCGACCTGACTGGACTGACGTAGAAACATCGCAGGTGCAAGGGGTCCATCCCTCTGTGCCCTGGGCAGGGAGGTGCGGAGCTGTCCCCCAGCAACTGCCCTGTGGGCCCCGGGTTCCTTGTAGCACTGCCCAGGTGCAGTTTTCACCTGGGGGAGAGGGGAGGAGGGACTCTAGGCTGCAGTGCTCACTGAGTATCCCCCCCCCAACCCGGTCCACCCGCCTTACTAATTCCTGGTCATCCCGAAAAATTCTGGGTCAGGTCAGGACGAGACCTCAAGACCTCTATCACCACTGGAGGCTGAGGGTCAGAAGCCCTTTACCCAGGCCCAGCAGGCCTCATTGCAGCCTGGAGGACCCTGACCCCAACACCAGGTCCCTTCAGGTAGCTGGGACCCAGAATGGGGTCTCTCCAGGCCTCTGTACCTAGTGGGGAAGGGTTCGGAGAAAGATTTGGGAGGGGCACTCCTTGGTCCCGCACCTGGCTTCTGCCCTCTCCTCAGGCACAGAGATCCCTGGGCTCAGACTCCTGCTTCCATAGGGACTCAGGAGCTTCCATAGGGAAGCAAAAAGTGATGATGATCTAGGGACGCCCCCCCCCCCATCCCTACTCGGAGTTCCCTGGGCCTCAGTTTCCAGTGGAAGCCTGAAGGATCTGCAGCCACCTGCCCCAGGTGATGGGTGGGGTGGGGGTGAGCGAGGCCCCATAGTCTCCAGTGGCCAGCTGTGGCCTGAGGCGTCTCTGGGCCTGAGGACCACTGGGCGGCCGGTCCGTCAGCTCAGTCCAGAGGGAAGAACCAGACAGAAACAGGAGGGCTGTTCAGGGTTTTGCAAAGCTGGCGATGCAGAGATCCACTTAGACCAGCCGCAGCCTGAAGGGAACGTGGAGGGACTGCGGCCCTGGCCTCTGGCGCCGCAGAGAACCCCCATCTCTGACCCTGGATCCCCGTCCTGAGCGCCTCCAGCGGGAGCCCCTTCGGCGGCCCCCTACCCGCAGATATAAGGGCTCTGGCGTTTACAGTAGTATCTGAGCCTCTTGTCACCTCTGCTCCACTGAGGGGGGAGGGGGCCGAGGGTCAGCACCCACCTTCCCCGGGTGGCCGAGTGTGGCTCTGATAGCCTCCCACCCAACGGCCAGGGCGCATGCGCAGGACTGCAGAGGCGCGGGCCCGCGGCCCCGCGCGCCGCCTGGCCCCCCCCCCCCCCCCCCCCCGCGCTTGGAGACCGTGGGCCAGTCCGCCGGCCACTCCAGAGAGAGAAGCTGGGCACTGCTGCCCGTTCACGCCTGCGCCAGAAGCCTTCCCGCCACCACCTCGTTCACGACCCCAGAGGCGAGGTGGAGGGAGCTGGAGAGATGGCCCCCACTCCCCATCGGAGGGAGCCGCCTTTCTGGGCAGTCCCACTGGGAGCCGGAGGCGGGAGCCTGGGCTCTGCAGGCCTGGCGGTGCCAGGGTGCCGCTAGGTACCTCCCCAGGGAGGGGAGAGAGAGAAGGCCCAACCCGCCTGCCAAAGCTGACCCCCAGGGTCCTCCCACAGTGGCATGGCCAGGACGTGTCCCCCTGCCCTGCAACCATTCCAACTTCCAGTAGTAGTGACCCCCATTTCTCTCTGGGAACCTCCTTTCTCCCTCCTTAGTCTGGGGGTTTGGGTGGGGCTCATCCACCCTTGTCCAGGGTCTTGGCGGGGCAAAGGCACCCAGGCCTGGGCCAGTGAGACCAATCGGTTCCCTTGGCCTCCCTTCCCTTCCTTTGCTGAAGCTCACAGGGAAGGGATAGACCACCAGCTATTGCCTAAAGATGTTGTGTGGGAAGAACTGGTCTGAGAATGAAGCCCAGCCCCGAAACATGCAGAACACACGGCCAGAGGGTTTGCTCCAAGCGTCTGGATCCAGCCTCACCTGAAGCAAGGAATTCCCTGAGCTTCAGAGTCGCTAGAGCTAGGGAAGTCCTTTTGTGTAAACACTGAAACACCAGCTTTCCAACTGTTGGCGCTTGACCTACAGGCCCTAAGCAGGCTCCACCAACCCCACCGACGATGTCGCCTCCCGCTCCTCCATCCTGACCCCTTCCCTTTCCTAGAACCCCCAGGTCACTCTCTCAGCCCGATGGGCCCGCCCTGCAGATTGAAGCATCTTCCCCCAGCCCCACCTCCCACCCCCTGGCTGGGCTCAGCGGGGACCTCCTTGTCCCTGTCCCTCCCCCCCATGCTTGTGTGAATGTGCATAAGTGTGCATGCACGCGCGCGTGCTCTTGCTTGCTTGCTCTAAAATTTCTCTCTAAAATCTTTTAAAAATCCGTTTGCTTTGTCACTTACAGATTTATTTTCTTATAAGATTTTATTTATTTATTTGATAGAAAAGAGAGAGATGAAAAGTAGGCAGAGAGAGAGGGGGAAGCAGGCTCCCTGCTGAGCAGAGAGCCCAATGCGGGGCTCGATCCCAGGACCCTGAGATCATGAGCTGAGCCGAAGGCAGAGGGTCTAACCCACTGAGCCACCCAGGCGTCCCTACAGATTTTTTTTTTTAAAGCCACTTCATATCATGAATATAAATAGAAGGTACCAGAAAAATAGACAGTTGTCTCCTCCTGCTCAGAAGCACCAGACTGACCTTAAAAAGGGTGTCCTCAGGGGGCGTCTGGGTGGCACAGTTGGTTAAGCATCAACTCTCGGTTTTGGCTCAGGGCCCTGACCTCAGGGCAGTGGGATCAAGCCCTACCTCAGGCTCCCCGTTCAGTGTGGAGTCTGTCTGGGACTCTTTCTCCTCTCCCTGTGCCCCTCCTCATGCTCTCTTGCTCGAATACATTTTCTCAAAGACTAGCGCGCGCGAGAGCGCGAGGGCACAAGCAGGGGGAGCAGCAGGCTCCCCCGCTGAGCAGGGAGCCCCATGCAGGACTCGATCCCAGAACCCCAGGACCCGAACCTGAGCTAAAGGCAGACGCTTAACCGAATGAGCCGCCCATGTGCCCCTAGATAAATCTTAAAAAAAGGGAGTCCCCAGAAGCCTCATGGTGTTCATCTTCTCTGCACCCCCAGTGCTGCCCATCCCTCTGCTCCCGGAGCCTGAGAGCTTCCCAGGCTGTCCCAGAGCCCCGTGGGCCGCGGCCACCCATAGCATCCCTTTAGTTGCCACTCCTACCTGGGGAGGGAATCTCCTTGTGAGCCCACCCAGGTCACGTCCTGACTGCCCTGCGCTGGTGTCTGGGCTCCTGCACAGAGCGGGGGCCCAGCCCTCAAGGTCCCTGCCCAAAGAAACGCTTCTGCCTGTCGGGACAGCCAGACCCGCCTGGGATGACAACTTCGAAGGACTGTCCCCCCGGGGAGGGGGACTTGCAGACAAGGTTATCACCCCGGCCAGGGTCTGGAGAGAGCCAGGGCCCTCCCTGAGGCGGGCACTGGGCCTGCGGGGACGGGGAGCATGGAGACACAGGGACCTGGGCTGGCAGCTGCTCCAGTGGGGAGGGCGGTGGCCGCCCATGTCCACGGCCCCATGGCTCGCGGGGCCTCCCCAGCACAGTGTGTGTGTGTGGCACGCACCACCCCCAGGACTCTGAGGACCACCGTCCCACTCCCTTTTTCCAACTGCAGGGACACTTTTCTCTTCTGGAGAAGCATGGCCCTGAGAGCTGACCTCCGGTCAAGCCATGGAGCACTAGGCGGGACGGGTCTTGGGGAGGCGAGGGGTGGGCCCTGCCTTGTGCCCCTCCCTGGGTGGAGGGGGCCTTGGTGGGAGCCATACTCTGTTCTGACTCGTGCTCCCAGAACCCGGCAAAGCCTTCCCCTCGAGTGGACAGCAAGTCCCCGGTCTGCTCTGTGCGGTGGCCTCCCTCCCCGAGAGCAGGACCGTGGCCTGGTTACCCTGCAGGCCCTCAGCCACCACGCGACCAGAGCGCTCCGTGGCCTGGGCATCTGCGGGGCCTGAGTTGGGGGAAGGGATGGTCTCCACAGCCCCCCCAGTGTGCTGTCCCCGCAGGCATCCATGGGGGCATCGCCATGTGTGACAGACGAACTTGGGGGAGATGCCCCACAGACCCCAGGCCTGGGGCACCGTGGCTGCTAGTGGCCAGCAGGGCTGGGGCGGGTGCAGAGGGGGTGGAGAGAACACGTTCTGAGTGGTTGCTCCTGTCGCTGGATACCAGGGCCCCAGGGCCAGTCTGCAGAGCCAGAGCGACCTTGGGGCCTGGGGCGCCACTATTTACAGCAACAACGGGGCCCCTGCTGCCCGGTGATGCTCTGAGGCTGTGTGTGGGCCTCTGGCCACCTTACCCATCACCTTTGCTTCTGGAAGAAGCGTGCAGAATGACGGCTGCCGCTGGCCCTGCTGGGGCGGGGGGTGCAGACCGGCTCTGCAGCCTGGACGCGGCTGCTCTGTGCTCCTCGCCACGGAGATAGGCTGAGCTGTTGAAGCACATCTCCAGGGCCGTGTGGGCAGCAGGCTGGTGTCCATGGTCCCCACCGCCACCTAGTCCTGTTTGCTCACTCATGAGGCAAGTCCCAACTGCTCTTGGTCATGCTGTCTGCACAGAGGCACCTTCTCCAGCACCTGCGCCTCTACGAGTGTGACCGGTTGCCCCAGATGCAACATTCTGCTTGGAGCCACCATAGTGGCGTCCTGGTTCCGCTCTCTAAGTCGGCATGTGTCTTTTCTGAAGGGGGTCGGAGTGAGCTCCCCGTGAAGCCGAAAGCAAGCTCTGGGATCTCCCTCTTCTCCCTTTCTGCAAAAAGTTATGCTGAATCTCGTCGTTTTGTTGGTTTTGCTACTTCAATTAAAAAAAAAAAAGATTTTATTTATTTGACAGAGAGCGAGAGCGAGAGAGGGAACACAAGCAGGGGGAGTGGGAGAGGGAGAAGCAAGCTTCCTACCTAACCCTAATCTGTAGGTGGGCTCCCTGCACAGCACGGCCCTCCCAGTCCCTCCGCGACACGCAACCCCTGCGTGTTGGTGGCTACATAACAGGATCACTTAAACACGCGGGGCCCTACCGGCCAGGGAGGTGGCGGGCAAAGACACTAAACCCGCTGGCCGGTGCTTGGCCTCCCCCTGCCTGGCCCGCTGCCGACGGTGCCCCCACCCCCATGGGAGCCCTTGCTCCCCGCCTCTCCGGCTCCCCCTGCCCTGGGTGCCAGCCGCTCCCTTCCTCCGGATCGATCGTGCGGCTCGTCGCACGAAGAGGTGACAGGTCCCCTCCGTGCACCTCTCAGCTCAGCCACGCCTTCGAAATGACGCTTTCCACACAGGTTTTCCAGCGCTTCGTTACGTCGTTCAAGGGATCGAATCCACCTTGTTGCTCAGTCCTTGGTTTCCTTCATCAGTGGACTTTTCCCCACAGTCGAGGCTCCGCAATACGACGTCACAGAGAGACTTTTGGGGGACCCGGCGCGGCAGCCCGATCAGCCCCCGGGGTCAGCTCGTGCAACTGCAGAGAAGGGCGTGCAGGCCCCTCTCCCGGTGTTTACAGCGGAGCCTACTAAACGCTCTCCGCTCTTCTCTTGCCTGGACCGCGTGCCTGCGGGAGCGCTGCGGCAGCACGGCGCGGGCGTCTCGGGCTCGTCCACACCCCCCGCACACGCGGCTCCGCGACCCACGCTGTGCGCGCCTGCGCGCCGAGGCCCCGCCCCCGCGCCCCGCCCCCCGTTGGGCCTCGCGGATCCGAGCGCGCGCCCTTGCACGTCTCCGGGAGCGGCCGCCGCGGCGCCATCTGCTGGCCGCGCGGGGCACTGCGAGGGGCCGGGACTCCCGCGCTCTCGGCCGGCGCGCCGCTGCCTGCCCCTTCTGGAAGGGTCGTGGGGGGCTTCCTGCTTTTAAAAAACTACAGGAGGGGCGCCTGGGTGGCTCAGGGGGTTCAAGCCTCTGCCTTCTGCTCAGGTCATGATCTCAGGGACCTGGGATCGAGCCCCGCGTCGGGCCCCTGCTCAGCGGGGAGCCTGCTTCCCCTTCTCCCTAGCTTGTGTTCCCTCTCTCGCTGTGTCTCTGTCAAATAAAATACTAAAAAAAATAATAATAATAAGAGGGGTTAAGTGGAAATCCGCTCCCCCGCCCCCCGTGGGGCATACAATCCAAGCTTCTTTCCCCCCCTCTGCTTCCTCCTTCCTTCTGCCCAGCCCGCCCTCCACGGGCGGAATCCAACAGTCCCAGCAGCACAGAAACGGTCCTCAGCTAAGGGCGGTGGAGGATTCATCAGCTCGCCCAGGAGGACTCCGGAGGGGCTGGGGGTGGCTGAGCCCTGCCCAGGCATGCGGAGCTCTCAGCCAGCTGTTCCCAATAGCGGTTCTTCCTCCCTACCACCGGCACTAGCTTACCCGATGCATGTCTCCATAAAAACTACACATCCCAGCCTTCCTTGCAGCTGGTGTGCCAAGTTCCGGCCACCAGCTGCCAGCTCCTAGAGGTCACCTTCCTTCCCACCAGCTGGCTCCCCGGCAGGAGAGCTGCAGGTCGTGGTCCAGGAGGACAAGGGAGCAGCAAAGGAGAATAGGACAGGGTCCCTGGGGACTTGGCACCTTTAACACCAGCCCCAGGCCACCTCCAATAAAGAGAACAACCATCCTCTGTCTGGTTTATTTCTTTTTTTAAAAGATTTTATTAGAGGGAGAGAGAGGGAGGGAGCAGGAGCAGGGGTGAGATGGAGAAGCAGACTCCCGGTGGAGCAGGGAGCTGACGCAGGACTCCATTCTAGGACCCCAGAATCACAACCTGAACAGAAGGCAGATGCCCAGCTGACTGAGCCACCCAGGCGCCCGCCCCCCGGGTCTTGTTTAAACCACTTCCACATTTTTTTTTTTTTTTTTTTGAGATTTTATTTGTCAGAAGGAGATCACAAGCAGGGGGAGCGGCAGGCAGATCAGGCAGAGGGAGAAGCAGTACCCTCCCCCCCACCCCCCAAGCAAGGAGCCCAATGCAGAGCTCCATCCCAGGACCCTGGGATCATGACCTGAGCCAAAGGCAGACGCCCAACCGACGGAGCCACCCAGGAGTCCCTAAGTCACTTTTGTTTGGAGGTTTTCTGACATGCTTGCTTGGGCCTAAGCCTACCCACTGCGGTGTCTCTTAATTTTGAGCAGAGAAAGAGGCTCATGAGACATTTGAGGAAAGCCTTCACCATGGAGCGGAGAGACCCAAGCACACAGAGGACAGGAGACTGGGTGGAAGAGAGTGCGTGCGGGAAGCAGAAAAAACAGGCTTGAAAACTCCATCATTAATTATAGAAGTAATTCTAATTTCTCCATGAGAAAAAATGCACTAATGAAAGAACACTGTGAAAAAGAATCAGAAAAAATAAACGAGCGCTCAGAAAGATAATATACGCGAGAGTTTCTGACATGTCACTTCCAGCACCGCGGAGGAGCCGCTCGACTCACAGCAATCTCACTGGTGCTTTACAATTTAACTAAAAGAAAAAAAGAAAAAAAGTGGCAAAAATGAACTAAGAGGGGCGCCTCGGTGGCTCAGTCAGTTAAGCGTCTGCCTTTGGCTCAGGTCATGATCCCGGGGTCCTGGGATGGAGCCCCACATTTGGGGGGGCGAGTCTGCGTCTCCCTCTTCCTCTGTCCCTCCCCCTGTTTGTGCTCTCATGTGCAGTCTGTCTCTCAAATAAATAAAATCTAAAAAAAAAACACCTTAAAGAAAAAAAGATTATGCTTTCACACAAACCATATAGGATGTTTTATTTTATTTTTAACTTTAAATTTATATAGTTTTTATTTATTTATTTGACAGAGAGGAGAGAGATCACAAGTAGGCAGAGAGGCAGGCAGAGAGAGAGGGGGAAGCAGGCTCCCCGCCGAGCAGAGAGCCCGATGCGGGGCTCGATCCCAGGACCCTGAGATCATGACCTGAGCTGAAGGCAGAGGCTTTAACCCACTGAGCCACCCAGGTGCCCCCTATTTTTAACTTAAAAAAAAAATATTTTATTTATTTGACAGAGAGAGAGAGACAGTGAGAGAGGGAACACAAGCAGGGGGAGTGGGAGAGGAGGGAGAAGGCTCCCTGCTGAGCAGGGAGCCCGATGTGGGGCTCGATTTCAGGACCCTGGGATCATGACCTGAGCTGAAATCAGGAGTCGGTGGCTTAACCGACCGAGGCACCCAGGTGCCCCACATGAAATGTTGTAAATGTCTTCGCATCCTTCTTCAGTACCCATGACAAGGGAGGGCGGCTGCCCCTCACGCCGTGGCTGCTCCCAGTGGGATGTCCACACTGGTCGTCGATCTTACACCCGCACCAGCTCCTACTGCCGACGGACGGATGGATTCACTGATCCCTTGAGCGCCTTCTTCTTTGCCTCTCTTGGGAAGGTCCGAGATGCCTGCTTTTCCCTGTCCTTCCTCCTACTGCTCGAGACTGTAATCCTGACAGAGTAACTTGTACTCTTACTACGTGTCACTTTAATGTCGCAGATAGACTCCTACTCAGTCTCTTTTCCTTTTAAGGAAGCTCTAGAAGTGTGCCCCCTACCTGGGGAGTCACCCTTCTAGAACGGCAAGAAGAGCTGGAGACCTGATCTGCTCCTTCCTGGTTTCTCTTGCGCTTTTTTTTTTTTTTTTTTTAATCTAAAAATGATGTTGTTTCACTGGGAGTTCTTTTCTTTAACCACATCGCTGTCTGCTTCTCTAGCCTCCAGTGGTGACAAGCTATGTTGCTCTTCATGGACGAGCTCGTCCACCTCGTCGGTAACCCTGTCTGTGGCTTTTCTTCTTCCTTCTGTTTATGCTATCCCAGCTGTTGTTCTTCTCCCCAGAAAGCTGCCGGTTTTTGCTGGATCCAGTGCCGGCTGGGCCCTCATCTTCACGGTCTCCTGGCCCAGAAGCACTGGCCCCGGTCCTTCCAGGAAGGGGAGTCGGCGTGCAGGGCCGTGCCCTCTTTGAAGGAGCTTTTGCTGCTTTCAGGGTGCATCTTTGGCTATGTGACAAATGTCTTCGTTGTGACATCTAGTAGTAAAGATTTATTTATCTGAGAGAGTGGGCACACAGGCAGGAGTGGGAGAGGGAGAGAGAAGCCCAAGCAGGCTCCCTGTCCAGCACAGAGCCGGACATGGGGCTCGATGTGATGACGCTGAGATCGTGACCTGATCCAAAATCAAGAGTTGAACACTTCACCGACTGAGCCCCCCATGTGCCCCCAGTCAGAAGCATTTTTGTCAGTGGTGTCGTTTGCTTCCCTGTTCTTCAGTCCCCTCAGGTTCCCCCTGCTCCTCCAGGGAATGGACAGGGGCCCCCAGGCCGTGCAGCTTCAACATTCCCAGCATCTTGGTCCCTCCTCATCACCATAACGCACTTCTCTGAGGTAAACAAGGGCCATCTTCTCTGTCAGCATCTTCTGTGACCTTTTCTTTTCTTTTTCTGGAGAATTGTGACCATTATTGTTCCATTTTTTCGTCCTTCAACTTGTGCTTTTCTTTCTTTTTAAAGATTTTATTTATTTGACACAGAGAGCGAGCACGAGTAGGGGGAGCTGCAGCGGGCAGAGGGAGAGGGAGAAGCAGACTCCCCACTGAGCAAGGAGCCTGACACGGAACTCGATTCCAGGACTCTGGAATCATGACCTGAGCTGAAGACAGATGCTCAACCGAATGAGCCCCCCAGGCGCCCCTCATGTTCCAACGCTTCTTGAATCCAAGCTGGAAGAGGGCCGCGTCTTCCTGCAGCGGTCTGTGGAGACACCCGCTTCGCAGGGTAGTCAGAGGTGCTGGTCCCTGGTGAAGGTGGCCTTTGTCTCCGATTCTGGGGAAGTGCCAGAAGTCCTGGAGGTTCTGACTGCCGATGAGGAGCACGAAAGTGACCTTGCAGGGGACCAAGAGCAGCCCCTTGCTGATAGTCCAACTGGTACCCTGGCCTCATTGCAAAATTAGTGGGTGGCCCACCAAAGCCGTGATCGTTCTGGTTAAATAGATGCCTGCTGCCAGGCAGATGCCCGCTGTCCTGACTGCTGCTGTCTCCGGAAGGAGGAGCCGTGTCACCTGCGCCCGGTGCCAACGGCGCCCGTGGCTGGCTGGGCGGCGGGGGTGTAGCCTGCGGGGTGCAGAAGCCTTCTCCTTTCTGGTGCCACATTCTGGCAAACTCTGAATCCCCTCTGAGTTCCCATGACTGTTCGTATCCTGTCACTCCGTCATCATTCCCAGTGGCTGCCCAACCACGGTGTTTACCGTCCTGCGGCTTCTCTTTGGTCAATCCACGCTTGAGCCAACGCGCTCGCACTCTGGCTGGTCCGGCTGCTTTCTGGTGCTGTAGTAACCGCACCTATTGTGGTGGGTTCGAGGCGCACTGCTGCCAAGGCTGACAGCCTTGACCCCATAGTCTCACTTCTCAATTTATTTAATTTTCTATCTCCAAGGTTGGCCTTCGTGTAGGGTTAGGCTGATTCGGACTACGGCTCAGAGCGGAGCAGCAGGGTCGCTTGGGACCTCCCGGGTCCTGGAACACGCTGTCACCATATTTCCCGTAATGCCTCTCTGACCCTACAATGCTGCCCCTTCCTCACATACAAGATTCAATTTAACTCAATTCTTTTTTTTAAGATCTTTTTTCTCTTTTCTTTTTTATTTTTAAATATTTTATTTATTTATTTGAGAGAGAGAGAGAGATCACAAGCAGGCAGAGAGGCAGGCAGAGGGAGAGGGGGAAGCAGGCTCCCCGCTGAGCAGAGAGCCCGATGCGGGGCTCGATCCCAGGACCCTGAGATCACAACCCGAGCTAAAGGCAGAGGCTTAACCCACTGAGCCACCCAGGTGCCCCAATTTAACTCAATTCTAACACTATTTATGTGGAGATAGCATCGAATCTCACCAGCTATCAGGTCAGTCCCACAAGACTGGCACCACCCACCTCCCCCCGCACCACACACAGGGAAACACTTTACGAGATTACTAGCTTACGATCGCAGGCTGTGAGTCGGGAGCAGCCCGACGGAGGAGCTGCAGGTGGCCGGGGGTGGGGGACACGGCGCTCCGGTGCCCGTCGGGGCACACCATGTGCCCCCCGCCCGGCTCTCCAGACCCTGTCCTTTGGGGTTGGTTTGGAGACTTCATAACGGGCACGACTGATTAAGTTGCTGGCTGTTGGAGAATGAGCTTAGTCCCCAGCCCCTCTCCCATCGCTGGAGGTTGGAGGTCGGAGGTCAGAGGTTGGGATAAGACTGAGTTCCAAGCCTCCAATCACATGGATGGTCTCCCCCCACCCACCCCTAGAAGCATGAACATTTTAAAAGGGAAACCTCACTAAAGTGGGCTGCTATTGCTAGAAGGGGAAGCTGGAAGGAGCTGTACCCCTCAATCTCAATTACAGGAAGAAGTGTCTCCCCAAGGGAAGAACTAGCAACAAGAAAGAACCATCAGTTAGTTACAGGCCCCAACAGGAAAAGATATGCATTGCATATCCTACAAGAAACCCACTGCCTGTGCAGCTCAGACAGTGAGAAACCATCGTCGCCCTCTCCTCCTCCTCCTCCTCTGCGGTGGGCTTTCATTCCGAACAACCCTCCAGGGCGCCTGGCTGGCTCAGGTCGTGGTCCCAGGGTCCTGGGACTGCTCAGTGGGGTCTGCTTCTCCCTCTCCCTCTGCCATTTCCCCTGTGCTCTGACAAATAAATAAAATCTTAAAAAATGAAAACAAAAACAAAACAACCCTCCCAACCCCTTCCTGCTCCATGAAATAACACGAGCCTCGCCTTTGTTCTCTGGATTTGCCTGCAGTTTTGCCATAGCTCGCAGGTCCTGAATTCTAATTCTGTTATTCCCAAATAAACCCATTTTTCCAGGTAAAGTAACTTTTATTTTTAAGGTTAACAGACTTTTCAAAAATCACCTTATTAACATAAACTCAGATGCGGCTGAAAGAGGCCGGAAACACACCTCGACGACTCCGGTCACTTAGGAAATTCACAGGTTCCAGGGGCTCTGCGCCAGAGACGGGCGCGTTTCCCGTGGAAAGTCACGAGGTCCCAGAGGCTAACCGATCCACGGAAGGGTGGACGGCGGACGGAGGCTGCCTCCCGGAAAAGCACAGGTTAGAGAACACGGCCACGGGGCCAGTGCACGAGGTGCAGGGAGAACGCGAGAACGGGCGCCCCATCCCGAGCAAACCCAGGGCCTGGGGGACGATCGGGGTCTTGATCGCAGAGCCCCGGGGACGAAGGGACCCCGGGGGCCTAGGCCGCCCGGCCGCAGGGCGCCGAGGACGGAGAAGGCCGGCCGAGGGCGCGTCGGAGGCTGGAAGCGGCGCGCGGCCCGAGACCTTGGGCGGCCCAGGTGCCCCGGCCGGAGCGCTGCCTGGGCCGGTGTCGGCCGCGAGCCGCGCACGGACGGAGCCCTCTCCGCCGAGCCCCTGCACCCGAGCAGGGCGGCCCCCCGCCAGGGAAGAAGTGGGGCGCAGCAGCCGCAGGGGCGCGGCGGGGGCTCGAGATGCGGGTGCAGACACCAGCGTCGGGTCGGCGCGAGCCCGGCCGGAGCGCGCGAGCTCGGGGGGCTCGGAGCCCCCGGGCCGGCACTGCGGTGCAGACGCGGGGCGCTCCCGTCGGCGGAGGGCGCCAGGCGCCGACTCCAAGCCACCAGCTGGCGTCACTCTGGTTTTAAGACAAATCCAGTCAGTCAGGGGAGTCGGTGGCGAGGACGCCTCAGCTCGCCCTCCGTCTCCACGGCAACGGGCGGCGTCTCCGCGCCGAGCCTCTCAGAGCCGCGCCACGTACGGCCGACGCGCGATGACGCACTTCCGGCGAGGGGCACGCCCCCCTCCCGCGAGGAGGCGTGGCCGCAAGCTCCGCGCACCGGCCCCGCTAGCCCCCGGGTCCCCGCGGCGTGGCCCCCTTGGCCCGGTCCGCACGAGCCCAGTCGCCGGTGGCCTCCTGGGTGCCAGAGTCTCTGGGCCCAACCGGACAAGAAGCCCGGCTCCTTCCAGTCCAGGCGCCCGCTGCTCGGCTTCGCGCCCCCAGCCCCCGGCGTGCTCACAGGTCCGCCGAAGCCGCCGCCGCCGCCTTTTGAGAACGTGTACTACACGCTGTCCGATGTGAACGCGCCCTCCGTCCGCGTTTGGCGCAGAGGCGAGCCCTGGCCCTTCCCCGGAGCAAGGCAGGAAGGTTCCCCGTCGCTCTCAGGACAAGGGCCGGGATTCCCTCTTTCACGTCCCGCCTCCTGCGGCCGCGTGCGTCACCGCCGCCGCGGGGCCTCCTGGGAGTTGTGGTTCAGACCCGCCCCCCCCGCGTCTGCTGCCAGCGGGCTGCAGACTACAACTCCCGGCAGGCCCCGCGGCGGCCCCAGGAGCCCGGAGCTCGGGGTTCTCGGCTGCCTCAGCCGGTGGTCTCCGCGCGGCGGGGCGGCCTGGCGGGCGGGGTTGAGCAGCAGAGGGGCCGCGGGCGGGCTGTCCCACACACCGAGGCCGCTCGGCAGGCCACTGGCAGATAGACTCGGCGCTTCTCGGCCCCCGGAGCCCCCAGGCCGAGCGGGCGGGACGCAAACTTACGGGCAAGTGGAAGGGTCGACGGGGGCACTAGGGTCTGGCCGCGACTGGGGCCCGGGGCGGCTTCCCGAGGCTGGGGGATGGGATGGCAGGAGGCGGGGCGGCCCATTGCGGGTGGGGCGGGGTCACGCTTGGGGGTGCGCGCCAGCCCTGCCCAGTCCGGCCCGCCCCCGCTGTCCCCGTGGAGCCTGGGCCGGGGCGCAGCGCCGGGCCCTGACGTCTGCAGCACCCGGGCCGCCAGCCCTCCGGCTCCGCTCCCAGCGGCAGGTCGTGTTCGGGCGCTGCGGCTCCTGCGCGCACCAGACTGACTGCTGCAAAAGGAGCGAGGCCGCCAGAGCCCAGGGAGCCCTGCAGCGGGAGGCAGGCCCCGGGGGCCGCGCTGGGCATCGCGGTCTTGGCACGGGGATGGGCATGTAGATAGCGGGCAGCCCAGGAGCAGACGGGCCGGCTCCGTCCGCCCGCCGCGGTCCCGTTGGAGGTGCTCACTGTGCGTCTTGGCATCTCCCAGGCGCCACAGGGCTGGATGGCTCAGGGCTTGGAAACTCAGCAAGGCTAGAGGCCGGTGCCCAAGTCTCCAGGCGTCAGGGCTGCAGCCCGGCAGGCTCAAGGCGGGTAGGGGGGGCGACTGGACGGCCAGACAGGTGAGCTCTTGACGAGCTTGTGCTGTGATAGTTTGGATCCGCCGTTTCATCCTGTGGTTTCTGTTTGGTGCCATGTCAGGAGTTTGGGGTGTTTTGAGAGCGTGCGTATGTGTGTGTGAGGGGGCTCATAGACAATCCTGCTTGTCAGTCCTCTGCGTTCAGAAGGAATGGGAGACATAAGGAGAGGTGCCAATCAGGCTTCTTCCAGGTGGCCGCCTGTGGGGCTGGGGAAGCGGCAGGCCAAATGGAAGCTGTGGCAAACCCAGCCCTTCCAGGCGGATCCCCCTCCTGGGCCTGTTGCTCCAGATGCAACAAGTGTCTGAATGCCTCGCTGTGGCGCCGAGTGGCCCCTGCGGTGGTTGTGCCGGGACATCCCAGTCTGCAGGGTGCCTGAGGGCTGTCTTCTGGGGGCCACGATTCAGGGGATGACAGCCCTGTACTTCCTTTGGGCCTTCCGCCAGCAGGTGTCTTCGTACTGGGCCGGGTTGGGGTTCCTGGGCACTCTGTCTCAGGGCTTCCTCCCAGGCCCTAAGGGGCCAGACTCCCCAGCAGCCAGACTGTCCCCCTTTGTCTTAGCCAGGCCCGCTACATGACGGGAGCCCGTGATTCACCCAAGTTTTGCCAGTTGGTTGTGCCCCACATGGTGTCGATTGAAACAGCACCGCCAGGCACCGCTGGAGGCACAGGGAAAGGAGTGGTGGCGCCTGTCGCTCGTCCTGTCAGCGTCACGTAACTGTGTTCTTCTGAATAAAGACAACTTGCCAACCTCCAATCTAAATGGGATTGCATCTTTATGGCTTTTAAAAGTTTTTCCAATAAAATATTCACAAATAGGGAAAACCTCTTGTTTCTACGCTGTCCTAACGTATGTTCTGGAAATCGTTCTGCCCTCCCAGAGCTGGTAGTTCCTCGAGACGAGGGAAACTAGCGCCCAACAGACCGACCCAGATGTCTGCCTGTTCAGTGGAGGTGGTAAATGCTAAACGTGTAAAACTGCCTTTTAAAAACCATTTTCTCCAGACTTGCTGGCTGGCTCCCTGTGCTCTGTGCCGGCGCAGCTCCTAGGTTCCGACAGGAGATCTCGGTGGCTTTCCGATTTGTGGCCCCGGAAGTAGCCGCCGAGTGTCCGCAATGCTGACCCGAGGCTGGTTGGTGCTCTGAGGTGAGCTTTGCTAAGTGTGCGTCTGTCCTCGAGGCCTCTGCTTTGATTGACTCAGTCTTTTTTTTTTCCTGAGAGAGAGAGTGTGTGTGTGGGTTCCTCGCATGCCAGTGGGGGGGCCGAGGGAGAGGGAGAGAGAATCTTAAGCAGACTCCTTGCCAAGTGTGGAGCCTGACGGGCCTCATCTCATGACCCTGAAATCCTGACCTGAGCCGAGATCAAGAGTCAGACGGTTAAGTGACTGAGGCACCCGGACGCCCCTGCTGCAGTCATTTTAAACAAATGTCGTGCCAGCCTCTGCTGGGGTTTGGGTGCCAGGCGGGGGTATGGCCTGTAAGCTCTGACGAAGATGTCAGAGTGCAGCGTTTGTGGCAAAGGAAGAAAAAGAAAGAACTCTCTGGGTGACTATTCCCACTGAAACGGATGCTCCCTTCCTCTGTAGCTTCCCCGGGTTCGGTCACTGCCTCCCGACTCCCGACCCTGGTCCATTCCCCACTTGCCACCCCCTCCCCACACACCCTGGCGGGGCCTGTTGAAGGAAAGTCGTGAGCCCTAATACCAGGAGGGCCTCGCACCTGATGTCCTGTGGAGCATGCTCAGCGCTGGGCCCCAGGGACAATGGTGACTACAGGGACAAAGGCCAGGCAGAGAAGGGATGGAGAGACCTGGAAAGCTCCCCGGCCCCCCATGCTGGAATGCCGTGCCAGGATGCTTCCGAGGCCCTGTAGGAAGGGACAGCGGGGCGGGGGGATGCTGGAGGCCAGCTCAGGCCTGAGCCGAGGGGACGCCATGCTGGACGGAGGCGCTGGAGCAGAGGGCAGGCCTTGAGAGCTGCGCGGATCAGGGGGAGGGCAGGGGACCAGGAGGCTCCTAGGGCTGTGGGGGTCTCCGGGTATGAGTGCAACAGGCGCTGGCCAGAAGCGCCTGGCGCCCCAGGCCGGACTGCTTTGCTGCTGTCTGCAGAGCTGTCCCCGGCTGAGCCCCGTCCTGGCTTCTCCCAGACCTTGTGGGCTCCCCTCCACCCTTCTCTTCATTCTCTGCCCGTTGCCATAGGGCAGGGCCAGGCGTGGGCCGCAATTTGCTCTCCTTCTTGGCGTGTCCCCCGCGTCTTGTTGGAAATGTGGCCGGGGGATCCCTAAGGCTGGCGGGTGGTCAGACTGAGGGGCTGGCCCCAGAATGGCTCAGGACACTCGGGTCCCTTCCTGCCCTGAGTCTTTTATTTCTGTGTGGAGCGGATTTCCGGGCTCTGCAGATGGGGTACCCCGGCTAGCAGGGACTGTAGTGGGGCCTGTCTGCCCACGCGTGTTTGGCTTCGCGGTTGCCTGGGACGGGGCGCCCTCTGGCTGAGTGTAGCTCACAGGAGCGTGTGGGCAGGGCAAGGCGTAGCGGGGCCCACCAGTTCTGGTGGGTTCCCGGCAGAGGTAGGCGGGGGAGGGGGCAGGCAGGCCGCCGGGCTGTGCTCTCTGCCCAGCTCGCACATCTGTAGCGCTGCCGAGGGGGACACACCAGGCGTGAGCCCACGGCGTGCCTCCCCCGTCTGGAGGCCCCAGGCCTCCTTGGGGGGCGTTCTTGCTGTGGCAGGCCTGGGCTTGGCTGTGCTCTGTGGAAGAAATAAGGAGCTCTTGGCCCAGGCGCCCCGTCCTAGCAGGGGCCAGAGCCCGGGAGGGGAGGCAGGGTGGCCCACAAAGTGGGGAGTTTCTTCCTGGAAAGGCTCCTGATCAGTCCGTGGGTTGGGAAGGCTTATCCTTCCAGAACATCCGCCTGCTGCTGCAGAAGCCCCCGGAGGTCCTGCCCGGGCAGGAGGCAGCCTATCCAGGAGGGAGAGGGCCTTGCAGCAGTCGGAGCTGGCCGGCTGGACCCCACCCCCGAGCGGCTGGGCTCGGACTGAGGCCGGCCCCTGTCCCTGGCAAAGCCTGGCCGCCACCCCTCCTCACAGCCCACCCGTGGCCTCCGCTGGGTGGCGGTGTTTCCTGAGGGGGCCGGGCCTGGGATGCCAAGGGTTGGCCTTGGGGTGGGGCGGGACACGGGATCCTGGAGAGGGGCCCAGGTAGAGGGGGACTCGTGGTTCCCCTCCTGGGTTGCTGGCCCGTGTCCTGTGGCTGAGGGCCCTGGTGGGAGCTGGCAGTGGCCTGGCTGGTCTTCAGCCGTCCCCCAGCCGGCCTCGGTCTGTCCCTGGCCTCCCGGGTGCTCGGTGAGGAGACGGCCCGGCTCACACCCGGGCCAGCTGTCCTACCAGCCTTAGAGCCCCGCTGGCAGCACGGCCGAGCCCTCCGGAAGTGGGGCGCTGATGGCCCTCTTACAGTCTGGGGTCCCCGGGCCTCTCCAAGTCCTGTTGATTTTAACTCCCATTCAAATCCCGTTGTCATTAATTAAAAAAAAAAACTTTATTAAGAAACATGTAATACCAGGTTCCAGGTCACAAGTGATTGGCGTGTAATCAGCAGCGAGATCAGGAAGTAGGACGGTCCTGTGTCGCAGCGCCCTGTGGTGGCCTCCATTGCCATCTCCCTGCTTGGTGAACTTTTTGTCAGTGGCTTCAGGCAGTGGCCACGTGGCTGCTTCCCTTTAGCATCTGCCTCCCAGCTGCGGGCTGTGTGTAGTGCGGGGGCTAATCCCATCTCCTGACCCACTGCACCCTTGAGGACACCGGGAACGGTGTTGCTGTGAACACAGGCGCCCCTCCTTCTGGTACAGTCTGCAGCGGGCGGGCCGGAGTCCTGCAGGAAGACCCCAGACGTGGGGCCTCGAGTGACCTTGAGGCACTGTCCCTCAACCTAGGGTAGCGTCCCCCTCGTGAGCGGCGGCCTGGTGGCCGGAGCCCTGATGAGTCCGGCAGGGGCGCCTGCTCCGCATACGTCTGCGTTCCCCGTACGCAGGACACAGGCATCTTCTCAGGCCTGCGGCTTTTCAGTCTCTTCGCGGTGTGCTTTTTTTTTTTTTTTTAAAGATTTTATTATAAAAAAAAAGATTTTATTATATGTTTGACATAGAGAGAGAGGTCACGAGTAGGCAGAGAGGCAGGCAGAGGGAGAGGGGGAAGCAGGCTCCCCGCTGAGCAGAGAGCCCGATGCAGGGCTCGATCCCAGGACCCCGAGATCACGACCTGAGCCGAAGGCAGAGGCTGTAACCCACTGAGCCCCCCAGGCGGCCCGCCGTGGTGTCTCGATGGCCAGTGGTTCCTAACTTCGGCGCAGCCCAACTTACCGGACACATGAATTAGAGTCTGTTTTCTTCTGAAAGCGTCATTGTCTTACCTTTCCTGTTGGTATCTGCGGTCCAGGTCCATTAGCTGTAGAAGAAGTAGGTCCCGATAGCCCCCTGTGGGCCAACCACCCAGAACTGGCTCTACCCGCACAGGGGGACCCTCTGTGGGCATTTGCCAGGTCTTGTTCCCTGGGGGTCCGCCGTCCTCTTAGGACTGCCCCCCCTACTTCTGCCCGTAATCACCATGAGGCAGGATCTCATAGTGGCTGGAGGGGCCTTTCCACAGAGGCGCCCACCTTTCCTCCAGGACAGGTGCCGCTTGCACCTCCGAGACTAGTGTCCCCTGTTGCCAGCCGGCAGCCAGGTGAGCCTCCTTTGGTCTACAGCGCTCACGCTTACCACTCTTCCCTCTGCCCCAGGGCATTTGCACACGCCCTCCTCTCCTTCCCTGCCTAGCTCGCCCAGACTAGTCCCCACCTGCCTCCCGGGGAGCCCTCCCAGAGCTGGCGAGAGCCTGTGTGGCCCTCCTGATGTGGCCTGAGGGTGCCGTCTGCCCGCAGGTCCTGGAGCAGTCCCGCCCACCATGGACCCAGACCCCCAGGCAGGCGTGCAGGTGGGCATGCGCGTGGTGCGCGGCGTGGACTGGAAGTGGGGCCAGCAGGATGGCGGTGAGGGCGGCGTGGGCACGGTGGTGGAGCTTGGCCGCCACGGTAGCCCCTCGACCCCTGACCGCACGGTAGTCGTGCAGTGGGACCACGGCACCCGCACCAACTACCGCGCCGGCTACCAGGGCGCGCACGACCTGCTGCTCTACGACAACGCGCAGATCGGTGCGTGCGTCTGCGGCGGCGCCCGGGTTGTGGGGGCGGGGGGTGGGGCCCGGCGCGCCCTGACCCTGCCCCGCCCCCAGGCGTCCGCCACCCCAACATCATCTGCGACTGCTGCAAGAAGCACGGGCTGCGGGGCATGCGCTGGAAGTGCCGCGTCTGCTTCGACTACGACCTGTGCACGCAGTGCTACATGCACAACAGGCACGACCTGGCCCACGCCTTCGAGCGCTACGAGACGGCCCACTCCCGCCCGTGAGTTCCCGGCCCGCGGCCCCCTGCGCCCGGGGCCGGCCTTGGCCGCGGCCACGCGCTCCCCCGGCTGCAGCTCGAGCCCGTCCTGAGCCGTTTCCTGGAGGAAGCGGCGGGGTCACGGTCCCTCCGGAGGCCTGGTCGCTGACCCCTGCCCCTCACCCCATGGGAGGTAGCCCTGTCCGCTGCGGGTGCGCAGAGGTTGGTGCTGCGGGTGGGGTCTCTGTGCTGGCCGGGGCCCTCCAGCCGGGTGTGGCTGGCTCCCCGGGACAGCTGTGCGGGGCGCTGGGACGCCTTGTGTGTGGCCAGCATCCCTCGTGGCCCCGGCCGCCCATGCTGGGAACTGACCTGGAGGCACAGCTGGGGACACCCCGCGGGCCTGCCTAGGGGCTCTGCCGCTGGAGGAAATGAAGCTGGGAGGATCTCCTGGGCTGGAGCGGCCACCCAGAGGCCCCACCCGCAAGAGGCTGCTGCCCCCGCCCCCCCACCGCCCCCCCACCCCCCCATGCGTCCCCCGCGCGTCGTTGGGGGAGGCATGTATTCGGTCCCAGCTGCCTGCAGTCTGGGCGCCTCTGGGTGAGCCTGTGTTCCTCATTCTTGTTTCTCTGTGCGGAGCCCTCCCCGGGCCAGGCTGCGGTGAGCTCTGGGGCGACCCTGACAGCTCAGCGGCTTGCCTGGGGGCGAGGTGCGGAGTGAGGACCGCATGCGGAGGCCTCGCTGTGAGGGGGCCGCGTGGAGAGCATCGACCTCAGGGCCCACCCTCCTCCGCTGAGAGGCGGAGGGGCCAGACTTGCAGCCGTGCCCTGCCTCCCACATGGCCCAGCACCCACGCGCTCTCTTGCAGGGTCACCCTGAGTCCCCGCCAGGGCCTCCCAAGGATCCCGTTGAGGGGCATCTTCCAGGGCGCGAAGGTGGTGCGGGGCCCGGACTGGGAGTGGGGCTCGCAGGACGGTGAGTGGGGGTCTGGGCTGCCGCTGGCCGTGGCTGAGCCTCGTGGCACTGGCTTAGCCTGCGATGGGGCCCTTGTCTCCCCAGGAGGGGAAGGAAAGCCAGGCCGAGTGGTGGACATCCGTGGCTGGGACGTGGAGACGGGCCGGAGCGTGGCCAGTGTGACGTGGGCCGATGGCACCACCAATGTGTACCGTGTGGGCCACAAGGGCAAAGTGGACCTCAAGTGTGTGGGTGACGCGGCTGGTGGCTTCTACTACAAGGAGCACCTCCCAAGGCTCGGTAGGGTCTGGCCCCAGGGACACCACCCCTGCCTGCCCAGCTGCCCTCCTGCCCTGGGTCCTGGGGTGGCGCTGGGTGGGGGCAGGCCACTGAAGCTGCTGGGGGGGGGATGCCGCTAGGGGGGACACTGGTGGGGGGATGCCAGTGGGGGGACATTGCTGGGGGGATGCCGGTGGGGGGACATTGCTGG